>CM029123.1:23831618-24141618 GCA_016859345.1 Istiophorus platypterus
TAAACTACCGCAGCAACCTACTGACACAAACGTTTCAGTACATTACCCATGAAGAAAGTCCTGGTCCTGAATGGACTCCAGAAAGAATGTAATCTGAGGCATAAATCTTTTAAAATAGCTAAACAGATACTGCTGAGTCACCAGACAGAAAAACTTCTTTATGAAGAAAGGCTTGTCATAAAACAATGGCCGGGCTGGCTGGGTATGACAGGGTCATATTATCTCTATTGAACAAACTTGATCAGAATAGACTTTGAAGAAGAAGCCAATGCACATTTCTGTTTGTGCTTCTAATTCTTTTTTTATGTTTATGTCTGATATGTCTCCTAATGAAGAAAGTGATCCTTTTTTCTTTCTTTTCTCTCCTTTGTGATAATATGGCCTCACCGGTCTGAAAAGCGGCCGAGGTGTTGTTCACAGTGTTCTCGCAGTTCTCTGATATGGGTGTCACGTGCACCACGTAGTTCTGACCGCAGCTCAGTCCGGCGATCTGGCAGCTGGTGCCCTGGCTGGTGCATGTCAGCTCGGTGCCGTTTTCGCTTATCGCCCTGGCCTTGTAGGAGTCGGCCCCAAACACAGCCGACCAGCGCACAGCAGCAGAATGGGTTGTACAATCGTAGTCCACCGAAACTGAGGAAACCGGCGTCAGCTCTGCGAGTGACACAGTACATTAGAGTATTATTTTACCTTATTTCAGTTTTAGTATATATGATGGTTAAAACTTGGCAAAAGAGCAAGATGTAGAGGACAGACCGTTATTATACTTGATCAAAGAGTGTCAATAGAATAGAGGAGATGGGATAATTAAAGTCTATACTTTAGAAAATTAAAGTTTTGACAAACAATTTTTTTAAGTATTCAGTTTCCTAGTTGGTGATTGGACAGTACAAATGCTGTGACAAACTGGAAACAGATCCAGGTCACATATCTCATAATTAATATACTTTAAAATGACCCAGAAACACCTTTGATTTCTGTTTTTTTACTCAGGTTTATGTTTACATTACAGCCTCGGTGACAAGTAGGTTGTCAGGGCATCTGAATCCTTTTTTCCCCCCTGGGGATCACATTCTGCATGTCTGAAAGGAACGCCTCGGACAGAATAGCTGACCTAGATCCTAATCAACTGAGTTATTGATATTGGCTCGGCTCCGCCAACTCACTGTTGGTGGTGTATGTGTAGTCAGTGGGCTCGCTCGGCACCAGGAACTTGTTGAGCGAGGACACAGATATCAGGTAGGTGGAGCACGGGAGGATGTCATGAACGTCCAGCCCGGTGTCCGTGACGTTCTGCACAGATGGCGTGCTGGCGGGCTCGTCGAGGTTCTGGATGGCGAACCGGTACAACAAGACGTCCTCCACCGGCTGCCACGTTACCCTTGCTGTGCTTCGGCCGGTCTGCACCGCTGCAATGCTGACCGGAGGTTGCACCACTAAAAGCAGACATAGGCACTTAGTTAGAGGGAAATATCATAGAATATAACAACAGAAATTAAAGATTTTTTTTTTTGATAATAATCGTATTACTATAATCACTAAATTGAAAAAAACTCCAACCTCAGGAGGCAAAACAAAAGGGTCTCAGCTAACGTGGTTCTTTAAATACTATTAGAAGGAATGACGAATCAAGCAGTGTGTTAAAGGACCAGTTCAACCAAATCACAAAATGCATTCTTCTGGAAGTGTCTGGACATGGGATGAAAGTTTTGTTTCTTGAGTGATGGGTACTTATGTAGCTGCTGTTGAACCAACCCAAAACAATGGAGCTGAAAGGAACTTACAGTGAATAATAACATGTCTTTCCGGAGACAATGTCCCCATTACTGACAATCCACACAACTCACTGCAGTCACAAGTTTTGTTTTGTTTTTTTTAAAGAATTATTTCTTCTCAAGAAAGTGGTTCCAATGTAAACTGTGCGCAGTGAGGTCTGTATTATTGAGGGCAACCAGGAAAGTTGTAAATTGTTGGACACATTGGATACATTGCTGTTGAGCTCTTCAATGGTATTTTTCAGTGTTTTCAATGCACTGTAAACATAATTACAATCATCTCTGTTGTAATTGGGTGACAGCAAAAACCTGTCTCTAAAAGATATCTCAAAACCTGGACAGATAAACCCAAAACACTCTGTATGCATAGATACCCCTAGAGGCTTAAGAAAAAGTGTAGTTTTGGGTTTTTTTTTAGGTATGTGTAATTTGTATGAACTGGCCCTTTATTAAACACTACTACTGTAATTTTCCTTGTGTAAGAAGCAAGAGGCTCAAGACGATCTGTGCCAGAACCACAAATGTTTGTCAAAGGAAGATTCTCTTGTGTTTTAGGCACCAGTGACGCCATGTTTAGGCCAGCAAAGACCTATCTTTTATAGCAGTAATCTGAATCAACAGAACTAAATCGAAAATTGTGACACTTTTCATTTTTGGTACTTACTGTACTGTGGGTGTGTAATATTTCAATGGGAATTTGTTGTCATGTTATAGATTCATATAATTGAAGTATAGTCACTGACAATAAAATAAAGTAAAACACCGATTATCCACATAAATTTGGCAAACATAAGCCTGGCTTTGGTGTCAAGTGCGTTTGTTCATGCAGAGACACGTCTTCGGATTAACGCATTCACCCCGTCCTCCAAAGATTTTTTGTTTTAAGCTCCAAACGGACTGAAACTGGTCACTCACGGGTCGTGACGGTCCTGACTTTGCTTCTGCTCCCCAGTCCGGCCCGGTTGGCGGTGTAAACGTAGCAGTCGTAGTTGGAGGAGGGCTGCAGGTTCCCCACCACTGCGCTGGAGTTGACGTAGGTGAGGTTGAACGTCTCCCCGGTGGCCTGAGAGCGCACCAGCAGGAAGTAGTGCTGCGCCGAGGGCACCTCGGTCCATTTCACGAAGATCGAGGAGCTCGACAGCGGGCGGCCGACTTCTATCTGCGACGTGTCGGGGACTGAGGCGAAAGAGCAGAGGTGAGAAAGCAACGTCCAGGACGCTATACGGCTGCGCCGCGTCCGTGCGTAATGGCGCGTTTGTGCGCGTAAAGACGCATACTGGATGGGCTATAAATTCATACAGGTCATATCACGATTAGCTGGCTGTTCGAATAACTATTTGGTGAACATTTTAAATATAAGTTCTAGTTCTATGTCTATTTCTCGTTCTATAAATCAATAAATTTATGTCACAAATTGAGCCCCGAGGGCGAATTTCATGATGATCTTGCCCAAACCGAAGTAACAATAATTACAATCACTTCCAGGTTTTGAGAGAAGTCACTTTTACTAATGTTGTGTTCGCTGTCGTCTTCTTTTACCTGTGGACGCCACAGTTGTATCCACACACACCACGAAGTAGAAACGGAAGACTTTCAGGGTCACGCTGTACTCGGTCCCCGGCCTCAGACCCTGGACGTTCCTCTCTGTCCCGGTCGCAGGCAGCGTCACCACAATCGGCGCGAAATTCGTATTGTTCTTCACCCTGAGGTCCAAAAAGTAGCTCGTAGCCACGCTATATTTTTCCCATTTTACCAGAATGGACGAGGAGCCCGAGGGCGCTGCTGACAAGATTTTGCATCCTGTAAAGAGATGGAAACACGTGGGGCTGAAAACAAGGAACTTTGTTTCCAAATCTATGCAGTAAAATCACAACTGAGAGGGGAAAAAAACATGTTTATGATGTTTCCCTTTGGTATATCATATCTAAATTACACACAGTAACCTATTCCTAGGGTGGCATCTTTAGCTTCAGTGATGCATTCTGAGTTTTACATGTTGATGATATAATTTTTCCTTATTCAAAATAAATCCAATTTATGCAAACACACACATGAGCCCTCAAATATTATCCAAACTAAATTTCTTGCTCTACTTACCTTCTGCACTAGTAGGTATCTGTAAATAACAAAAATAATGTCATCAATAACACGGTGAAAATATTTTTATAATACATTAAATCCATATTCTTGATCAGTTTTACAGGTTGTACCATAAAAATCATATTCACCTGAGTCAGAGATACCAATGCTAAAGAAAAGCCTATGGCTCCCAACAATCCCATCTTTGACATTGACTGCGGGGATTACATTTAGTTTACTATACAAGGGAGTCAAATACAAAAGGTGTTCTGGATTCTTTTGAGCTTCAGCCCGGTGTGCGTGGGAGCCAATCAGTAGTCCCCAAATGGGGACAGTCCCACCAACAGCCCCGGGCAGTCGGAGCTGCCCTGAGAACACAACGGGGGGTTGGATGGAGGGAGGGATGAGAGCTTGGTGAATTTACATGAAGTGAGGATGACAAGAAAGTCTCTCTTTCCGCTCTTCTCTCTATCTCTCTCTCTCACACACACACCGGCTATCACGCATCAGTTTGCATAATCTCCATCAAGACATTGTCATCTCATAACTGATCAGTCTGCCTATTTGTAGAGTGTCAATGTGAAAGTTGACAACAGTTTCCAGCGGCACTAACATGTTCCTGTTATTTCTGATCTTGTTTTTTTTTTTTTGTCTTTTTTTTTCAGATTGTTCAACATCTTTATTAAGAATTTAGAATGAATTCAATAAAAGCAATTTTAAAATCAAACAGTCTTTAAGAAATTGTACACTTTTCTGTTTGACCCTAATGTTTCTGAGGTCATATAGATTCTGCATCCTCTTTATGAGCAAAAAAAAAAATGTTTTGTCAGCTTTATACCTCATGACTCTATCTAATATTTTCAGAATTGCTCATAAATTGATGCGTTTCAGATCAGAAGTCCACTACAGAAAATTTATGACTCAGTTTCATTTGGGGTCTCACAGAGTGAAACATGGATTTTACACATTGAGTTAAATAATGTCATTAGGAAAGAAAAACATTTTTAAAAGAAAAGGAATGGTTGAATTTTGCATTTCCTACCTTTACTTTAACAGATACAGCACAGCACTTTATTTTATTGTCAGTGACTATACTAGAGAGGAATCCCAAATAAAGGGGGGGGGCAGCAGATGTTAGAAAAACAGGTGTTTTTGCATAATTATCAGAGTTTACAAAAAATTTTAAAAAATTATAACTCAAAGTTTACTTACTGGCTCTTTTCCAGAGCTTTCAACTTTCATCAGCGGATGGAGTTTGCTTTTTGTGTGAAAACTGTGGAAAAAGGAAATATGGGTTTATTTTATAGGATTATATAGGTTTGATAGGATTTTTTAATTTTTTTTTTTTGTCTAACAGTTATTTCCAAGGTCAAGAATAAACTCAACGCTTAACCCAAGAGTATGTTGATATATTGTCCTCCTAATTACCCCCACTCCAAAAATAATTTAAACTGATTTGTAACAGCGTCAAAGTTTTGGGTCAATTCTCAGTGTAGGTCGGTGGGCTGTATGTGATATCTCCATGGTTGTAGTATTATGTCTGCTGTTCTAAGATTTTATCTCATCTCTAAATTTCACTGTGACATTTTTGTTCATAACTCAACAACTATTGGTCTGTTAGGTAAAGAGTTTCGGTTTTGTAGTCATGGTGGGGCTACATTACAAGAAAGCACATAAACAAAGTAGCTCAAACTTCAGATCCTCACAGAGTAAAATGTGAAAACTTGTTCAAAATTTTCAACATGTGACCTATTTTTCTTCCAGATTTAAAATTCCCTCACCAAACTGTCAGCTTTACTGACCCATAAATGTAGGATGTGGTGACAACAATGAAGGAATCGGGACAAAAAGTACAAGATGATCCACTTTATACTTAAGTTATTCAATTCAAACTGATCACAGGTTCTTGACTGACATTGATCTTATCGCTTGCCTTTGTATCCAGAGGCCGCAGTTTACGTGCCGCTTGACGTTATTGACCTACTAACACAACCCAGCCCACTCAAAAAGAGATTTCATGTCACCCATAGCGTCAACCCAGGCAAAAGTGTGTTGTATAAAAACTATAGAGACATTGCTTATATGTCATCCTTTGTTTTCTCTTGGTCTATTTGTGATTGTTTATTTCTCTCTAATCACTGGTCCACATTTTGTTTCCTTCTCTTTCCACCCTTCCCCCACCTGAGTTACTGTAAATGTCAAAAAAATTTGTAGGAATTTGTCCGACTCCACACACGGACATCTCCTTGTCTTCTGCATCAAAATTTTATTTTCTTCCATGTTAGAGTACATGAGAACACAGGGAATGACCTGAACCACAGAGATAAAGGTCTTGGGAGGGGCCACCCAAGCAAAGGAGACAAGTGCCACTGAAACCAGAGTCAAAGAAATGCAAACTTAGAAATTGGGACTTCAGTCTGAATGGGATTTACTTACAAAGCACACCGCCATTGCCGAGTTGGGTCTTTCTTAAACTGTTAGCTTTGGAAAGGTTTGAAGGTGTTCAGTAATTGACTTCAATTGAAAAACGAAGTTGATTTCCTCCAAGAGAGACTAATCCCTAAGATGGCTTTATGTAGGCTACATGCTGGGCTGAAAGGGCTCTTTTATCACGGGAGAATAAAAGGCCATCACCTCCCAGTTCCTCGTCGTGTAATAGAAAAAAGGAAGTCAACATGAAAGCGGATACGGGCCGTAAAACTGGCAGGAAACTTTAGCTCCTTAAACAATGGAGCAATTTTGAAGCGCGATGAATAAGAACAAGTGATGAGAACACCTCAATATTTCATTGTAGTTTTATGCAGCTGTGATATTGTCCTAAAGTAGACACTGTTAAAGGTCACAGGTATCGAGCATCTTATGATGCAACTTCCCAAAAAACTCTTAAGTCATCTCAAGTTAATGATATTACAGGACAATAAGTTTAAGTTTTTGTTTTTTTTATTATTTTTACTGTGGATCAGGAAATACTTGAGTATCATTTCCCCAAACACCTGAAGAAAATGGAGATGCTGAACGCTCAATCACTTTCACACACGATAAAGTCAGGGAAACTGTAAATGATCTGGAGGATGAAAAAGAGGGGACACGTGTCTGATGCAGCCAATGCTGCCGCTGACTCTAGCTGAATGGTAACAAGTTTACCAGCTTTTAATCTAGATATCTAAAGGGCTTAGGCCTTACAGGACACTGGATCAGTGCCTTATAGTCTAAAGTTTTTTAAAATCAATTTAATACTAATGAAGGATTATTTTTGAGCATCTCTGGGCCACTTGAAGCCAATGAGTCAGTCATCTTTTTGAAGGGCTATTCCTACGTTATGTATGTATGTGGACATGTTGTCTTTGCAAGCCTCTTGGTTGTCTTTCATTTAAAGTACTTTGAAAAAGTTTTAGGCAATCACGTTGCTTCGATTTTAGGCAACATGGAGGCAATTGATGGGAGAACTATACTGTTTTTAAGGGGAAAGGTGACTATGTCAAATATCTATTTGATTCAGGGTTTTTTTTTTCTTTTTACTGCACTTTGTACAGTTATTTTTGAAAGCATCTTTTAGCACCCAAATACTTTTTTGCACAGTATACCCCAGTACATGCTTTATTGATCTGTGGCAAAAAGATGGTTCTGCAGTTTACAGACAACTGAGCGGATTGTCTGAAGCAGCCCACCTGACTCGTTGTTATGATTTTGCCTGGATGAGATCTCAGCATTGTTACCTCCACTAAGGAAGTCATTTTTTAATTAGTCAACAAGATATGTAGGAAACCTGTACAGATTTCAATGTAAACTTTGGTGGCACTTTAGGCCGTGTGGTGGTGAGGGTGGGAGTGGAGGTGGGGTTATGTTTCCAGAATTTACTCCTGAGACCATGCAGCTACACACGGCGTCCCTCAAGGCTCCTGCAATGGAAGGCGCCAGCTGACACAAAAACCCATCCCTCTGAACATACAGGCTTAAACTTTCATCTGCTTGGATCAAAGTGTTTAAAACAAAACTTAAAAATTTTGTCTCATTTTCACAGGAAATACGTTGACATTTCCACATCAGAAATAAAACCAAAAAGCAAAACAAACAAACAAAAAAAAAACACAAACGAAGAAAACAAAACATAAACTGAACACGGGGGGCAACTGATCTCATTATTCATCAGGTTCTTCAATAAGCCCTAAGGAGCCAGAATCTTGTCAAAAGCAGGTTAAAAAACATCCCGATAAAAAGTTCATCCGTCTGTTAACGAAGTTTGGTTTAAATTGTATAGATTTCTGTTGCTGGTGTTGTCCAAATCAATTTCATTTCATTACATTTCATCATTGCGTAGAATCTTTTTTCCAGAAAAGCAAAGACATCACACAATAAAAAGAAAACCCATGAAGAGGAGGCATTTGTGTTTACATACATATGTGCTTGACTGTAAGATGTCTGCAGTTATGGCAAGAAATGTTATATTGACAACCTTACTTGGTGGTTTTTCCAACATTAGGTTGTTACATAAGCGTCTCAAAAAACAGCCATCTCTTTGGCTGAATCATGTTCCAAGTTTTAGCTGTAAATGGCAACTATTCCCCACTGAGGGCCACTGCAGTATCATTATTGATAACCTACACTGTTTACAGTGCACTGGGGATAATACCAGAATGATCCCTTTTGTGTTTTGAGTGACTTAAGCCATCTGAAACCTGTGCACTGAAAAAGAGGCAGGGCGGCACATCTCCCTTGGAAAGGTGCCATGTGAAGCTGGGTGTGTTTTAAAGGAAAATGGCTCTGGAACAACCAAACATATTTCAATTGTCAGGGGTGCATTTAGCCCAGTGTAAAGAATGATATAAGTGTTTCAGTATTGTCATTCACATGAGCACTGGTGATACCAGGACACTGCAGTCCCAACACCAAGCTCTTGTTTTTATCGTCCCTACTGGGGGTGCATATTGGTGCCTGATCCAAATATCAGTGTGTGGATCAGGATATTCTCTCTAGGTAAAATCCTTGAAAACATGTTTGGCTCTGCATCAGGATATTGAGCATATGCGTATGTTAAATTTCCTGTATAAAATCTGATCACCCGATGCGGGACAGAGCCGTTTCAGAGAGCTTTATAGACAGCAGTGGTCCTCAGTAAGAATTGGGAGGAAGGGTAAGGCTATAAACAGCCTGTGAGACTGTCTCAGAATAATTTTTAAAAAATTGATTTGTCGGATTTGCTTCTTATTACAAGGCACACACCACAAACAATGATTTTTTTCTTATGATGATTTAGTTAGGCCCTTACATTAAAAAAATGATAAATTTCAACATCAGTATCAACAGCAAAGTTGTAGCAACTTTCTTGATTCGTTCCTTTGATTATATGAACATTACACATGGCGTCCCTCTAGGCTCCAGGATTGGACCTCTGATATTTTAACTATATACACTCTTTATGGCATAATTTTATCAGGAGGTAGAAAGTAATAATAAATCATTTTTAAAATTTATAGAGGTTGCACTTATTGCAATTGAAAAAGGACAAAATTGTAACTTTGGTAACAGAGCTTTAAAGAACAAAACTAAGAACTTGTCATCTGCCGTCATTCTATTTTAACAAGGACTAGGCAAAACATTATGTGTATTTGTGCTATCATTGATATTAAACTTGCTTTTTTTTGCCATAACTCCATTTTTGCTTTTCATTATTCCAGGAACATTAATTAACCACAGACTTCAGTCAGGTAAACACTTTTGTCCTCCTGAAATCAGTGTTAATGTCATATACAACATCTCCGGAATGTGGGACACTTTCTGTCCTCAGAATGTCTGCATTAAACAAGTTTTACATAATATTTTTAAGATCAGTTTACTTATTTGTTATCGTTATTGCTTTAGACTTCCACTGGATGGTGCAGACGGTTTACCCATCTCTTCGGCAACACTGAAAACTGTGTGCATCATTTAAACCCCAGTTCTAATTTCTACCATTGTGTCATACGTTTTTGCTGTATGTGCATTATTGGATTTACAGCAGTGGGTATTTCCACTGAGTCTAAGCACATGCTTGGATATTGTGGAGGGTGTTTGGTTTTGTTGACAGTTTTTTTGATTTTATTGTGGGTCATCTCAGGTTGTTTATTCAAATTTTAATCACATAACCAAGGACAGGCTCGTGTCATGTGGTGGTGGGACACACCATCCCATTCTGGTGTCTGGTGTCTGAGCAGACAAAAAAAGTCAGGAATGGATAAATTACCAAGGGCGGACACAAAAGGTCTCATATGCACATTCAGCCGCAGGAGAAAGATGTGGTAAGTGTGGACAGGACATGGTAGCGCAATAGATGAGATGAACCACAAAACACCAAAAACTGCCGGGAATTCTTTATTAGCAGGAAATATGTATCAGGTTTAAACCGCCACAGTGACACACATCCCAACTGTTTAATTCATCCTGAGGACAACAGCACACTGAAAAGGTTGTAGGTGAACAGGCTGACGCATGATGAGATGCACAGATCAGTGTCTGCCACTTATCGTCAGGAGGTTTTCCTACTTGGGGCTGGAGCTACGAAATTTTTTCTAATTTGGCCTTTTCTCAAATGAATGCTTCTCAAAATGAAAGGGGCAAAAGGTTTCATGGATGATGTAAAGCGTCTGTTACAGTTTTGCTGATTGATTTTTTGTAAATTAGATAATTATTTTATAGCTTTTTTAACCAAATAGTACTTGAGATTAAAAATCAATTCGCAATGACCCAAACCATAACTTTATCAGAACATCATGTGAGTTTTGTTTGTCTGCAGTTAAAATGTGTTATCATAAGAAATTTTTACCACCTTTACCAAATTAATGCCATAACTTTCTCTCATCATACATTTTTGTAGCAGTAAACACAAAATGAAGATCTGTTGTTCGCTTGTCTCTGTTTTCTCATATTTAAGTACTTGATTGTGTCTGTTTAGGGGACAATAATGGGTTTTCTTGGCCATGATACTGTGCATGAACATAGTTCAATATCTCAAACATTTATTTCATTGTCGTTTTATATCATGGCCAACACACAAGGATGTTTATTCCTGGTCAAAAGTTGTTATTTTTCAGATCAGCGTCATCAAGTTCAGCAAGGATGATGGGAAGCAGGAGGATGGGGAAGATGAGGAAGATGTAAGTCTTCTATTGTATCTTGAGGAGACTGTGAAGGCAAAACAGCAAATTTTACATTACGTTTGCTGTATTTTACACTTCTTCTAGACCATTTACTAAAATTGGACACATTGCAACAACAAAGACATGACTTGGTTTAAAATAAGTTAAATTACAAGTGGTGCTTCATCAAGGCCAAAAGAGAAAGATAATCATCTCTAGCTATTGTAAAATTACTACACTTATCCCACAATTCTTATATAAACCATGAAAAAGATGGAAGAAATGGTCTAATTATGATAAACACATTTGCCTTTTTACTACTTAAGGTTTACTACTTAAGGTTTCCTCTTTGATCAAAAACAAGAATTATCATACGCTGCATCAATTTCCATTACTAATCAGGTGCAATATATTTACTCACCATATGCTAGTCAACACTTCTCTTCCCTCTGTAAATTACTGAAAAGATTGAAGTGATATTAGAAAAATATAATTTATTTTTGGTGACATCCCTTTAAAAGCATCAGAAACAATTCATTTTAATGATCGAAATGTCAAACAATCAAATAAATCTACATTCAGGTTAAAGTTTAAAATGCTAACATGCTCACCTGCACCAACGTGGTTGTCTGAGCAGGTTACTATAAAAACAGATACAACAACAACAACAAAAAAAGTCAAACTCCATCAACCATCTTTATAATGTTTCAGCTGCATTCTCACAGAAATTCTGTTTTATGCTGCTGTGCTATGTTCCATTTTCAATTAAAGTTAATAAAATTCATTTACAGAAGTGTAGACAATGAGTGCTGAAACTCACACCTGTGTGTTAATACTTCACATTTGTAGCCTAAAACATCATGGAGAATTTGTTTACAGCATAATTTTGAGTTTTAACTGTCACTATGAGCAAAGGAGGGTAAAAAAAAATTATCTTCAAAAGAAATTTCAAAGTATTTTCCCTCCTCAGACGATGCTGAGGGAATCCACTGTCCTACCTGAGTACAGCCTCTGAGGACAGAACAGGACTTTGCTGCCCTCTGGTGTGAGCGGGGCCACCACCACGTGATAGATGTCCCCACACCGGATGTCGCCCACGTCACAGCTGTTCTCCCCGGGAGACGCGGTGCAGGTGTAGTTGTTGCTGCTGCCCACCAACTCCGTGACGTAGCTGTGGCCGCTGCCGGCGCTGCGCCAGTACACCCGCAGGGAGTTGCCGGCCATCCTGTAGAGCCTGACCCCTGAGGGACAGCAGGCACCTGCAAAGAGACAGGAAGGCAGTCGTCAGGCCACGTGTCTGCTGCGGCCTTGTTATCTCATAGAATAATTGATCAATAATTATTATAAAGTACTTATAAAATGACATTGACTGAAGGAAGAAAACACATTTACAAGTGTTTGACCTGTATATATTAACTGTATTTTGATTGTGATCATTTTGAAGAGAAATTCAAACATTCTTACTCCTATAACTAAAAAGTTAAATTCATGAACAATAAAGGCACCTCCGCTTAATCTAATAGCTAATATCAGCAAACTTATTTCAATGATCTGTTTGTCATTAATCATGACAACACTTAAGAAAGTCAGTAAAAAACATTCCTGCCTTAATGTCAGTGCTCGAGAGGTGGTGTTGTTGTTTAATAAAAAAGGTATACTTTCTATTTCAATACATTAAGTGCCTAAGCTACAATACCGACCTATTTTAATTTTTTTAACACATTTTTTTAAAGAATTGAGAGCATGACGTGCACAGTGGGGCATTTCACAAAAAAAGAAATGCAACAGAGACAAGGTTTTAATAAGGTACTAAGGTATTAAAATACTTTTAATACTTTTTTTTTAACTTTTAATACTTTTAACACTTTTAATACTTTTAACTTTAAAGTGGCCACTTTCTTTTTCATAGCAGATTTTTTTTTGAAGTCTCTTAAGCAACTAATATGTCAGTGATGATTCTATAGGACAATGAGCATACTCAATAGCTGCATAAATAAAAAGCACAACATCACAAAAATATTGTATTTAAATAGTGATAATATTTTGTTTTTGATTGTGTTTGAAAAGTTTGACTTTGACTCTCTAATTACACCAGTGCATTGTCTTCATCTGTTCAAAATCAATAGCATTGTTTTATTTTATGTGGATGAGTAATAATTTGAAGTTAACTACTCAAAAGAATTTTTTTAGGGGTGTAGATAATCTTTAATAAACATCTATCTTTTCTTCTTTCCTTCTCTGGCAGCAAAACATCCTTACTCACTGGACGAGAAGCCCTGATAGGTGCAATTTGCCCTTCGCCCGCTGTGGCTGAATGCCTCCATGGCGACAGTGTAGTTTGTCCCGCAGGTGATGCATCCCATGAGGCAGTGGGAGTCCTGGGTGTGACAGCGGGCATGACCCCTTGGTGAGGTCAGGGAGGTGATGAACGAATGCGCCCCTTTGGCGTGGGACCACGACACATTGGTCATCGCCTGAGTCACCTGAGCCACTGTCAGATTTGCTGGGCAACAGGGTTCTGAGAAGAAAAGATGATATAGTGTATGTGGATGGATTCATTATTTGAATTAAGTTGTTTCAAACTGTCATTACACTCCTAATTCATATATCTATAGGTTTACCTGCCAAAATAACCTTATATTTTAACCATGAACCTGAGGTAATCTACTGAAAAATATATTTGAACCCCACCTTCACAAAAAAAAAAAGCCTAAACTGAGTCTAAATTAAAGCTGGAAATCCTTAATGGTCCCTGTGAAACTTAAAATTGGAAGGGTGGATGAGTGGAAAAATACAAGTAAGAATTGCATCATACCGCATTTTTTTTTTTTTTTAACTGGAGGCTGTGTACATAAAAGGAGGAGGCCCAGAATAATGTAAACTCAGTCTTAAAGAGTCTTTGGTGAAAAATAAGACAGATATTGAAAAAAAAGGGCCCTACTGACCTTTCATACAGTGGGAGGAGGTTTAGTTTAAAATAAATTTGATTTGAAATGCCTATTAAACAAAGCAGTTTACAAAAACTCCAAATGCTCCTTTGGCCAATTAGCATGAACTTTTGAGAGGCCCACTAACTTCTGTCAAAGGGCAGGTCTCTAATATCAGCTCATGAAGTAAAAAACAAACAAACAAACAAAAAAAAACAGCCAAGTTCCAATTCAAGTAAAAAATTGATGAAAAGTTATTGAGCAGGAGTGTCTCTGAATGTGCTAAATTCAAATATAAAATAAGTACATCTCTGTGTTTTCAGCCTATTTGTTTACCTTCATTTTGGCACATCTGTGTCATGAAAGTCATGTTTGTGAGGCCCCAGCACCAAGGTGTGTGTGTGTGGGGTGGGGGGGGTGTGACTGCAAAAGTTCTGATGTGCTGTTCAGTTACTGTTTTTAATCATTAGAAAACATTCATAGCGGTTTCAGTTTGCTGCCAGTCTGTGTCCTTGGGGTACCCACCTGTCTCCAGAGAGTCACAGTAGCTGGGTAGACTCCGACCGGCGGCGTTGCTCGCTGTGACACTGACCTCATAGGTGGAGCCACAGGGGAGATCGGTGATGTCGCAACTGTGCCCGGTGGTGGTGCAGGTGCGTTCTCCGTCATCTCCCAGAGCACTTACAGTGTAAGTGGCGGCCCTGTTGTTCGCCGCCCAGCTGACGCTGACGCAGGAGGAGTTTTTCTGGTTCAGCCTCAGGTTCGTTGGCATGCAGGGAGCTTATGGGGGGGATCAAAAGCTTGATGAGTTTACTGAGTGATGTTCACAACTCTGAAGGGTCCTGCCTGAATGTTTGGTGCAGTTTCATTACAAAAGCAATTATAGACAGTTGTTTCTTTCAGTTTCTGGTCATTTAGGGAGGCAGTGAATCAATCATAGAGTCATTAAAACAAAATATACAAGCTTTTACTTTCCATTTCTACAGTTCATACTATTATAGTTTTATAGTTATTATGGTTCATTATACCCTCCTCGCCCACTGTGTTAGGTACACCTGTACCAATCAAATTCAATCCTACACAACTGCTCTGCCAGAATTTTACTTTAATGACGCTTTTCATTGTTTTGTTCATGCTGACACTGTCTGTCTCTTCCACCTCTATTATTAAGGTCATAGTGGGCGATGGTGTTGTTGCACTGGACTGTATCATATTGACAGTCATTTCAAATTGGAAATTGTTGGGTCTTTGTAGATAATAACTATAAAGAGTATGGTCTACATGCTGTATATGAAAGGTGCACTGAGATTACCTGATTTATGATATGGTGCTATATAAATAAAACTGAACTGAATTTTTTTGTCAATCCCTTTTACATGCATGAGAAAGGCAGAATTCAGAACCACGTCTGAATATTAGAAATACAAAGTAGAGCTATCACCTTAATGACAGTTTCAACAGAAAACCCCAATGATTTTTAAGCTCTATAAAAGTTGGGTTCATGGCAGGGCAGTTGTATTGTGATACATTAGACTGTATAGGTGTATCTAATAGACTTGCCAGTGCTGGGAAGGCTCTATATAATTCATAAAATGTGATAACACCAGGTTTTGTCTCATTTGCCCACATAGAGTACTTTTTTAAATTGCTCAGTCAAAAAGCCTATAACATAATAAATCATTTTAGATACCTATTGAGATGATGAATGAAGAAATTTGAATATTTTACATAAATAAATACAGTCACAACACAAAAGGTAATTGTATTTAACTCCATATTAAAGTTAATTTAAACTTATAATCAGATAAAGATTTTACTGCTGTTTTTAAATCAGTTTTATGAGAAATCTAGGAACAAATGTTTGCCACAGTCTGAATGTATAAGTCAGATAAACAGAACTTAAGTGCAAAATATAATCTGATATTAGATGGATAATTGCATGTATGAGTAGAAGTTTTTTACCTGTGTCTTTACTGTGAGCTTTGCATGCACGGTTGCACCCGCTGATTTCATTGCAGGGTGTCACCACCACACTGTAGGCCCTGTCACAGCTGAGGTCTGAGAGGGCACACACCGGGGCAGTGTCGTTGCACAGGATGACCTCTGGACCATCTGCGGCCCGGGTCTCGTACAGCTCTGCCCCTCGCGAGGCCGTCCACATGATCTCCAGGGTCTCGGTGCTCACCGCAGAGACGGACACACCCTCTGGACAACAGGGCACTGAGAGACACAGGTGACACACAGGTAAGCACACAAATACATACTGTGAGGAAAAACCGGAAGAGAAAAAAACCTGTCTGACAATGACTGAAAATCTTAAAACATGTCAGCCCCTGCTACTGCTTACAGGTGGTATAGTTGACGTTCATCCCTGGGGGGCTGGCGCCGGCCTGGTTGAACGCCAGCACAGACATCAGGTATGTGTAGCCGCACTGGCAGTGGTAGTTGCAGCTGCTGCTGGTGGTGTTACAGGTCTCCTCGCTGCCGTCGCTCCTCTTGATGAAGGCCACGTAGCTGTCGGCATGAGGCGCCGTGTCCCACGTCAGCGTGCAATTTCCCTCTGTCGGCTCCACGAGAGCCAGAGACTCCGGGGGGCAGGGGACTGGAGGCACAGGACAGGAAGTCATTCTAGGACCGTAATCTCAGAGCAGCCTGGTGCTGTGACACAACTACCACTGATGTTCAGAACTTGTTTTCTCAAACAAATTTCATCCAGTAATCACAAACTAACAATTTTGATTTTCATGAAAAAAATGAAAACTTGACTGTAAAAACTTTATCCTATGAGACATGAGAAAGTGTGATAATAACTCTATTGTAGCGTATGATGAAAGTATCCTTATTTTTGCATTGTAGTTATATATACTTCAGCCTTGATTTATCATATTTATGAAGAAAAGACCAGAAAGAGGCAGCAGGTAAATTTGTTTGGTGAAGCTTTGTAGCATGTTCTTCTGTCTTTTACGTTGGAAGAGATGATGATGGTCAAATGATCTAAGGGTTGTCTCGTAGGAATTTTTTTTCACAATCATAATATTTAGTCTGGTATGATAAAATATCTGGTCATTAATAGATCAAATAACCAGATGAGAATGTTCCTGACCAATTCAGTAAATTAAACACCTGAAAAATCAATGTAAACCATCGTATTGATGCAAAAATACTAGAAATCTAATACTATTTCCATTAAAAAAGGCCTGATCATTGATTGCCCATAATATTTAATATAACCTTTAGAAAAACAGCCGCTGTCTGTTTTATTATGTGTGTTGTTTCCGAAACCGTTTTGATCCGACTAATATCTTTTTACTAATAAAGTCAAAATCGTTAACAGGGAAAAAAACAGTAAACAAATCATATTAGCTAGAACTGTTTGAAATCGAAACCCTGTCGCTCACAGGTGATGAAGACCTCAGGGCTGGACGGCCAGCTGGGCCCAGCCTCGTTGGTGACGGTGACCTGGATGACGTGCACCTCTCCGCAGCCCACCGGAGACAAGGTGCAGGAGCTGGACGTGGAGTCACAGGTGAGGTTCTGGTCACTCATCGCATAGTACTCGACAGATCCGTAGACCTCTTGATCCAGTTCCCAGGACACAGAGAGACCGGCCTCACTGTTAATCATCACCACGGAGACATTGACAGAGGATGGCGTTGGAGGTCCTGTTAAAAAACGAAAATATGATGAATCAGACAAACACTAAGTACACACAGGAACACACAGTGCATAAATACTTCATACCACCACTTGACATTGTAACAGAGTCATAGTAACTAAAGTATTCCATTTAAACACCAATTTGATGTTTTGGTTATTAATTTGAGTGATTAGAACTTTTTCTTCTCTGCATTTCTGGGGAAAATATCATGTTCTTAACTCCACTGTATAAAGGATATGGCTACAGTCACATCTTTTTTTTTTTTAGATTGAGATTAGGATGTCGACAATAAGTTGATAAAACATGGTGTATTCTACCCAACAAAGAGATACACTATAGAAACACAAAAGCTATACACAGGTAAGACAGCCATTACTTAATTCTTTGTAGGGGGGCTTTACACTGGGCACCATTACTTTTAATTCTTAGGTGCATTTTATTGTTAATATTTATAATATTTTCTTTAATTTAAGCCCCTAGGTGTAGAATTTATTTCTAAATGTAGCCAATTAATGCCTAATGTCCCGATGGGTCTATTTCGATTCTGTCACAAGGAGTCGCCAAAGTTAGATGTTTTCTAATCAACACAAGGAAACTTTAAGTTAAACCTTAAAGGCTGAACTTTTACTTGAAATGAAATATTTTTCCATTGTGTTATCCCCACATAAGAAGTAAAGGCTCTCTGTGTCTTAGTGCCTCCCTTACGTGTTGTCTGGTTGATGTGCGAACTGCCCTCCCCCCGCCGCCCCTCGGGGTCCCATGCGTAACCCCTGATGACGTAGAGTGAGCCGGCGTCCAGGCCGGAGATGGTCAGGCTGGTGTCTGAGGTGTTGTGCTTCATGTCGGCGTTCGAGCCGAACTTGTAAACGGACAGGGAGTACTGGACGGCATGAGCGACGGGGACCCAGGAAATAATGATGCTGTCATTGCTGGGGGAGGAGGCGGAGAGCTGAGGAGGGGGCAAAACTGTGGAAGAGAGGAAGGTTGGCAAGTCGCAAATGTGAGAGATGTTCTTGGGGATAAAGACTTGTAGACTTTCATTTACAGGACAAAATTATTCCTTAAATAGAGACCTTAAATAGTTATAACATGGTGTGTTGATGACTAATAATTCCTTTAGGTTATAGTTAAAAGTCCTACACGTTACTTACAAGATTATTTGTCTGTCTGGACTCAAGCCCAGTGAAATACAAACAAATATAGACACGATGGAAGAGCATTCAGAGCTGGTTTCTGGTTCGGAGTGAGTCAAGTCTCAGGTCTATCAGAAAAGAGGTTTTTAAGTAAAGTCTCATGTTCTGGGAGGCAAGTCAGCCTTTATAAGCAAAGTTCTTCTTAAGCTACAGGTCTTTCAACTCTCTGAATACAGGTGATTAAAATGTCTTTTTTTGTAACATCATCCTCCATATATCTGAGACCAAGGTATTTCATGACATAGGTCTAATAACAGAACATGCCTATGCATTTTTCTTAATTGTTCTAGGATTTAAGCAAGTCAGAGCTTTAGTCTCAAATGTTTTTGCTTTCAAGGATCAATTTGAGTTAAAAAGAATCTTTTTCCCCTCAATCAGCCCCTTACTATGGTTAATGTGAGATGTCCTGTCACTGTCGATCAAATCTGATCAAACCACACCCTCATTAACTTTTACGTTGCCTAGTCATTACTATTTAATGTTTTAGAGAAATACATATTATTTGAAACCAGGTTTTTAAGGGGTTTTAGGGTTTAAGTGAGTCGTGTTCTGTTTCCTTGAGGGTTTTTTAGAAACAGAGTGATTGACAGAGAGGAAGGAGATATTAAAGATAAAGAGAGAAAGAGGAAATTAGGTGAGTAAGTAATCTTAAAAAAGTTAAGTTCTCGAAGGGATTTTAAAGGTTATTTAAAGTTCTGCGCCCTGAGGTCGGTAACTTATTCGACCACTGAGGGACCCCACAGGAGAAGAGTGTTGATCGAGATTTTAGGTGGTGTTTGTTCCTGGAATAAGGTGATATCCTAAGATCCAAATATCCAAGTGAGGATCAGATTCCAACCCCCCCAGGCGGGAGTGGGGGGGGGTGACAGCTACCTACTGCTGAAGAGGTCAGCTCTTTGTGTGTTTGATGTAGAAGGGGCAGGTAAAGTTACCGCCAATACAGGAGAGGCCCTGAGGGATTCAGATGCATTTGTTGGGAAAGACAAACCTGGATTTGCACAAACACTGAGAGCGTATTTTACGGATGCATGTATACATTCACTCACAAAAGTGTATATAGAGGCTCTGTTCTGGGACAATGAGGCAGATCAAGTGACCTCTGCAGGGTATGTGAGTAGTGATGACAAAAGTGCTCAGTGTCTGTCAATGAATGTTTGACTCATTTCTACACATCAACCAGCCCTTGGGAAATATTTTTTCCTTGGAATTCTATTCTCTTTTCTTTCGTTTACTAACTGTGGAAAAGGAAAAATTTGACAATCTAAAATCCTGCACACAAATGAAGATGACATGAAAGACAACAGCACCTGTCTTCGCAGTCACAGGGAGAGAAGGCTGGCTGCGGCCTACGCCATTCACGGCCATGACGCTGAGCGTGTACTCAGTGTATGGTGCAAGTGACCGGATCTCAGCGGGGGAGAAGGACACCGCGTCCTCCCTGTAGAAGCCCTCGGAGCTCTGGATGCGTATGATGTAGTGTGTTGCTCCAGTCCTCGGGGTGAACTCCGCCATCAAGGTCCTGCTGTCCTTCGGCTTCACTGTCTGGATGGGATCCATCATCTCAGGGGCTGAAATATTCATAATCAGCTCAGATCAGTAATGGTATCCAATAATAGGGCACTTACCGTAAAAGTCAGTTTTAAATAGGAACATTTTGGTGGAGACCCTCGTATTTAAAAACCCACCATTATCTATTTTACCCTGTAAACCAAATCTAGGTAAAAGAGAGTGACCCTTTGGTGGTCTTCTGGTACATCGGCAACTGCCCACCATCAGCCTTAAGTTTTTAAAGTAGCATTTAAGGTGTTTAAATTTACATTGATTTATTATATTGGATTCACTGTAACTTTTTCTGGACTTTTTCCAATTTTGACAGTAAATTGGTGTGTCTGAATATGAAATCATAAAACTGCAATGTACAAGTTTTAAAAGTATTTGAAACAAAGTCAAACACACACACAAATTTTTTTTCATTGGAAAATTACGTATCAATGAAGCACTAAGTAGAATATTCTGTTATTAAGTGCCTAAACAGTGCAGGTTTAGACAGAAGTGCACCTCACCCGTTGATGACTCAACAGTCACTGCGCTCAATGCTCCCTGGGAACTGTCCAGAGCTTCGACCGTGATGACGTAATTGATGTTCGGGGACAGAGAGTTGATAGAGCCCATCACTGTGTTGGGACCGAACTGGGCGAAAGCGATGGGGTTGCTCGGTGAGCTCTTCGGGGCAACGGAGATCTTGTACGAGCTGGCTCCGGAGTACCTGGTCCACCTGAGGATCATCGTCTTGGATGTGGCAGAGAAGACAGATACCTGGATGGCTGGTGAGGGAGACGAAAGAAACAGAAAAAGATAATAGCACATACTATTCCCCTCACACATGGATTCTTTTTCACAAAAATTTATGATGCAGTCAAGGTTTTGTGCCTGTTCGTTCTCACATGTCACAGTCATAAAATATCTACAGTGGAATATATGTTTAAAGAGAAGAAACAATACCTGAACCGGCTGCAGCCTGCAAATATGATGAGAAAATATCATTAACAATAGTTTTATGTAATCATATAAAATCCAAGTTACTACTTACTAGTTCCTACAAACCATTTTGAATGTTATTTTTTTTCCTTTTACTGTGTTCTAAAATTGTGCCTGAATTTGAAATGAGCTGTCCGTTATAATAAATTTAATTTCATCACTGTACCTGTGAGCATATGCCCAGCAAGACAAAAATCACCAGCCACTTCATTATACCCATTCTTCACGTCCGTCTCTGGAAAATCCCCTCTCTTACTCTTTCTCACTGTTTGCAGCTTCTCTTAGATTTTTGAAAATGCTTCACTGTCAACTGTTTCACCTTTTCTCTAACATATGTGGTCCGTGTGTGTGTGTTGGTTGAAATATGTCCATCTGGCCCCTCCCACCGTGGGGGTCGCAAATGTCCAATCACAGCAAAGCGGAGAGATGTAACTTGGGGCAGGTGAAGGTTGAACAGCATGAGACGGGATCACCTTTTGTAGCTATGGGCATGATATTCTAGATTCAAGGATGTAGTCAAGGTGCAAAAAAAGAAAAAAAAGTGACATGTACTGTGGTCTGGCAAAGGAACTGGACTTTCCCTTAGCTAGAGGCCTAAAAACACAATTGTGTTTGTTATAACCATGGAGGACAAGAAAAATGAGTAGGTTTTAAATAACCTAAAAATAGGTTAGATAACAGTTCTGGCAACATTTTCTTATCCACAGATTGAATAGAGGAAATCAAAAAAATTGTGTCATTGCACTGAGATAAATGAAAAGAAAACATGCAAAGTCCCTCCTCAGAGTTTACCAAGAACTAGAGATCTTTGAGGACCACTACTCTTCTATTTATTTATTTATTAGTTATTTGTATCATTTTTTTTACTCCATTATTTTCAGTTATCTTTATTAATTTCTTCTTGCCTTATCTATCTCATGTGTCTTGTTTATTAACAGGTGTTTAGTGCAACTTTCTATGTCTTTCTATGCCAGAGACGTTAAAAATAAAATAATAATAAAAAAAAACTACAACAGCGCTCCGTCGCACACTTGTTGACGCAGTTGACGTCAGAGTCCTCAGACATGGGACAGGAAGAGGCGCAGAGGGGAAAAAAACAAGATGGCAGCGGGTTCGGACCACGGACTAACGAGAATAGTTTGGAAAAGTAAGCTCCCTCCAGCTGAATTGTATTTATTATTCATGTCAAAAAGCGTGTCGCTTGTTTTTCCACAACTTAAAGAGTATAACAAGTAACCAAGTGCCGTTTTTATCAACTGTTCCTTCTCCCGTGGCTTTGGACCTCGGAGTGACAGGGAACGTTAACTCTCATTCTGTAGGTTTTTGTTGTTGTTGTTGTTTGTTTTTGTTTTCTTGGCGACGGGATTCTTCAAGCGTAGAATGAAGGGAAGATGGGGTTTGGTGAGCGAAGGACTAAGTCGAGTTGACGTTCCTCGCTGTGGTCGTTTTCGTTTCCAGCGTAACTTTACCGGCATCGAACCTCGTCGCCAACTTTGAGCCGTGGTGAGGTCGAGGTTTCCACCGCCCCGAGCCCCACCTCGTATCCGCGGGCTGCGGTTAATGCGACGGCGATTGACGCGGCACAAACCGGCGAACACACACCAAACCCCGGTGTTTGTGTCGAAGTCACGGTTCCCTCGTCTCTTTCCTCTTTGGCTGAGCCGAGGCTAGGTTACCCGAAGGCTTACGACATAACATTAGCGTCTGCATAAGTTGATGATCACGTTATCAATCGAAAATTTGTCAGAACTTTGCACCGCTGAACATCAACTGACACCACGCCCTAGTAATGGAGAGGGAGTCTTTTGTCAAAATCACCTCTTAAGGCCTAATTTACTTCAGTTTAGATCGAGTTCATTTGCTCTTGTGGTATCTTTTATCAGATTGCTTCTATTTTTTTTTTTTTAGTGTCAAGTTGTTAATACTCAGAAATATATTTGTTTTATTCCGTAACAGGAGAAATGACAAGTTGCAATTGATAAGTGTGTACAAGAATAATAAAAATTATTAAAAGGTTTATTTATGTGGCACCTTTCGAAGTTGTTACACAGTGCCTCAGAGAGGAAATCAAAGATTTAAAAAGAAAAAACACACCAGCCCTGAAGAAAGGATAAAGTAAAGTTTTAATAAGTCATTAAAATCGAGGAAAAATGCCCTAAAATATAAATAAAAATAAATTAGAACAACAACAAAATTGACACATAAAACATATAAGGAAGCAATAACAATGTGGTAAAAGAAAGTGCAGCTAGGGAACTAAAACCAAAATAAGATCTAATAAATTTAAGAGACTTTAAGAGATGAACAAAGATGGCAGAAGCCTGGTCTCCTTTAGTTTAGAGCTGGGATTTTGGAACAGCTAGAAGAGACCTGCCGGAGGACTTAAGGCAACGCTCAAGCTTGTAGGGCTGCAGCAATTCAGCAGTATACTGTAGCTAAGAGCCAAGCCATGAAGTACTTTAGGAGTGCTCAGTAAAATCTTAAAATCAACTCTGAAACATCAAAAATTATTGAAGAGGCCCATCATTTTTACCCTGCACAAACTAACCAATGTTAGTCCAAGCTAACATGTTCTAATTTGTCAGTTTACTATGATAAAACTTGTGAAAAAAGCAAATATGATTTAATTTGAAAAACTGGTACCAGTGACTGTTTAGGAATTCTTCCTTTAAAAATATAGTTCACCCTTAATCTTTCAAAATTATATTTTTGTCAATCTATTGATCAAATAATAATTAACCATTTCAGCCCTGGTGTACTGGTTGGTTTCTGGATGTCAGGGGAAATAATGAAAGTAGCACCATGTATAACGGAGTTTATATTGGCCCAACAACACATCTCAGTTCCCAGAGGGGCCCCTTTAAGGTTAATCCAGCTATGGGTGAGGTTATAGTTAAGATTTTGATCAGGTGACTGGGTTGGGTTAAGATTTTGGGTTGAGGCTTAAATAAGGGAAAACATAACAAAATGTTCAAGCAAAAAGAAGAAACTACATCCCTTGCAGCAAACAGACATTAACTTAGGTTAGTACACTGTTAAGTTTTATTTCATGATTGTAAAAAAAGGAAAAAAAATTAAACAGCAGTTGTGGCATGTGAAAAAGCTTGGGTAACCTACTTGGTCAGTACTTAGTAACCCCACTTGGCCAACTTAGTATTATTTTAGCAGCATTAACCTTTTAACTTGTTTCAGTTGAGTTGTTTATCATGAATAATGTTCTGTGTCTATTGCAGGAGTAAGAGACACGATTATTGCAGACTGCCGAAAATCTGAAGTATGGAAGGTAGGAGTCCTATGATTTTTAATTTCATGAACTGACAACCTCCACCTAACAGATCCAAATTTTCATGATTAATGTGACTGAAAGCAGAATTATAATTTCTCAATTGACAGTGTGGCTAATTTTAAAGTGGAGCTCCATAGCCCAGCAACATACTGTACTACAGTGTGATACAAGATGAGACCAACTGCTGCTGTTTTATCTTCTTCATAGATATTGATTCTGGATCCTTTTACCACAAAGCTGCTCTCATCATGCTGCAAAATGTCCGATCTGATGTCGGAGAAAATAACAAGTAGGCAGTGTTTCCGTAACAGTTGAACATTTGTTTTTACATCATAATGGTATTAGACTGAGTAGCTGAATAGCTGAAGTCAGTGTAATGATGCCTGTAGCTGATCTGTTAAAATAAACATCTTGTTTCTAATTTATAGTTGTGGAGGACCTGTTCAAAAGCAGAGAGCCCGTTCCAGAAATGAAGGCCATCTACTTCATGTCACCAACCGCGAAGGTTTGCTGTTTTAACCCTTTAATGGTCATATTGCTTGTGGATTCGAGTTTTAATTTCCTCAAAATTATGTTTCATTCTGATGTTATACTTTTTCCTCAATTTCATTACGCTTTTTTTTTTCCTGCCAAACTGTTTTTTTGTTGTAATTTCTGCAATCACATTTAATTTTCTAGTGCGTGGATGCCTTTATCGCAGACTTCAAGACCAAACCCAAGTATAAAGCAGCATACGTTTATTTCACCGACTGTGAGTAACTAACAAATAACTACTGAAATCTACCATAATTACAAAATCAATGAATAATCACCTTCTAAATAACAATGTTCAAAATGTTAGTGATTATATTTGTTTGTTTGTTTGGCTGTTCATACTTAAACTCAAAACACTTTGGTCCCACAGACTGTTCCGATGACCTGTTCAACAATATGAAGCTGTACTGTGCAAAGTACATACGAGTCTGTAAGGAAATCAACATTTCCTTCATGCCGCAAGAGGCACAAGTGAGTGGTTACAGTGTGTGCTCTGTTAGGGTGTTTTGTAATTTTCCATTTCCTCTTTTTATGCAGATTCTGTGGCTGCTTTATAACAGAGTGAAAGTTCACTAGTTTTAGTGTGTTTTATGACATATTGCTGTTGGGTGGAGGAGATTTGCAGTGTTCTGAGTGAATCTTTAATTGGCGTTGGCTCCTTGTTAAGCTGTGATGTAATGATTTTAGAAACTTTGTAATATCTCAGTGGCTTGGGAACTGCACCTAGTTTTTCTTTGTATTTTGAGGATTTTCAATTGATTTTCAATTTATGAAGTAAATGAGAGTTTTTATTTATTTATGCTGATATTCAGGTTTTCACGTGTGATAATCCGGGGGCTTTCCAAAGCATCTACAGTCCCAGAAGTCAGGATAAAAAGAAGACACTGGAGACACTCGCAGACCAGCTCGTCACACTCTGCGCTACGTTGGATGAGTACCCAGGCGTCAGATACAAGAAGTAAGCCGGAGAAGATTTGGTTTCTCAGCTTACAGCACACCTGAGCCCCTGAGAACGTTGAGGCCCTTTAAGAGAAAAACCTGAACGGAGATCATAGAATGTGTCCCCTAACTGTAGCAGAAAATTAGGTTTAGCATGGGGTTATACTAGAAAAGAACTCATTGGTACGACGTGTTGTCAAATCTCATCAGAAATCCCATGTATGCCTCTTCTGCCCAGCCACACTTGCAGGTGAAGTAAAAAGTCAGCCGGGGGGGCATGATATTGTTTAATGTGTGGATAACAGTGCAAATTTTCACATGATCACGCCTGGAAAGGGTTCATGTTGTCGCACTCACTTTTTCACATAAGTGACCGAAATTATTGTGTAGAAATGGAAAAAAAAATTGCTGGCTCTGCCCTTGCCTAGTGTGAAAGGTGACAGATGGAATTTGAATTTTAAAGCCAACAAAAGCAGGATGGAACTTTTATATACATAAAAAAGGATTTTCTGTTGCTACATCTCTCCATCCATCTTTGTGTGCATCAACAGCTTGAGTATTCCCGCATTTGTTTTCTTGGCATAAGCTCATTTTGTATATTAAATTTTGTTTAATTGACTCCAAGTGAAAACATACTGGCTAAGAATTAGTTTGTCACAGTGGGTGTTTGGCTACAAAACCATTCATCAGAATATCAGTTGGTTCTAAACTCTGCTGTTTCTGTGGCCAAGTAGATTTACTTGAGTAATTTGACAGAAATAACCTACATTTTTCTCCAAATTAAGTTTGGTGTCTGAGATGTTACAACTGCGGGACTAACTAATACCGGTATGAATGCAAACTCAATGTTTATTAATTTGACTCCCATAACTTATCGAAAACAATTTATATCATAACTAGAGATGGAAACATGGAGAACGCCAAGACCCTTGCAGAGCTGGTGGACAACAAGCTGGCCAGACACTACCAGTTGGATGACAGTGGTAAGAAAAAGGTGAGACACCTGCTGAACAAAGGATGTTGACAGTATAAACAGGGTCTTAGGGCAGGGAGTATATGGGAACCATAGAATACAATGGTTCTTTTTCCACTGACAGCTTAAGAGAAGGTGTCATGTATAAGAAAGCAGATTAAAGTGTTGTTGCTGTTCACCAGGAATTTGAAAAGGGAAAAATTTGCATTTGTTGCTCAGTAGCAGACGAGTAGTATCGCTGAAATGGAGGGAAATGGTCAAATGTCACTGTCAAGCAGTAACCACTGGTTCTATTTTTATTTTTAAAGAAGCTTTGTTATGTTTAATTTTCTTATTTGTGTTTTTCCTCCTATGAACAGGGAAAAACCCAGGCCCAGCTGCTGATAGTGGAAAGAGGTTTTGACCCCGTCAGCCCAATCCTGCACGAGCTGACCTACCAAGCCATGGCCTACGACCTCATTGATATTGAGAATGACACCTACAAGTAATACAGGCTTTTCCCACTGTATCTCTCTATAGTGAGATAAGCGATTTTTTTTTTTTTTTTTTTTTTTATTTTATTTTATTTTTTTCAAATTTGGACAATACATTTGTGGTTGAACCCAATCATCAGGTTATTTTTTTTGTGGCCAGGTACAAGTCTAAAGATGGTGCAGAAAAGCAGGCTCTACTGAATGAGGATGACATGCTTTGGGTCAAGCTGAGGCACAAGCACATCGCTGAGGTCTCTGAGTAAGTGTGCGAGATCTCAAGGGTGGATGTGTACTGGTCCTGTCTTCCTCACTGAAATCCTGAGCCATTTCTTTTTCTTCTTCTTACAACAGACAAATCCCCAAGATGGTAAAGGAAATATCTGCTAAGAAGAAACAGCCAGATGGGAAGGTAAAGTATTTTGGTGTCTTCTTATGTGCTTCGTTAATCTCTTGAACTTTCATACTTCATACTTAAAATGAATTCCTCAAGCAAACATCTCATTTCATTTTCTTTCTAGATCACAATTAGCAATTTGGCCCAAATGATGAAGAAGATGCCTTCATTCAGAAAACAGCTGACTGAGGTATGACGTACCGGTACTGTTAAAGTGTAACATAATAGTTTGGGATCGAGTATGCCACAGTTTTAAGGACAAATGTGACTCTTTTATTTATTCCTTTCTGCCAGTAATTACAGAGCTAAGAGAATCACTATGTTGTGGCTGGGTGTGGTGCTTCAAAAGCCTGTTATCATGTGAGGCTGACTTGAGCGTGTTTTTGTGTTGTAATTTCTGGGTTCTACGATAAATATCTTTCTATCTTATCATTGAAATAAATCATTTTTGATTTTGACATTATTCAGGTCAAACTGTTCTTAACTTTTCTCTGTGTTTGAATTCTAGAAAGCTGTCCATCTGCAATTGGCCGAGGACTGCATGCAGCAGTTCTCCAACAATGTGGAGAAACTCTGCAAAGCCGAACAGGTCTGTCTGGGCCAAACATTGTTTTTACCACTCAACCTTGTTTGAGCAAGTCACTGAGTGGGCAGCTGTTTAGTGAGCAACTAGAAAGCCTCGTGACTACAATCTGCCTTTATAAAGTGTCCTTAAGCAAGGCTTTGAATTCCAGTTTGACCAGCCTCTAAGGAGAGGCTCAGTAGAAGTGCGATGTTTATACTGGTAGGCTTCAAGATTTGTGAATGGATGTTAAAAACATGCAAACATTTACGATATTTTCAGCCTAAACAAAAGATAAATGATGTATCTCCGTGCAGGACCTTGCTGTGGGGTCAGATGTGGATGGGGTGAAGGTGAAGGATCCCATGAGGACCCTGCTGCCTGTGCTGCTCCACCCGTACAGCACCCACGACAAGATCAGAGCTGTGCTGCTCTACATCTTCAGCCTCAACGGTATGCCTTTCTCTGCCTTCCACAGACTGGTTTCTTCTCTTTGTGCATTAGCGGTCTGTAAAGCAATCTCCAGCTTTGTAGCCATCTATTTCCAGCGACCACAGCCAGAAACCCAGACACACTCACAGAACATTAAAGCAATGAGACTCAGTCGGCTGGGATTTAAATTTTGGGCTGTCCTTGCCTTAAGACATTCTCTGCTGACTATTGTCATTTTCCAGTTAGGTGTAATTGATAATTCCTTTCAAAAAACAACTCTAAAATGGATGAAAATGCAAAATTTCCTTTGATCAAGACCCTCACAGCGAGGAATTTTACTAAGAGGATACAACCCTAAAAAAAAAAAAAAAAAAAAGATTTTCACACTGGTTTGTTGGTTTGTTGTGCATGAACAGGAACAACAGATGAGAACTTGAGCAAACTCATCCAACACGTAAAGATCGAGGATGAACGAGAATTTATCCTGAACTGGAAAGAGCTGGGTGTCCCCATCATCACATCGGTATGTGGAGAAAGTTGAAAGTATTGATTGTTTGATTAAATGAGTTAATGCTTTTTAATTGAATTGATTCTGGTTCATCTTCTTCATCCTTCGCGTCATCATGTTCTCATCCCGTTTTTCTGTTCAGTCTTGTCATCAGTCCCCAATGAATCCTGATCATTGTTTCTTGTCCTGCTGTTTCTAGACCAGTTTATTTTCTCGCAAACCAACCAGACGGGATCGTTCCCAGATGCAGACGTACAACCTCTCCAGATGGACTCCTGTCATAAAGGATGTGATGGAGGTCAGTAGGCGGGCAATTACCGTATTTTAAAATTAATTCTATTGTTAATCATTTCTACTTGATGTCGCAGCATTTGTAAAATTATTTTTTCCAATTTTAACATGATTCACTGAAAACTCTTCCCATCTGCATTATTATTTTTTGTGCTTAGATTAATAAGAAGTTTAGCAACTATTTATACCCTAATGAACTAAATGGCACAACTCCAGGAAAAAAAAGGATTGGGTGAAGCTAGGGAGCATTGATTTTTTTTTTTCTTTTTTAAAGTGGGTCTAGATGTGATGTAGAATAGGAAGGGAAAAGAAAGAAGTCAGAGCTAATGTAAGTTACCGTGTATAGATCATACATGCAGCTTGATCTAGGTCATTGTGCTACATTGTTCCTCACCTGAATGGAATTCGTGAGAAAAACAATGAACAGAACTGTGAAACCACCGAAAAAAAGGATGTTATCAGATTCAGGTCATCTGTTAGGCAGTGTTACATATGTTTACCTTGTTATTTGCTGCTTTATTTATTTGTTAAAGATGGCAACTTAGCATCTATAAGGCACAATAAGGCACCACTTGATCCTTCTGATGTACTGATCTTCAGATGCTCTTATTATATGTTAAATGCATTCATATAAAAGGTTATTGTAATGTTTTGCATTAAAAGAGGTAGGATGTCACAGCCATCCGCTGCAGTCAGTTTTCTCATTTACCCTTTCGCTGTCTTGTGATTAAGTTTGCTTGTGGCTGTTTGTCTTGAATCAGGTAAGTTACGAGAGCTGTAAGCCATAAAACATGGAAGGAATAATACATTGATATTATTTAAATCTCTCCAACTCAGAACTCAGTTCTCAGAAATGGAAAGGGAACTGAAAGGCCAAGATACTTAGCTCCTTTCTGGTCATAAAATCCTAACTAACCAATTTCCTGGATCTCAGCTCTGCAATTAGACACAGCTAAGATTCCACATGTTGGTTATGAATGAACCCTGATGAACTGGCATGATGATGAAACTCTCTGCCTCAAAGAAAATTGAGATTGCTTTTTTACTATCAAAATGTTAAGTCTTTGGCTCACCAGTTGATAGGGTCATTGTTGTGGTTTATTTTATTTATTTATTTATTTATTTATAAACTTTTTTTTTTTTGCAAATGGGATATGTATGCAGTAATTCTAATGTTAAAATACAGGTTGAATTAGATTTTTTTTAAAAATCCAAAAAGGGGGATTTGTGGTTGATATGTAACATAAGCTCTGTTGTGTTTTCTCCTCATTTTATCTTTAATTTCTATTATTATGCCAAAAATAAGCCATGTCATAGCTGTCTTCGCCATATTAGCACCTGGTTTCACATAAACAGTGGTGACCAGTTTCTACTTGCAGGAAAAATCAGCAGCAATTTTTATATGTGAGCATAAAATCTGGTTGAAATCAGTTCAAATTAATCTCCCCCTTTAAAAAAAAATCTGTATATTTCAGTGAAAAGCTCTATGTACCAGCCAATGAGTCTTATCAGTTGAAAACCACAACTAAAGTCTTGGAGGCTGAGAATTGTCTGACAGCAGAATGTTCCTGTATGTGTATGTGTATGTAGCTGTGTTTTGACACCCCCTGATGCATCTTGTAGTTAGCAGCAGAAACTGTCATGTAGTTGTTTGCTTTCTCCATAGTTTAATGTGTACACCTACTTTTGTAGTTTGTTTCTTGGTCACTTAACCTTGTACCTGCTGCTAATAATGGCACCCAAATCATATTTATTTTTCTGCAAGTTAGTACTGTTCACTGTAGACGATAGACGTAGACGATATGGGTCTTGTGCTATTTGAGGAATGTTTTGTCATTAAAGTTCAAATTTTTCAAACTACTACTTTGAATGAAAACCCGTGTTTGACAGCTGGTATCAAATGTCGTCGCGTTTGTCAGAAAGAAATATTCACTGTACTTTACCTATCATTCGCTGCTATCCCTATCACGACATTAGTAAGTTGACCATTGAACTGTTGAAATCTCACTGTCAATGTAGCCTTTCATTAACACCTTAATATTGCTCAGAAGTTAGAGCGTTATCTGCATATGAATGTAAGGAGGATACCTCACAAAATGTCTGTCAGAATCCAGGCTAAAATCTATGATATAAGCTTCAATCTCTGTAGGACGTAACTTCTACAAATGACAGATAAATTAAAGATCGGTTCCTTTCAGGATGCTGTGGAAAACAAACTTGACACCAAGGACTGGCCCCACCAGTCTGAGTGTCCTGCTGCCTGGAACGGCTCCGGGGCTGTCAGGTAGGTTTTTGTTGAGAGATCACACTAGAAAAGGGTCGGTAAGTTCCTGAACAGAATTTTTATTTTATTTATTTTTTTATTTATTCATTACCATTGATCCTAATTATGAACTTGATGTCAAATACTCTAGATTATATGAAAGCCAACATGTTTGCCTTGTTTCAAGGTATGCATAGTACATGATATTTTGAGCACTACTTGAAAATATCTAAAATACCAATTACTCTAAAGTAATAGGCAGCTGTCTTTCTATTTTCATCTTAAGAAAACGCATGTGTTATAAGTTAGTGATAGAGTAGCGCCCTCCAGTGAAAATTTTTGCCACTTTCAGCTCTAGCTTTGTGATGTGGTTTTTTTTATTACGAGATTGTTTAAAATGTCTGCATTTGTTCTTGGGATCTATAGTTAGTTTTGAATATCTGTCCATCAGCCGTTCCCTGCCTTTCTTGCCAGGATGTTGATTTTTCCCGATTCTTTCTACATTATGAGTAGTTAAGCCACCATTTTACCCTTTTGAATTTGTCTCAGTAATTTTCTGCCTTGCACTCCACAGTGCTCGTCAGAAGCACAAAACCAGCGCTCAGGACGAGCGCCGGACCGGCTCACGTCTCATCATCTTCGTCATAGGAGGAATCAGCTTCTCTGAGATGCGGTCAGCCTACGAGGTCACCCAGGCAGTTAAGTCCTGTGAGGTCATCATAGGTGAGCATTTATACAAGGTTATAGGTTAAATCTCCTCTTTCTCTGGGCATATACAGTATTTGCATCTTTCAGCACTCTGATTTCAATTTATATGTCATTATAAGTTTGTATTCACTCAGTATGGAAGAAACCTTTCTGTATGTCTTATTAAACCCGATTCTAATATTTCTTTATACTACGATTACAGGGTCTTCCCACATTTTGACCCCCACCAGTCTCCTGGACAACATCAAGGCCCTGAGCAAAGGCCCCATGGAGACTTTCACAATAGAGGAACGGAGCAACGCCTGAGATGTCTGGCCCTCCAACTACCCCCCCCCCCATCTACCTACACCCCATTTCACTCAGCACAGTGCACTAAACTCAACTTCCCGAATGGGAGAATGAAGGGAATTTACCTTATGCTCATCTTTATCTTTTAATGCCCTTTCCAAACCTAATGCACATCTGTGGTAGGTAAGAGGGCATATTCTCTTCTAAGCAGATTTCCTTATTGAAAAGCTTTTGCCGTAAGACTGCGGTCTGCTTATAGCCTTAATACATAGCTTGATGTTGTCATTTGAAGATATAGATCAAATTTAAAGTGAAATGACCTCAACCTTCTAAAAGTTTAAGTAAAAAAAAGTGTATAATATGCCGATCTGTGTTTGCCTTTGTCCTTAGGAAATAAGCTGGTAATGTTACATGTCGAAAGACCTCTGGGAAACCTTCAGAGACAAAAAGGCTGGAGGAAAGTAGCACAAAGCTAATGTATATACTGTTTGTAAGCACTGAGATCTTGCTATGCCATGGCAACTTTGTCAGTCACTGCTGTTTATAAACTCTTAATGTGATTTTGAAGAGTGTTTTAACATAGGATATTTTACATTTTTTTTCTTGCATCAAACAACTGACTAATAAATTGAAGAAGTGATTTAAAAGTTTACCAGAGTTATAATTACAGGTCTAGTTACTGTTCCCTTCTTTGAGGACTGGGAGGGAGTTAAAAATATAAACTGATCTTGGATGAAAGACGTGTGTGTTTATATTGGGTGAACAGTTGAAATAATCATAGTAAAAGCACTCAATCTGTAGCCTGTCAGAACAGTAGACAATTGTCAGGAGCTGCTGGTGTCCAGTGGACATGCTGCACTGGTACCTGTTGGCGAGACAATAGCTGAAACAAGGATATTGTGAGTTAAGGATCAAATTCACCCTACTTTTACTACAGGTATTGTGCTTTAGTTACATGGCACTGAAGATTGTTAACCACATACTTTAGAATGCGCACAATAGAGGAATTACTATTTCCTTAAATTAGGAGCTTTATTTAATTTGCATTAAAAAAAGGAATAGAGGTTGTTATTTTATTTGTACTTTGTTCATACTTAAATTCAGATTTTAAAGGCAGTTAAAATTGCAAAGATAAAACTGCTTTATGTTTTATTTACATTTATATTACATTACATAGATCGTGAGCTGATCTCCTGATTCTTCAAAACACAAACACAATGCTTGTGAGGGCGTCATGTTTGTGGGAAGGAGAGCATGTCAGATTTTATCAGATGTGATTAAGCTAGAGAACAGGGCGGCTCTTTGACAGTGAGCTTTTAAATCGGAGTCACATCCAGTTCATTTTTTTTTGTCCACTTGTAGCAATAAAACAACTTTATTAACAAATTTATTTGAATACACATTTTATTCAGCCCTGTCTATTAATTCCTGGTCCTGGCTGCCTTAGGACGCCCTATTTTAGGACATTTAAACGATGATTACATGAGCGAGGAAATCTTAGAGGGTAAATATCTAACAGAATTAACTGTGTCATCCACCACCACCTCTCCCACAACATGGGCCGAAACCAGGAGCAGCAGGGTCAGTTTCAGGGAAATGTCTCAGGTAACATACTGTATGAATACACACACTCCCAGGGTGGTCCTGCTTCATTGATCCTATATAGAAGAACACTTACCTCAAACAAGGTGACCCTGCTCTCTGACAGTGACCTGCTTTCACTCTCCTATTTATATTTAATTATCCCACTCTATGTCCAGTCTTTAAAGGAGGGGGGATCCTTAACAAAAAAAAAAAGGTTTCACTTTTATGAATGCTTAATTTCTAAAGTATAAAAAGTCAGCAAGGCAGTAACTTAAAGCTGGAGCTTCCCTAATCTGAAAACCCTCTTTCTTAGCAATGCAAGATCACCAAGAAAGAGGGTGTAAAGGGAAACCCCCCCAGGGACCCCAGAAACCCCAGGTTTACTCTACTCCGTTTCTGTCGACATATTCTGATAATCCACAGATTTGTCAGAAATTCACACTAAAGGAGGGACTCTGTGTGATATTCTAGTTTTAAGACTTGTCAATATCGAGTTCATTTGTGGTAAAGTTGTTCTTTATGAAATGTCTTCCATTTACATTAATATCGCATTGAATTTATTTGTCAGTTTTTTTTTTTTTTTTTTCCATTTGTCACTTGCCTTTTTGAAAGCGACAAATGAGGTTCAACCCGAGCCGCTGACCTTGAGCAGGGAGGAATTTTTCCGCTCTAGGAAAAATTGGCTGCAACTAACAATTGTCTAACACTCTGACAGAAACACGACTGGTTGTTCAGTGTATAAAATTACCCAAAGATATTGTGCAAAAGGCCCATCATTATTCAAGGAAGCCAAAGTTAACATGTTCTAAACAAAAGTAAGAGCCGTGCGTTATTAAACTTCTCCGATGCAGCTGAAGTTTTATTTAAATCTGACCAAATGAACACCACGGTTACTCATGTCTCATATTTATTATTTAAAGCAATTTAAAGAAAGTCCGGTGTTTTTGTTGTTGTTGTTGTTTTTACTTCTTAATACCTTGTTTTCCGTCTGCGCATGCGTGAGAACCCAAACTCCTCCGTCCGCGCAGGTTTCCCCCGTTGTCAAGACAACCGGGTCAAACCGGGTCAAACCGGGTCAGAACTCAAATCTGATACTTTCGGCTTAAACTTTCCTCCTCTAACTAAACATTTCCCTCAAAGTTCACTCTAAACTAACTGCTGTTTTTCCTCGAGTGCACTCGGCGAGGATACGCCCCGGTTAATATGCTGTCGACCACCTGCGAAGGTGTCGCGCCGGCCCCGCCGGGGAGAGCCGGAGGTGCGGAGGCGGCGGCCGGGGCACAGCTCCCCCGCCAGAGGGGAGCTCAAAGCGGGGAGGGAGACTAGAGGGGCTCGGTGTCCAGGAGTGGCCCGACGGGTCCAGCTACGAGGGAGAATTTGTGAACGGATTCAAACACGGCAAAGGAAAATACACCTGGAGAAACGGAGAGGTAACTAGTGTGAAGATAACACGACCGGTGCTCGAAGAGGTAGCGTTAATCAGATCTGTAGCTTAAACACAGTCAGCGATGCTACACTGAAGAAATACGAGTAAAAGTCAAGCGCTCACAAATGTACTTTAGCAAAAGTAGAGTATAAACGTAAAAATACACTTCAATAAAAATTAAAGCACTCTGTATACAGAATGGCCCATTTCAGAATAACGTAGGCTATATTAGCCTAGTGGCAGTGACCTTATAACCTTAGCTTAGCCTAAGTAAAAGTAACAACATTGTAGAAAAACTGTTATAAGTAAAAGTCATGCATATAAAAGTTTACTGAAGTAAGAGGAAGTATACTGAAAGTGAAATAAATTGAAAGTTTGTATGATGCACAATGGTCCGTTTCAGAATTTGTATTATATAAAATTATAATTCTAATTATTATAATGATATAATTATATTATAATAGTCATTGATGCATTCATGAGTAAGAATGACCGTAATGTTCTAGCTGGTACAGATAGGCCTAGTTTTAACTACTTTATATGATGCTAGGCAGCTTAATCTACAACAATATTGTACATCATAATTCCATTGTTCTTTATAAAGCTGCCAAATAAATGTGGTTGAGTTTAAAGTAAGATATTTATAAATGTATAGTGTTCATAATATTAATTTCTAATATAAAACATGCAGGAGCAGAAGAATAAAGGGGCATAAAATGGAATTACTCAAAGTACAGGCACTTCAAACTTGTACCTATATACAGTACCTGATTAACATTACTTTGTTACTTTCCACCATCGATTTTTTTGGATTAGAATCAATGACACACTAATGCGTATTTGAGTACACTTTAATGCTGTTAAGTTGGGGAGAATTTTTGGGCTTTTTATACTGCTGGTTAGCTTGTAAATTTGTGATCTATAAGGTATTATCTCTCTATTATCTATTATCCATTATCTTTTATCTCTATAATCTATAATGACACATTATAGTTTATTTTTTAATTATTTTTTGTATAGAAAATCTGAATAATCTGTAAAATGACTAGTAATTAATTGTTAAATAGATGTAAAAGAGTAAATATATATGAAATTTAGTAAGTGTAAAATAGCATAAAATGGAAATACACAAGTAAATTTGAATTGTACTGTACAATGCCCCTGAAAATATTTCAGGTTAGGAAGCTGACTGTGTTTATTTTTAAGAATTTATGTTTTTGCGAATATAGACAGTAATAGGATGACGGTCCTTGTATAGAATGTCCTATGTGAATGGAAGAAGTCAAATATAACACAATGACATTTTTCACTGTCTCCTGGAGTTACTGCATATAAAGCAATTCACTATTTGATTTCCTTGTCTGCTCCTTTGTGTAGTACTATGAGGGCTCTTTCTACAAAGACTACAGGCATGGGGATGGGGTGTACTACTGGCCAACAGGCCACAAGTTCAGTGGTAAGTTCTACCTCAACAGAAAGGAAGCATATGGCCAACAACTGTTCCCTGATGGAAGCACCTTCCAGGTAAACTTGATGGATGGATGATATTTTGATTGTTGTTTTGGTTTATAAATACTAGTAAGTATATGACCTCACCGCTCCCCTCAGGGTTTGTACCAAGCTGACCAGAGGTTTGGTCCAGGTGTGAGTAGTTATCCAGACGGGCGTCAGGATGTGGGTCTGTGGGTTGGGGAGCGGCTGCTAAGGCTCTGCACCGCTGTAGAAGAGGGCTTTAGCCTGAAGAACTTTCCCGGATATGTTGCTTTCATGGACCCAGCTGCCACCACAGATTCCGTGACGCAGGTACATGCTGACCACTGTGTCAAATCAGAGGTGAATTAGCTAAAACATCTGCATTTAGTATTTGGTTTCAAATTAGGATTTATTAATTTTAAAACAGTGATGATGTCTTTTGACCCAGCCAGAAAAATGTGAAACACCTCTGCTGACCAGTGGTTCAGAAACAATACAACTGTGAGACACTTAATTCAGAGTTTGTTTTTTTGTTTGTTTGTTTGTTTGTTTTGTGGAGCTCCACGGATTTATTTTTCTCACACTTAACATTTTGCCGTTAAAATGTCCCCCTCATTTTAATTTTTTTTTCTTTTTACACTGATAAATGAAGTGATTATACAATCAAAGTTGGTAAATTACATGTCATTAAATAGGCGTAAATTTGAAAAAAAGATTCTTGTCTTAACTGACCTCTGCTTCTCTCTTCTCCTCACCAGCCCCCCATTATTTCTAGTAGCCTAAAGACCAAAGCCAGGACCCACTTTGAGGTGAAGTACTGCTATTATGAACAATCATATGAGCTTTGTGACTTAACTCAAAGTAGATAAACTTATTCCCCTTCATCTTCAGATATATACGGACAGAGATCTGCTGTCAGATGAGAACTTTATCCATCCCCCCGGCATGGAGAGCTACTCAACAGATGGCGACCACTTGCCCCTGCCCCCCGGCCGAAGAAGAGAGTTGGATCACTACTTTTATGGCGAGCTGTGGGAGCCAGACATTTACTCGCCCCAGGGCTACGAACGTGACCCACTCTCCACCCTGCCCTTACAGGCCCGCATGCGGGCTCACATGCACAAGCACAGGTCAGTTGTACAGTACATCAAAAAAGGGCTATACTGAGAAAAAGTTAAACACCTTCACATCCTATACAGGTATCACGGCAAACAGTATTGCAAGTGACTTATATGTCGATGTGTGTGTGTGTGTGTGTGTGTGTGTGTGTGTGTGTGTGTGTGTGTGTGTGTGCATGCATGCATGCATGCATGCATCTGTGTGTGTGTCTCCCAGACTACAGGCTGAGAATGTGGGCTGGGATGTGGCTGCCGTTCTCTCTCTGAAAAGGGAAGGTTTTGGTCCTAAAGGGCCTTTGGAAGTCAATTCCGAGCGGCTGATCCAGCTCGCCTGCCGGGGGGAGTTGCAGGCTGTTTCTCAGATCCTACAGACCAGTTTGGTCCACCCCGACGTAGCAGATGCACGGGGACACACTGCACTGATCGCTGCCACGGTAACACATTATTAGTTGGTTTTGCCTTTTGTTGGTTAACTCAGTTTTTAACCCTTTTGCTCTTTGATTATATCCATTAACGATTAAATAATTTTGAAATTTTATTGTAACTGTCAGGTAAACAGCCATAACGATGTGATCCAGCTCTTGTTGGATATGGGTGCCGATATTGACAAGTTGAACTGTGAAGGCATGTCCGCCCTGGCTGTGTCTCATGTCCTCTACTACCCTTTCCAGTCTCTGCACACCACCTTGGCTGAACCACCTGCCAAAGCTCAAGTAAGATCTAATCTAATGTTTAAAGACCGGTCTGCTAGTTTGATCGAGACTGAAATATCTCAGTAACTATTGCATGGATTTATATGGTAACTCATCAAATCAAAAGTTACAAAATGCTCGCCATTAAAAACATTGAAGAAGCATGATAGTAAAAATGAGGTTAAAATAGAGAGTAGAGTAAACAAAACAGAAATAAAATCAACATATACAACAAAATCAGAGCCACCACAACATTTCTGGTTTTTAATGACATGTTGACAACTAACTAATGGATCGCTATGCAAGTTCGAACAGAAAGCCATGGTGGCCAGAATCTAAATGCCATAGACTTTGGTGATTCCCTGATTTTGCTTAACATTTTTCTCCTCAACAAATATCTCAACATCTACTATATAGATTGGGGCCAGAATTTTAACACATATTTGTTGTTCCTGGACAATTTATTGAAAATACATACGAAATATATTTATTTGCTAATGACTTTTTTTTATCTCCTAGTGTCATCATGGCCTATATTTTGACCAAATATCTGCAAAACTAAGGACATTCCCATTAGCCTCAACTGTTCCTTGTGTTCAGTGCTAATCAACAATTGTTAGTGTGCATGCTAAACGAAGGAAATCACATATTATAGATAAGCATGATAGCAATGCCACTATGAGCATGTTAGCACGAAGTTAACGTGGATGGTAGCACTTAGCCTAAAGCACGGCAGCGCCAAAGGGTAGCTGTGGACTCTTGTTTCTGAATGTACATAGATATGAAACTGTTTTGCAAGGGAAATTGAGATAAAACGACACAACTGTTTCATCAGATTTTGAGGTCACCATCTGCACGTGGGAGCAGTCCCCTGATCAGTCATGCAGACTTCACTGCAGACACACCCAGGCTTCAACACAGACCTCGGACCACTGACACAACCCTGAACAGCCAGAGCCACCTCTCTGACCAGTAGGAGCATAGCGAATACCAAACTCACATATTGTTCAGCAGAAAATGTGTACATTGTATATCCTGTTATACACAGCTGGCGTCTGTGATAACGGTCATGAAAATGTTACATAAAGATTGTCACTTCTTTCAAAAGTTACCAAGTGTGAGACTAAAACAAGCTGATGTATTAATTTAAGTTCCCTATTTGTTTGTTTCTTTGTTTTTTTACCAGTACAACAGAAGAAGTAGCAGAGCACATCTCACATCACAGCAGTAAATTGTCCAATGGCAGTGAGCTCATCACTGAGCGGTGCCTCGGCCTAAATGAACCTGAGACCCCTGCGGACACTGAACACACACTGGAGGAGGAGAGAGACGAGGATAGCAAGCAGACAGAAAGAGAGAGAGATGTTCAGGAGAGAGAAGAAAGCAGCCACAGGGAAGATGAGGGAGAGAACAAAGGGGAGGAAAGAAATGTGGAAGAACTTGATGAAAATGAAGTGAAAGGACAGGAAAGAGTCGTTGAGTCAATAGAGGAGGATGTGGAGTCCAGAGAGGAGTTTGAGGGAGGTGCAGAGGAGAGAGAAAGGCATCCTCATGAAGAGGATAAAGAGGAGAGTGTGTTGCGCTCCATTCAGGTGTCAGATGGTCACATTGCACTGGGCAGCGTGCAGTGGAAGGAAGGTCAAACCAAGGTAGCAGCAGTAGTTCAGGTTTTAAGCACAGAGATCCCATCTTATAATTGGTTTTGGTTGGTTTGAACTCAGTGTTGTTTACAGATCTGTGTGTCTGCAGCAGGGCAAAAACAAAGCACTGAGCCAACAGCAGACCTTCGACTCCGCCTGCTCTGTCAGCAGCTACAGCATCCGGGTCACAGAGGAGGCAATGCAGCACTCAGCAGAAGCCCTGAGTCGCACAGGGATCTGTCAGCGATCGGACACAAGGGAGACTGTATGCAAAATGGCTGCCATGAAAACTGAGTCAGTTCTGTTCCTCCCTCCCCCCTTTCCTGTGCTGTTTGTCCTGTTATATATACATCTCTTCGTATAAGTTTTATGTGTTGTATACCTGTTTGACCAGACACCACGTTCGCTTGAACACCCTGAAGCTGTTATTGGAACGTGGAGCTGACCCCAATGTATCCAAAGTCCCCATGCCTGTCCTCTTTTTAGCTGTTATGGCAGCTGACACTGAGGCTGTCAGGAGACTGCTGCTGTGTGGCGCTCATACTGACATCCCCCTTCCACCTGAGGTAGGAATGAGTGTTTTATGTCCTCTAAAGGAAAGGGGTTTTAAAGTTGTCGAGCCACAGATAAAGAAAATGAGAGCATCGATATCGCACCCCTCTCTCCCCCTCATAACTCTTAGTCCTTTATTTCCATATAACCTAAACTTCCCCTCAATCTCTCATCCTCTTTGTAGAGGAAAGGCCACTATCCATTGCATGTAGCAGCAGCACTGCCAGGTTCAGCAGGCCCCAGGATCACAGAGCTGCTGCTTCACGCTGTCACTGACCCGGATGCACAGGCATGTGACAAGGATGAGATCTATCATCCGGATTGGGTGCGTGTGTTCTTACACATTAATCTTCATCCCAGTCCTAGGTAGTGATTGTTCTGGTGATAACTGAACTGAGAAGATAAGAGCTTCACTCTGGGTCTTTTTACAGCTTGTTGCAAAGGTTCCGGAACTAGTGAGCACTGATGAGAGACCACATCCTGCAGAAGGAGGCCGAACGGCCCTGCATGTGGCCTGCCAGAGAGACAGAGACTACAGGGTCTGTACACATTGTCTATGCACACACTCACAACTATAAACAACATCGCTAATATGAAAAATGATGCTGAAGGACTGTTGTAGCATGTTGCATACATGATTTGTGATCATCTTTAATTTCCCCAATATCATAGAATGACAAAGGATATATGTTACATACAAAAATACATGCAGAGTTCAAAGTGTGTTATTCTGGATATATTATGTTGCTTTACTTTGAACAGCATGTCTTTGAATATAACTGGAAAATAATTGATATCTTTAAATTTTGTAAATTTTTTGTATTAGTAGTAAAGGACCTATTTGTTTATTTATTTATTTAGTTTATTTATTTTTGCAGAATTCCAGTAAGGTGGTGGCCCTTCTGCTCTCCCACAGAGCAAGAACAGACCTACTCTGGAGTGGACACTCACCCCTCTCCCTGGCAATAGCAAGTGGCAATGACCTGGTAGACAACACACACACACACACAGACATTCAAACATAAACATACTGTACACATGTGCACAAAACCTAATGTTGTCCTTGACGTGCTCCCTTTTCCCTGCTTAGGCGGTGGAGGAGCTGTTGAAAGGAGGTGCAGATCCCAACATCCCCCTGAGCCATGGAGTGGGCAACGCCCTCTGTGCCCTCGCTAACATCAACTACCACTCAGGTGGCAACAGAGCTAAGATGGTACCCACACAGGCACACACAGAGTTACACACAAATAAATAGCTATATATGGGTGTTTAACATCCTAATGAGATACTGTTGAGAGAAATTGTATTCCTACTAAACTGTTGTGTAGAAATAAAAACACAAAAATTTCAAAATAAGATCCTGCATGGTTTCAGTACATGCAATTTATGACTTTTTTGAGGCATTTCTAAATTTCCAACATGTATCTGACTTTTTTGACGATGTGCAGGTTTTTTTTTTTTACTTTGTGCTTATTTTCTCATCTTCTCACTTTTTTCTTTTTTTGTATCTATATGCAAGTATACAAAGATTATTTTTCACTGAGAAACTGAAGCATTAAGATCTAAAGTCAATTTATTTCTTATGTTACATCCCAGAAAAAACACAAATTACTATGTTCTTGGTAGCTTCATATGGGTCACATTTAATTTAAGTCAAAACGTGTTATTGAAATGTTTGTAGGTCTCAATATCACAGTTTAAAAATAGCGAGAAGAGAACTGTTTTTAACTGTTTTTTACTTTGATCTTTAGCAAAAAAAAACAGTTGCTATTTTGAGTTGTTCAGTCATGTGTGTTTGTGTCTTTGATGTAGTTGGACATGTTAGACAAGGCTGGCGCTGACATCTTGATGCCAGTAATGGTGGGGGACGTAGTGGGAACTGCGGTTGACTTTGCACACAGCTCCTTCAACCAGGTAACACAGTTTTTTGTAAGAGCAGTGTGCACATATAGTTGAATTCAAACAAACTTTATTTGTTCTAAGCAGGCAGTTAAAATGTTTGCATGGCAAAGATACACACATACTGCACCATGCCCTGAGTACACATATAAATGTCTATGTGTACATGTCATATAATACATGTACGTGTATAATCTATTACATTCCAATACAGGATCACTGCAATAAATCCTACATAAATCCTGCTTTTGTGACAACTGTAATGTTTATTTTATGATGGGGCTTTGTCAGAGGTGTTGATCCAAATATGGAAAGCAATATATGTTACTACCTAGGACTTGCGTATTGCCAACACTCCCTTCCACGCTCTGAACATGCGGGAGAGGGAAACGTTCAAAGCACGGCACCAGCTGCTTAGCATGATGGGAGATCTGCTGAGACGGACTGCTGGCCAGAGGGAAATTGAGAATTTAAAGAGGGAAAAACAGCTCACACTGAATGGTCAGTACAATGTTTTTGTATTTTTGAAGGCAAAAGAAAATATGACCATTATTTTGTGTTCTTGAATATTGATCTAAATTGTAATCTGTTGTATATTGGTGTTTACTCTATTAATCTAACAGTTAACAGTAGCACAGAGAGGTTTGCGTACACGGGGGCAGGGGCCATTACCTTAAATGGGCCCCTCCACAGAGGTGAAAGTCTGCCAGTAACAGGAAAACACAGGTATACACACACACACACACACATTCATTCAAGGCACCTAAACGTTGTCCCTGTCATATTTATTACTAACAAATAAAATTTCAATGTGAGGGTTGAGAGGGAAAATAAAGAAACACAGATCTTTCAGGAGACTGTTTCCAACTCTCTGCATGTTTTTTTTTCTCTTAGGAAGCCACTGTTCAAGTTCTGTTATCACTGTGGTCGCTCTGCGCACGTGAAGCTGACTTCTTGTAGCCGCTGCCGCAAGGTCTTCTACTGCTCCCGGGCCTGTAAATTGAAAGCGTGGGATGAAAGGCACAAGGAAGAGTGTATCCGGGAGTCAGGTGGGAATCAGGGCCTCTCCCTCCAACAGTTATAAGCCGGCAAAACCAACCCCTGAATCCTACCCCAAGAGCACCGAGGCTCAGACCTGAAAATAAGCTTTTAAGAAAATAACAATGTGTAACTTTGTCATTGTGTTTTTAATCTGTGATATCTACATGATAAATTTATGGATTTGGACAAAAATAAATCATATACAATATCTTAAAAATTTAGGTTTTGGATGAATACTGTATGTAAATACTTTTCTATCTGTCTCTCTCAATCCAGCATCTGGTGAAGGCATCCAGAAGAGAGTTCTGTTAAAATCTCAAAGAGGCCCTTGGCCCGTGACTGTCACGTTGAAATCCAAAACAGTCCCCATGCCGTTGAGTTTCAAGTTGAAATCTCAAAGAGTCCTAAAGCCCCTGAGAACGGAAGAGAAGGTCGCAGAGAGCGAACTGAACCTGAAGGAAAACTACAGCTGCAACTGATGGAAATTTAACTTAGTTCACCTAATACTGCAATACATGTCTTTTGCATCATTTTTTAAAATTTGATTCTGAGTCTTAACTCTATAGAATTGGCTGAGTGGTGACAATAGTATTTTGTGCAATAATCATTTCTCCTTGGAATATTTATACCTATAGGTCAATCTGTAATAACATTTTTAATAATGTCTGCCTCTATCTGTCCTGCTTTCACAGAAATATTGGAAACATATACCGGTTGCATTTACATATTTACAAAATTATTTTGGCTTTCATATCACTATTTGTAATGTTGTCACAGATGTTGATCTTCATTTTCTTATCTCCTCTGAATGATTTTTCTAAGTTAAAAGCATGACAAAACATTTAAACTCAAGTTCAGTTTTTACAGGACTTTCAGTTCTATCTTAAGGTCTTCATCAACAGACCTATTCCTTACCTTGGGAACAATTTGATCAAAAGTACAAAAAAAAAACCCCAAAACCTTTACTCAAGGCCTCTTAACAGCTTCCTTTCCAGTGGCTTTAACCACATCTCAAGGTCTTCATCCACAGCTGAAGCTGTCATAGTTATCATCATGGCTGCCATTTTCAAATCAAACATGATGACAATTAAACTAACTCAAGCAGAAGCAAGCTCCAATTGCTGATGACCACCACATAATGAGGCTGAAAGCTCCAGAAAAACCTAGTTAGAGGACCTTGAGGTTTTTTTCTTTCTTTGTTGATCTGCTGTTCCTAAGGTCAAGAATGAACTTAGTTAAAAGCATTTTCTTACTTGATATGTGTGATTGTTTTCTTCATCCTGTTTGTAAACTGATCCTTTGTATGATGGCATCTGCTATTTGTGGACGTAACATGTACTTATGCACCACCTTACTATAACTCAGTCTTAACTAAATGTTACATGCATTAGGCTAGTAATTGATAATGTGATGAAATATTGTCACTAACTGTAAAGTGCTTTGAAGCTTTATTTGCCCTGATTGCATAAGGGCTGTTCAGCCAGTCAGTCCAAGGTTTCGGTGCAGAGCCAGATATAACTTCATAACCTCAGGCTAGATTACACTGACATTTACTGTGGACATTTATGGTACCAATATGCTGACTCATAATACTTAAAGGGACCCTGTGAATTTCTTTTCTTAAACCAGCATCAGGCAAAACAGTAATCATGACCAAAATCCAATGTACTGAACACATTTATTCTCCCCAAAAACCAAAACCCACTACTAGGTTTAAATACTTTATATACCATATGGCATTTTAGGCCAATGGTTTCCAACCTAGGGGTCAGGGTCCCTCCAAAGGCACAAAAGATAAATCTGAAGACGTTGTGAGTTGACCAATGTGGTGGAACAGTGTGTCAGAAATTTTTAAGAATTTTTCACAGAAGATTATTTAAATGAAACCATCCGAGAAGTTTAGAGGGGAAAAGGGTAACAGCCCAAAAGGGTTTAATCTTTAATAAGATCTATGGCTAATAAGATACTGTCCTGTGTTTTTTGTAATGTAAAATTGTATCCCGAAAAGTAATAACTAATGTGAAATGTAAGTGAAATATAACGCAGCATAATATGGAAATACTCAAGTAAAATACCTCAAAATTATGCTTATCTGCAGTACTTGAGCAAATGTACTTAGTTACATTCCACCACTGTTTATTTTACAGCCCTTGTCAACACTTTTGCACATGTATTCCTACGTTAAGTGTGCAGTCATTAGCAGGCACTAGATATAACTGCACATAAATTCTGATTTAGTTGGAAAAAGGCAAATGTGAAAAAAAAGTGATAATATGGAGCATGATTTCTCAAACAAGTATTTTCTCAAACAAGAAGGAATCAATGCACAGTGAACATTAAATGCTATAGTCTTTTACTACCAAAATGTATTTTTACTGTATGAAAAAGCCCAAATCATACAAATGTCACATTAATTTCACTGTCAGAAATTTACATTTAAAATATTGTATAATATGAATATTTAATATGAAAATTTCACAACTTATTATCACTGATTTCCTGTTTAGAGTACCAGTCATTCACAAAATAACACCATGTGTCGTACTGTGTTAACACCAGTGGATGGCACTAAATAATAACAATCAAAAAACTAGCTACGTTACAAGAGGTTCCCTATTGGTTCTCTCAAGAATCAGCGAATAGTCAAAAATGCCCATCATATACTAAGTTTCCAGAGCCCATGGTGAAAACTTCAAATCTTTTCTTTTGTCCAAGAAGTCCAAAACCCAAAAATATTTCATTTTCTGTCATAAAAGACATAAGAAAGCAAGCCAATATTCACATTTTAGAGGCTACAACTTTTGAAAATCTTCCCTATTTTGTTTTTTTTATACTGATAATTTGAATATAAAAATTGTTGTAGTTTAATGTTGATCAACTAATGGATGAAGCGACTACTCACTGCAGCTCCCAGTACGTAGGGAGTCAATGTTTAAACTCTGTCAACTACCTGTGATGTAGTACTGTATTTTAAAAAGGGTTTTTATCTTACAGCAACAACAGAGAAATGGATATTTAGATGTGCAGTATCTTTACAGTTTAACATTTTAAAGGTGCATAATCACCCCTCTATTCTTCAGAGTAGCACACAGATTTTAATCCCCTTCAAAAGGCCCCCTGCAGGTAGTTTATGGGACATTTTTCCTCCTACAGACTGATTGACTTCCTGTTTTGAAACGTCCCCCTCCCTTCCTCCGCTGCTCTGTCACAACAGTGGAACAAAGACTACTGTTGCATGTCCCCAGGCTGTCGGGGAACATCTACAGCTGTCTCTCATATTAGGCCAAGAAATACTGTCCCACTCTCTCTCTCTCTCTCTCTCTCTCTTGTTGTGTCTTTGTGTGTGTGTGTATCTACATCTATTCCAGGAAAACTCCAGTTTCCACACAGGGGTGATCACTTCTCCATAAATGTCCAAACAACTGTTTGCCTCACTGACCCACAGTCCCCAAGGACTGATCACCATTTTCGCCCATTGAAAAAACATCTGAGATGTGACCAACACTGTGATGCCTTTGACCCAGTGGTTGGTTAGTATTTTTCCCTCGTTTTTCTAGACCTATTTTGTGTGTTTTGTATTGATGTTTCTCCTAATGAACAGTTACACAAGCTGGGTGTAAAGGTGCTTTCAGACAGACACCTTTCTTCCCTCTAGATGTACTGCAAAATATGTATGGTTAAGCAAACTGAGTAGCCTGTATCTACCCATAGGTTTGTCCAGATACTGATTTTATTGGATAGTTTGAGAAAAAAACAAAGACCAATGAAAGCCAAGGGGTGGGTGTGTGTGTGTGTGTGTGTGTGTGTGTGTGTGTGTGTGTGTGTGTGTGTGTGTGTGTGTGTGTGTGTGTGTGTGTGTGTGTGTGTGTGTGTGTGTGTGTGTGTGTGTGTGTGTGTGTGTGTCTTCGTTCATTCGTTCGTTCGTGTTTTCAATCTGCTCTACTGGAACTGTTTGTCTTGATGTCTGAGTGAAGGAGCGAACCATCCATCATCTACTTCATCCATCTACCCGAAGCAGAGGCTCACTGAGTCTTTCTGAACCACAGTGACAGATGCAGAATTGTGAGCCAGTACTTCATGACTGAACATTTCGTGTAGAAAAGAAACAGGTGCACCAATGCACCAGAAGACTTTGGGGACATGAACAGTGAAGAGGAATTATTAATATAAAAGGTGAAAAAATCCTATTTAATATAAAGTACCAGTGGTAATTCATGTGTATGATTTTTTTCAGACGTTTTTAGATGTTAGAGAACAGAGCATTTATGGAAAGAGGATTTGGAAGAAGCAGAAATCTTTCCTTATTTTTGTATCCTCTCATTGCTGCTTTGAGAAGGAAAAAGGTTTATTTTACCCAACACTTTCAACAAATATATACCCTTATTATCTACATGCATATATTAAAAAGTTGCAGTGCTGATTGTTAAGGAAGTTGGAAAGACATTTAATGCACCTATACTCGAGCACTAATTTCATAGTTACAAATATAAAAGAACCAAGTTTGTGGATCATCTCTTAAAAATAATGACTCAAATTTGAGGTCAGTACAGCACATTCAAATGATCTGTTTTGTGGGATATCCTGCTGACAGAAAAATTTGAAAAAAAAAAACCTAACAGGGGCATAAAAAGAGCATTCTTGTCCGAAATAATAGCTGAAAAAAATAATAAGTAAACCCTGGTTATCAGTGCAGTGGAAACTAGGCTATGCCCCCCTGAGTGAGCCAGTAACAGCGTGGGCCGACAGAGCGGTTATTTCCCCCCGAAGCGGCGCGAGCTGAGCCACGGGAAAAGAGAGAGAACACACAAAACACACACAGTCACCATAATAATCATCAACTCGGGCACGGGTTGTCTGTATCATCTGCACGTTTATTCATCTGTCAGAAAACACACACACACGCACACACACAGCCTTCAGATATTACTGTCATCAGTTGTGACGGGCATCCATTCGTTCAGTCAGTCAATCGGTCAGTGGTATATTGGCAAAAAATGTTTTTCAGAGGCACTGGAAGTGTGCTGAGGTTTTCACAGAGAGTACAGGGGTATATGCTGCTGTCCTGCAGGGGCACTGCACAGTAGATGGGAGTTGGAGTTGGGTGGGGTGGGTCCTGAATTCTGTAAGTATGCAAGACTGACTCGGTCTGCAGACCAGGATACATGGGCTTTTATGTTGGGCAAGCATCACCCATTCTATATGTTGTGAATGAATAGTAACCATTGTAGCTGCCGTGGACGGGCCCATACAATATATGCAGATAGTATCAAAATACTAGTTTGGGAAATATATCTGTTCCCATCCTGGCCATGGCTTAGAGGAGAATATTGATGTAACTCTCATCTGAGCGCTAAGTATGAAGCTTGAGCTGTAAACTGTGTTGAAATTAAATCTGCCCTTTGATAACTTCACAGGCTCACTGCAATATTAATTTCACAAAATCAGATTGATGGTATCCAATTTAATTGCAGTAATGGATTATCATCTTTTAATATAATAATTTGTGTCAACTTTTTACAGGCTTTAGTGTCATTTTTTAAAATATTTTTTGCTACTTAATCGCACAGTGCTGCCCGTCTACCCTGGTCTGATCAAGTCTGACAGTGCAACACGTGGACAAGCACACGGAATTACAAATACCATACACGTCCATGATGGCTTCGGCTTGTCGCCTTGTAAACATCAGGATAAAACGGACCAAGAGGCAAATAATGACAAGGGTAACAAAGTGTCCCCTGGAGCTGGGCAACATATGGTGGGGTAATTTTCTCTATGAACACCGGTCTTTTTTATATTCAGTGCAAGATCAAGATTCCGTCCAAGGCCATTTTTGTAGATTCAGCACGGCAAGCACAGTAAACCTCGTGAACCGTTCCTGAACAGGCCCCTCTGTAATATTTTCTCTCGACAGAAACAGAAACATCTCGACAGTTATTAGGTATGACATGCAGGAAAGAAACAGGATACAATTTATATGGTGCAATACGTTAACACTTCTCTGTTATTTACAACAAAGCACTGATCAGTTCAGCTCGTACCTGTGGCTGCTGAAACGCATAATTCAGGAGTCAGATAACAGCTCTTAGTAATAACAGTGAAATCAATAATTATCGTTAGATTATAGTCACCAAATGTTAGTCTCTAAACAAGTAAACACAGTAAAACAACAACAACCAAAAACCCCCCAAAAAATAGAAGCAGAACCCCTGGTATTTGATTACCAGACCAAACGACAACTTAACAGTCCTTTTATATACGTCAACCCAATCTGCAGGTTTTAATTTCAGAGCAAATAAAAGTGGCGATTGCCAGGATATTAAACCTGTTAACAGTTACTGGCCATATATTCTTATGTAGATGCCTTTATCTTCCACAGTGGTTTCTTGATTATGTTGGCTTTAAACTGCTTAAGACATTCGTTTCAACCAGTAAAAATCCTTGGATGTAAAAACAGTGTGTCACTGTGACAATATCCGTCCACAGAAAGTCTTGTATGAGTGTTCACCGGTGGTTTTTAGCATGTTTACTGCCATTAACTACAATTTGCGTTTACTATGTTGTTTCAGGCTTTTTTTTTTCTTTTTTTTTTGTTAATTTCAGTTCAGTTAAAACCTACTGGTTTCAGGATTTTTAAAGGAATCAAGAAGAATACTTTCAAATACCATTAGATTGAAACTTCCCTCTCCCCCTCAACCATCTGCAGTCTTCACATACAGGGGCCGGGTGAACCTGTTGGGGGGGGGGCTCAGGGTAAAAATTTCCTATTGGGTCCCCACTGACCCCCCAAACCCCTATCCATTGTAAACTGTGTATGGTTTCCGTCACCTTAGAGTTCCCATTAAGCACAGTGCGGTCAGCAAACGTGGCAGCCTTATTATTTGTCCAGGGACACAGAAACCAACCAGCGCTGAACTTTGTGGTACATATAATCACCCCTTCGTCATGAATCTGCACCTTGTGGGCAGAACACCAACAAGAAAGCATACATCCCAAAGCTAGATCAATAGTGTCTGGGGCCCAGGGGCAGGTACCCAGAGGGCAAAATCCAGCTTTGCACAAATTAATCTGACAAAAGAAATATCTTCAATCTTTGGTTCAGCTGCTCATGAATCAGGTCCACACTAAGGCCTTAACCTGTGCAGTGGGGGGCTCTCAACTTGATATTGCCACATTTTTAAGAGCTCGTAGGCCAAAAAAGGCTTTGGGGAACCACTGCTCCAGAAGGTCCAAACACATGAATGAACAAAAATGGTTTCCTGACTGCCACCTACAGTGTCCTAAAGGCTCCTCAGGCCACGTCTGCGGGAGCCTTTTTGCTTCCCACCATCTCCTCGTTTGCTCCATTTCTTTGCGGCCGATTTATTTCATGCACTTTGCTGGAAAGTTCTCAGTAGCTGTGTTGGAGTCTGACTCTCGTTATAAACCTAGGAGCCCGTCAACATTATAAAAGGTTATGCTACCGGTGGCTTTCATGTAAGACAAAGAGCGTTATTTCTAAGAGGTAGAGGAGTGCTATTAACAGACCGCAGCTCCTTCTAATGGGAGGACATCCTCCGCTGGCTGTGTCTCACTGACAGCTCCGGTTACAGCTCTGCTTTCATCGGCTCCTCTTTGTTCTGTTTTTTTTTTTCCTCAAAAACCATACCAGCACAGTGGGCTAATAAAAAAAATGGCCGAGCGTTTTATTTTCTATGTTCTGATTGTTGTGTTTGTCTCTCTGTCTGTGCCCTCCCCCTTCTCTCTCATTTTTGAATCCCTGAACACCACACTACATTGTCCTCACAGTGCTTTTCTCCTGAGTGTCCTCATGTGCGCGATCAGTTGTGTGTCTGTGCTCCGGAGACAAATGCAAGATATAAACAGCTGCCTCTTGCCACAACTAACTAAACCGACCACAGAGAAATCCAGGATGCATTGCTGCTTTCATTTCACTTTATGACGCATCTAACTATGTGACCCAATCTGGCCTTATGACTGATTGAATTATGCGGTAGTGTGTTTGTGTGTGAGTGTGTGTGTGTGCATGTGTGCATGCAATGCTGCTCTGCTGGAAAAGTCAGAAAATCAAATTTAAAGCGAAACGGGAGGCTTTCAAATGACGGATGTACTCTATTCTTTTATACTGTATAGGTGACACATGTTGGCATCCGAAAATCAAGATGGAAAATACTTGAAACACACATAAGATCTATTTAAAACACAAGACAAATATGTATATATTTTTTTGAACCTGTCATCATTTTTCTTCAAATGCAGTCGAGTTAAAGGCACAGCTAATGCTTTTATGCATTCAAAGTGTGACTGTATAACTTCAAATGCCTTGTGACTGCATTGTGTTCAGCCCAGCACCACCGAGCTGGAACAGAAAATCAAATAAACGGAAACAGAAAATGAAGTTTGATTCAAATTACACATAACTGATCTTTACAGGACGGACTAAACACTGAAAAACAGCTGGACATGGGTCATCCAGGGTAAAAGAAAAATAAAAATAAAAAAAAAAAAAAAAACAAAAGATCAGTCTGCAAACCCAGACAAAATCCATGTCTCTCCCTGTTCTCACACTGGAGTAAAACCTGGTTACGTCCCCTCTGGGAATCAGGGCTGACTGGGGCAATTAAACGATATGTTTTACAACCAGAAACATCCATAAGCTCTGCACACGTTCATTCTGCAATTTGCAAGCTAATTAGAATGTTTGGAGTTAAATGCTTTTTTGGCTGCACGCGTCGCTGCCAGGTTTTCCGTCGTGTCCTCATGATGCCAGTTTGGCTGTTTGTCAGGACAAAAGACTCAGCTTGTGTTTTCTGCCTCAAAAGCTTTTTTTTTTTCTTTTTTTCCTTCTCCACTCCAGAAGCAGACTCTCCTGGCATGTGGTCCTCCCACATAGTCGAGTGTAACGAGACTACCAGCTTTTACCTACAGACGAATGGTACCGGTACCGGAGTTACTTTACCACTGAACACCACCCAGAAGTGGCACGGAGGGGCCTACGGTAAAATCCACACACGACTGACAGGTAGACATTCAGTCAGTTCACGCTTTGTACAAGATTCCTGATAATTATTAAATAGATTATGTGTATTTACAATATATGCTAGGCTAACATTAACCAAAGAATCAATAGTATTCATGTACATTATACTCTATTTACATCTATAACGTAATTTTAAGATTTGTGTTGTTGTGTTTTTATAACAAGAAGAAAAATGACCCAGAATATAGAGAAACCCAGTCAGCACTGTGGATTGGTTTCTACCATATTGCCACATGGCTAGCCAAAGCTTACTCTTTAGCCTTATTCCCACTAAAGGCACAAACGAGGCTAGCTGGGGGCTAAGCCTTTAGCCTGATACACACCAAAGGACCGGTAAGAGGTTGGCTAACAGATTCCTGTAACACTGTTTCTACCAGGTGATGTTCGTTGTGCTTTATTTGTGTTGAAATCAGCAAATCGCTTTGGATTTTATTTATCACCTGTATCAGGTTATAAAGATGCTGAATTTTGCTCTACTGTGCCCCTTGGTCATTGAGGGGTCTGTAAATAAAATAAATTAATAAATAAATAAATAAATACCTGTAGGGCTGATTCACACACATATTGAAGAACAGGTCTCAAACTTAAACTTTGTCCTCAGTGATGATTATTTTCCCAAAGATGAGACTTGATCCAACCTTAAGAGTTTGGCTCTTTTTTTGTATCCTACCTTTTCCTCCCACCACCAGTTTACATACATTTTGTGTTCTCTCTCGTTCTGTCCCCTTCTTTCTTTAGTGTGCCTCGTCTCCTGCCCTGTCCAATCCCTGTGCAACACTGGTCCTCTCCCTGCAGCTTAAATGAGCTCAAGATTTACTTGCAATTCATTTGAATTTGTCCGTACCTCGTTAGGATTCTACCCACTCAAAGGAAAGTTGACCAGAAACCGTCTGATGAAAAGGTTGTGGGTCAAAGATGTGGTCTCTTTTCAGTGCCTAAAAAAAGAAACCTCTTGAAAGTTGTGTGTCAAAAATCTGCCATTCTCTCAGATGCAAGGTTCCTGTTTCCTGCACGCATGTTTCAGCCTTTGTTTCTAAAGGCTGATTTTCAAAATAAGAGCAGTGCCTACGTCAAATTGATTGATCAAAGCCAAATATAGCTTATGTCATGTGGATGATCAATATATAAAATGAACTGCAACAAGATCTTGAGGCCATTTGGGCTGATCTCTTCACTAAATATGCCCCTAAAATACGGGCCAGTGTTTGCTTTCCCACACTTTGGTCTTGTACTGTCTCCCTGTCTCCCCACCTATGCTGTCCTTCCCTATTCTCTCGAGCCCCCCCCCCCGTACATTTAGCTGTAGCCAAGGTTCTCCATCTCGTGGCGGTATCTCAACTCTGACACTTTAGCTTTGTGTTGCTTGCTCTCCAGATGCTGCCTGAAGTCCGTCTCCTGCTCGGCTCCACAGTTGCACATGGAGCAGTAGAACTGCCCACTGGGGGTCACACACATGGCCAGGTCCCTTGGGATGCGCTGCCTCGGTCGGGGGTTGTAGTACGGCCCTTGGGGGAGAAAGAGACGAGAGATGACAGACAGGAGAGAAGAAGTTAGTGGCAGCTACATATTAAGAAGTTGATCAAATTTTTCTGCCATGACAGCTGGAAGGATACCTCGATGTAGGACTAATGGCTGGCAAAGATTAAATAGGGGTAAGGGCTGAACAGATAATTTTTTTTTGATTACTAATTAATTGTCTTTTTTCCACTTAATTCCTTAAACTTTTAGTCTGTGAACTGTCAGAAAATTGTGGGAAAATCCACATCACCACCAAGGTTACATGTTTAAATTGCTTGTTTTGTCAGGCCTGCATTGACAAAACTAAAAGTATATTCAATTTACAATCATAACAAACAAAGAAAATCAGAAAAAAATTTTAGATGTGAAAAACTGGAAGCAAATCTTTGGCTTTTTTAGCCCGAATGATGTGATGGCTGCCTTAGCCAGTCAGTTGGCTAGTCCACCACCTTGGTGGTTATTGGATGGATTGCCATGAAATTTTGTACAGACATCCATGCTCCCCAGAGAATGAATCCTATCAACTACGGTGATCCCCTGATTTTTGCTCCAGTGGTAACACAATGTTGACATTTGTGGATTTGAGTGAAATGTTTCCGGCAGCTTATGGACAGTTTTCCCTGAAATTTCGTACTGGCAACCATGTCCCCTCTGTCCCCCTGACTTTTTATCTAGTATCAACATCAAGTCCTGAGTGGATTTGTCAATTATTAACGAATACGCGTAAAACTAATGACATTTTCAGTGGCCTCAGCTTCATGTTGTGTTTAGTACTAGTCAGCAAATGTTAGCATGCTAACATTAACATGCAAATGATGAACATGATGGAAATTATACCTGCTTTCCATTCAGATTTTAAAATTGTTAACTGGAGTATCTTAGCATGCTGGTTTTAGTATTCCACTCAAAAAATGCCTGTGCCTAAGCCTTGCAGAGCTGCTTGCATGACTGTAGAGTCTTCCTCATGTAGATGATTGATTGTTAAAACAGTTGATGCTAAAATGAGCCAATAATCATTTTAGCATGAACTCGAAACACAATAATTCTCAGGCTGGGGGACACTTTTACACACTCTGGGGGACACTGCATTACACAACTGATTTTGAAATACGGGGCAGCACCGCATCACATCACATCAGTGACATGTGTGATACGCCAGAGTGCACAGAGAGAAGAGCGAAAAGTCGTCTGGGATTACAACCAGGTGGATCATTGGAAAAAGAAAATTAGTTGATGGCGTGTGTGTGTGTGCGTGTGTGTTAACACAGCAGAAAAATGAGAAGGAGATAGGGAGAGAGATAAGAAGATAGCGAAAAAGCAACCACAGGAGAGAGAGAGAGGGAGAGAGAGAGCAGCTATTCTGGGGTTTGTCCAGCAAGAAAAACTGATTAAATCAGCAGAAAGTGTGTGGCGTGTGTGTGTGTGTGTGTGTGTGAGAAGAAGTGAACTGCCTCTACTGTGTGATTTATCCTGTTTTATACTGAACTGAGGTGCTAGTGTTGTTGTCTGTGGAAAGACAAGGGATGGAATTAAATGAAACACAGCAAGAAAGAGGCGGTTGTTTGATGTCGGCACAGAGTCTGACTTTACCGTCCCCGTATCTGTTCTCACACACAGGCACTCACACTGTCACCGAAAACTTGGTAAAATTTAGGTGGCCATGGTAGAGTGGTGCAGATTTGTGTGAACCTTCCGACAGCATCTGAGGACACTGAGAAATGACTGCTCCAAAAAGTATAAAACATGAAATCAGATGATGGTGCTCTTTATGTGAATTTGTCCGACATTTTTTGGATTTTCTGCACTATGTCAAATGTTAATCCAGCAACCGAACGCTGCCCTCAGGGGCTGCTGAAAATAATGAGACTAGTGCTAGACGGCGCTTTAACAAGCCAGTTAAGTGATGCTGACTTTTTTTGCGATGCCCCTGAATAAGTCTGTTTTTGGTACAGATGCTCCTTATGTGATTAGTCTGGTCTCGGGAATCGAATGTTAAGGGTTTTTCTGATGTTTACCGTATCTCTCTAGCCAGCTGCAGTAGCTTATTTTACTGACGTAATCTGACATCAGTAGGTGGAAGAACTGCCTTCTCTCTCTGCCCCAGGGGTGTTCATTATAAAAATTGATTTGCCAGAAAAAACTGACTTGCCAGAATAAACATGTACGCGCGCACACACACACACACACACACACACACACACACAGGCATATATATGTACAGCAACACGCACAGATAGCCCAAGCGAGTTTTTAACTTGTTTAAAATAACTTCAGAACTTGTTTTGTAATTTGGATGGATCTAACTCTGAATGTTTATTAGATACAACCAGCAGGAATGATTTATGACTCTAAATATACTAAATACATGTCTATGTAATATTTTACCTGGCATGGAGGCAGAAAGCTGTGGGCTGCGGCGGTTTTTCACCAGTCTGTACTCACTGCCATCTTTCCTGTTTCTTCTCGGGGCTGCATCATTGCCACCCTCCCTGTATAAAAGTCAAAATCACTTTGGTTTGGTCCAAAAAGTGAATAAATTCCAAGTTTTATTATGTTATATAATATCAGCATGGCTAGGTGGCTAATTAGTGAAAACGAAAATAGGTGACTTTTTTCTCAAATTGCGACTTGACTTTGACTTTATTAAGGTGATCAAGTCCAAGACCAGACGGTTTCCCAAGTAACTGTGTTTCTCATTGCAGTCTCTTTTACATGGTACTTTATGCTAATCCTTCACAACACAGAATGAGGATGGGGCCCACTGCCAATACAGCAAAAAAATATTCCTTGCCCAAACCTACATGTTATTAGAGTTCTGCTGGGCCTCAGCGAGCCGCAGTTTCTTGGCGTGGTTCTTGCCCTGGTAGTGGGCCTGTGCGACTGCCGGCGAACTGAAGGAAGCGTCACACAGCTTACAATAGTCGTTCTCTGTGGCCAAGATGACCCGGGTCGCCCCCTTATACAGCGCCTGCCGACACAGGACAAAGCAGTGCAGTGTTTGTGGTGAGAGGAGTCGGGGAGCAAACGGTGAGAAAGAGAAGAAAGAAACGTTTAGAGCCGGTGGGAAGACGAGTGGAATTCCTTGCACAGTTTTCGAGTGGAAAATATACACCGATGAAAGGTATTAAACCAGGGAAGAAATCAAAACCTCCATGCACAAGTCCAAAATAGTCATATTAGTAGTCTGACATATTTAAAAGAAACTTGTGGCTTATGTTGCCTATCATTTTACACTTTTTAAGACTTATTCTGTAAATTCAATTATGTGCAAAAAGGGCAGTTGCAGGTATAAAGTACTATATTTCTTGTGTTGTACATTTTACAGTTTTGACATATTTGTTATTGGTTTGTATGTTCACTTGATGCTTTTCTCCAAAGTGACCAACAAGGACAGAAGCACAAGCATAGTAGTAATAGTAGTAGTGCCTGGACAACATTGTAAATCCTTTAAGTCTGAGAAAATGTGACATGAAATTATATTTTGTAATAGGAAGTATATATCTATCCCCTTATAATTTCATTTCTGTCATCCTTTTTTTTCATTGTACCTCTGATCTTTCATAGTCTATGTTCGGTTGTTGCTTTCATTGATTTAACTCTAGGCAGCACTGAAAAATAAAAGAAAACGAGTCAGAAGATAGAGGTATTATTTTCTTTCAAGGTGCAGTTCGACTGAGAAGAGTCAGTAAATTCTTCAGCTGTGAGAGGATGATGTGAGTTTCCCCTGTTCAGAGTGACTTTGCTATCTCCTGCCCACCTCCTTAGAGGTAAACTACCTCAGCAGCATCAGCAGATTGGCCGCTTCAGCAGCAGTTACACCCGCCTCCTACACAAAAACTATAATATTTAGGTGGGTTGGTGCCGAGTTGCTAAGTTTGAGACTGACCTGCCTGCCAGCGTCATTGTCATTGGATCCTGAGCCGAGTGCTGTCTGGCCAGCCACATCTAGGACCTCTGGGATCCTAATGGCCGGTGGCTGTTGACTGCCAGCGTAGTAATTTCTCAGTTTTTTACTGTGGTTCTTCCCCTAGACAGACAGATTAAGAGAATTTGTAATATCTCAGTATTCTTCAAGTGCTGTATGTTTAAGTATGTATTTTGACTAACCTGGTAGTGAGCCTGTGCTTGCTGAGCGGAGTTGAGGGTAACGTTGCAGAGTTTACAGTACAGCGGTTTACACAGTTCCTCCAGCCCCAAGGAGTCCTCCTGTTCCTCCATCCCCGGCAGAGAGCCCTCATCCTGGTGTTGCTCGCCAGCTGGGGCTACCTGTCCTGGAAGATGCACGGGCATGAGGCCGGAGACTGGAGCCGGGATGAGGGCCGGTCCCGGGGGTCGTGGTGGCAGATGTGAAGGGTCCGGGCCTGGAGCAGGAGGGGATGACATGGGGCTGGGAGGGAGGGGGAATCGGCCGGCCGGTGCCCCCACTACGGGTGGTGGCACCATGGCTTGTGCAGGGTTCAGAGGTGGAGGCCCCAACGGTTGCGTGAGGTCCATGGCTGGAGGCACTATTGCTTGTGTGTGATCTACAGGTGGGGGTCCCAAGGTGTGTGGCATTGGCGGGGGCCCAAGAGGCTGAGCTGGAGCCATTGGAGGGGGGCCTAAGCTGTGTGGCGGCGTAATAGGGGGAGGCCTTAAGGTGTGAGTAGCAGTTATGGGAGGGGGCCCTAGAGTCTGGGTGGGAGCCATGGTTGGGGGTCCGATTGCCTGAGCGGGGGCCATGGGCGGAGGGCCGAGGGGCTGCGGAGGTGCCATTGGCGCCATTGGCGGAGGTCCCAGCTGGTGCAGAGAGTCCATGTGTTGGAAAGGCTGCTGAGGATGGCTGAAGAGACTCAGAGGAGGCTTCAACATGTTCTCTGGGCCTGTGGACATCAGAAGCAATAAGGCATATGCACATTACTTTTATACACAGGAAGATATTACAAATCAAATGATTTTATTATACGGGAATTCAGCAGGAAGATTGATTCAGACAGACATGACTGCAGTAATACATAATGAACTCTTTATATTGCAGGCCATTTTTTTCATTTTAAGTCTGGATTGCCTTGACGTCTTTAAAAAACTTGTATGAGCATTAGTACCGTCATGTTCAAAGAAACCAGACTGCATTCGGAACATACATAATAGAAAACACTTTTTTAGCCATGCTAGTTGGCTATATGGCAATGTCAGTCGTTTGGTCGGGCCACCACTTTGCTCCAGACTGAAATATCTCAACAACTAGTGGTTGTTCATTCTCCACAGAAAATTAATCCTAATGACTTTGACAATCCCCCGGCCCTTCTTCTGGCAACCACCATGAGGTCGGCATTTGTGATTCTGAGAGAAATTACTGGGTGGATTTCCATGAAAATTGGTTCAGACATCCTGACGTGGCTCTGCATCGAAAATACACATTGTAGCAATGGAAACACATTACAATATGCAGAGAATCTGTGGAGGTGGCCATGAGCATGGCCTGTTCTGGCAGAGGCATCTTGAAGCAAGGAATCTAGAAAAATTAATTTTTGATTCCGGTCTAACCACTCAGAAGTTGTATAAAGTGCTCTATAAATGGCACCAGAAACTGGCCCATATCTCTAAATTTACTTGAAATCTTTAAATATCTTTCGTACTAGTAGGAAGTAGGATACTAGATATCCTACTCACAGGCAAACAACAACCATAAAATAAACTATATGTCATTTCCTTGGCAAAGGAAAAAGAAATAAATACAGTATGTATTGCATTGGGTTAGACTATGGCTGATGCTTCAGAGGCTTCAGGTTTAAGTGGATATCATGAACATCAAGCCAACATTGAGAAGGAACTCTAAACTATAAAACTCTGAAAATCCAGTGAGTAACGAACAGTGACACTGGGAGAAGGCATTTACTCCTTGGAGCCCTGTAGCCGGAGAAATGCACAGAGATGGGCGAATGGAAACACATTCTCGGACAGAGGAGACTCACACTCCAGTGGGCATCGGAAAGATTAGGGTGAGCCTGCAGCGCCGCCAGTCATGCACACAGGACGGTACACACACACACACACACACACACACACACACACACACACACACACACACACACACATGTGCACACACAAACAGAAAACAGAGACTGTGACGATAAAACTCCTTAAGCCTCGCTGATCAGAAGAGATCACAGCCTGAAGTGTGACTGCTCAAACGGGCATGAGTATATGTGTGTGTGTGTGTGTCTGTGTGTGTGTGTGCCTGTGTCTGTGTGTGGGTTTGTGGCTGTGGTTGCATTGGTAAGCTTGGAGATACATGCGTAAGAAAAAACAAATAAACGGCGTGGTATTAGTACTGGCACTCTGCTGATTTCTGTTTGTGCCACCCTAATGCTCCATTTTGTATGTGCGTGTGTGTGTGTGCGTGCACGTGTGTGTAACCGCATATATTGTCAGTTCAGTAATAGGCCAACAGCTGTGTCAAAACACGCTGTGCTGGAAGCTTTCATCTGGAATCCAATCGGACGCCCAAAGGCAGTGATTCACGGACCCAAAATAACACCCGGGGGTGTTTGTGTTTCCGACTGCTGCTTGCTGTCAGTCTGTCTGTCTGTCTGTCTGTCACCTGGCCTGGCTGACCTCAGGAGAAAGGTATGCCAGACAAGGCCCTGACCTTACTATAGTCCTGTCAACTGCAAGATGACACCGTCAGAGAGCCCACAGAGGGAAATGTATTTCCCCACACAGTAGTATAGTAATATTTTTTAGCATAGTATTTTCATTTAAATTCATACAAGTTTCACTGCTTGGAGACATTATGTGCCTTTTTAACAGGTCCCACTCATGAAAGCTTTTACTTTTGCTACTTGGGAGCTACTTTTAAGGAAATTTTCTGTGCCCTCCTTTGAGAGAGATCAGCTTCTGTTTATTTGTAATAAATAAAGGGACCAAGTTAGCATTAATTGGCAAAAACCCCAAAACAAAACAAAAAAAAACCTGTTAAAACAGATACTCAAGCTTCATCTGCAGAGAATCTAAGCAAAAAGGCAGCAAACTTGGGGACAGATTTGGAAACACAAGCGAGCTTGAGAAATGCAGTGCAGAAAATGCCATAGAAATGACAGCTTTAGTGGAAAAGATAGAGAAAAAAATAATAAAGAATATTTATGTAATGTGACAATAAAATTGCATGATTAGAATAAATGGATATACATGGACATTTAAGGTTAAAACATGGCCAAAAAATTTATGACAAAAACAGATAGTAGAGTAGGTTTTTTGCTTAAAATATTCATCCTTGTGCTGTTGGTGTTGAATGAGACCAAAAAAAAAAAAAAAAAAGAAAGCCTCATTGCTCTAGAGCCACCATTAACGCCATCCGTAGCCGGATCCACCAATCGAGCTCCATGTGCCGCGGCAGCGTCCATCTCGTTGGCAGCAGCCTCCCGAGAAACCTTCGACCCTGATTCATACGGAACGCAGGACAGCTGACCCCTTTTTGCCTGATTTGATCCATTAAGCAGTTAAGAGAGCACACTGTGTCACCACATAACAGATATGACTATCCCTGACTTCCCTGACCTGTTCTCATTCATATCTCTGTGTGATAACGCCTCTTGTATTTACTTGGAAAATAATGCTGCATCAAGATATCATGTGGCCATTGCTATTTTGGCTTGTTTGTGATCGATACAAACTCATTTCAAGAGAAGTACCTCTTTGAGAGTAAATTTCCATCCATTTGCTCGAGTCTCACTGTTATGTGAATGTCGAGTCTTTAGATAAGTTCATCATGTACTTCGGTTTTGATTTCTGTGCCTCTCTGACCGTCCGTGAAGCAAAACACACTGAGAGACCTCAGAGAACCTCTTTCCCTTACAATCCAGACTTGAAGCTCCACTTTTCTAAGGCTTCATTATTTAAGTCAACTCTTAAAACATGCTCACATGCTGAAACTGTTACACAGTAAACCTGGACTAAAGAGATTTAAAAAAAAGAAAAAGAAAAGAATCAAACAGCGCTATTTTGCCAATGACTCCATGTTCTTGCAGCCATTTTCTGTTTAATTTATTCCTCCCTCCCTGAAAGCACTTTAGAGATAATAGAATAAATGAGCCACAAAAACAAGACAGATCTGCAATTGCTAGATTAACTTGCACACACACACTAGACTCTATGTCCAGAGCTACATTTTGCCTCCACCTTCAAGATATGCATATGGTGAGCAATGAGGGCTCAAATACAATGGTGCTTTTGATCGTATTTGTGTGCACATTTGCTTTTTCTAACAGGGGAGGAAATCTCGCAGTGATGACTCATAACCGACTTAATATCGGCCCTACAGGTGAAAACGTAGGAGAGCAAAAATGCACCCTGACTATACGGGAAAAAAACCTCACAAGCAGCCACAAATAGATTAATTATTAGCTATGAATGTGCAGACTGCAAATGGCTCTCAGTCTACACTTAGATGAAACAGGAATAAATAATTTTCTCCTTATTATGATACAAAACAGGATCAATATCTCAAGAACATAAAAACAGGGCAAAGAGTGCAGCTTTAAATTATACCACATCATGAAGAAAAGACTTGTCCTGGATCTTTACTTGGGATTTTTAATCAATGACTTTTGGTTGCAAAAGGGCAAAGGTGTCCAAAAACCAAAACTGCCTGTTTTGTCTTACCAGTTTTGGCTGTTACCTTTCCCAAAATTTCAACATGAGTTTGCACCAAATGCAGATAGGCCAAGGTCAGTTTCCGTGTCCGCTCGGGGAACCAGAGTCCAGGCCTGCAAAGGGCAGTCTACAGAGATGCAGCACATATATATGTTCACATCAGTGGACCGTGCTGCAAAGTCAGAAAAAAAATAAACCTTTGTTGTTTTGCATGTGAGGGATTGTAGCTGAGAAAGTAAACTCACTAAACTCAGAATCAGGCTTATGTACCATTGCTCTGAAGTTTAAGTGATCTCTTGACTGACAGCAAAGTAGCGTTCTTCATTATTTAAGCGAGATATTGCTCTTGAAGTCTGAAAAGAATGAGCCATTGTTGAGAAAAATAAAAGCCTTGCTGGAAATTACATTAGGTCATCATTTATTAGTTCATCACTTGTCAGATTTTTTTTAGCTTGACTCAAAAGTTCTCAGTTTGCTGGTTTGAAACTAAGCCACAAAAAAAAACTTCTGTCCTGGAGCCTGATTATCTTCTCATTGCCTCCACCGAGAATCTCTAAATAGGCCAAGCGTTCGTTCTCTCCAGAGTCTCTCCCTCTCGCCGCACTGTGTTGTGTCACGTCAATTATGGAGCAATGAGGAGCACACGCCTCCTGCGTTCATTCCATCTGCCTCGCTGGGCGTTTGAAGAGTGCAGGAAGCAGAAAAAAAATAGATAAATAGAAATTAACACGTCGTACTCAAACTTTGCAATTTACTCGCTGTACCATTACAGTAGAGCCTAGCTTCCGGTTTCATTTCTCAGCAGCATAGAAGGTTCAGATCTCATTCACCTGACTCCCTCTTATAGAGACGGGTCCTAACTTTATTAATTAACATACATTGATTGGTATACTCCTTTAAAGACACTTGGTCTACATTAGGCTTCAATGACTATACTGATTATTAAATATCCATAGGTCCTTGTGGAAAACTAGCACTTGACTAGCACTTGACATCTATCTTCTGAAGCTTTTCACAATGTCTTGCTAGGAGCCAAACATTTGTATATTCAGGGCTGCATTTATTATCATGTTTCTTGATTATTTCTTTTGACAACTGACTGAACATTTAGTCTCCAGAAATACTGACAAAAGCCAATTTTAAGTGGCCATAGTCCTAAACAGTGTCTTAAAATTCTTTATTTTGTTTGACCCAGTATTAAAAATCACAGATATTGGCCTGATAATGTTATGTGAACATAAAGGCACACAGATGGTCACATTTGAGGAGCTTAGTTCCGCAAATATTCGGTTTTTATAAGTGATTTATGTATAATGAAAAAACATTCATCATTTTTTTCTGTTGCCAGGTCATTAACAGGGTATTTCCCCAGAGCCATATGCATGGAAATTTCTAAATAATCCCAATTACTTTCATTCACTGTGCCACTTCACGATGATTAGAGGCTGAGATCTCAGAGTATTTAACCACGAGAATATCACCAGGTGCACTGGTCAATCTAATGCTATAAATATGAATGATCTGAAGGACCAACGCTGGCCTCAGGTTCCCCTGAAAAACCTACAGCAAAAAGAAAAGAAAGGAAAAGCCTGTGCAGGTGCAATGGAGAGACACTTACTGTATAACTGCCACATGTCACCATCAGCTGTGCAGAACGAGCGGCGCAAAGGCTACGGCAACGATTCGGTTTCTATTTCTTCGCTCCGCTCCGACCGGAGACCCGAGACCCGATCGACCGATCCACGACTCGAGTGATGAGAGCTGAACATTGCATCGCAATCGACGGCTGTGCTGTTTCAGAACAACAGTCCCGGAGCGAAGGTCTGGAAAAATAAAAACCTTATAGTCTCCCTGGAGCATGAGACGCAGAGCGAAGCGAGAGAGAGAGAGAGAGAGAGAGAGAGAGAGACCTTCGGAGTTAACTCGACAGCCCCCTCAGATTTTTTTTTTCTTTTCCTTGCACCGCCGCATCCACGCTCTATAGGCTGCACTGAATGCTGGCTAGAGCCCCCCCCCCCCCATATGACATGATGGTGATGACAGCAGCAGCAGCAGCAGCAGCAGAGCAACCGGTTTCAACATCCACCTTCCTCCCTTATGCCATCTGCAAATATTTTTTTTTCCCTCCCATCGCTCCTGCACAAACACTGCCACTTAGAAGTCATCGGGGGGGTCATACATGGCAAAGCCAACTCCTTACCTGGCAACCGGGCGAGATAATGGCTGCTGTCACCGTAGCTGACGGGCAGCGGGGTGTAATTTCTGCAGTATTCCGCGCTGTGGTAATACGCCGCATCCCCGCTCTTCAGCTGCATCATCGCCAGTCACATCCCCCCCGTCGCCAACTTCTCCTCGGTACCCCCCCCCCCCCAATCCGCCCCCCCCCCAAAAAAAGACGGGCGGTCGAGCAGGATGACAGCCCCTATCCACGCGCTCAGACGCCGGGGCTTCTCACCGGGAGGAAGGCGGGGGGGGGGGGGGCGGCGTGATGTTTGTCAGTCACAGTAAACTCAGTCACGGCCGCACGCGTGTGTTATCGCCTTCAGGTGTCGATCAGAATGTCCTCACCGGGGTTTGGGGGGTGATTTTTAAATAGGAATAGATAGATAGATAAATAAATAAATAAATAAGACCCTGCCGAGGTCCTTCCCCCTCTCCCTTTCTTCTTGGTACGGCCCACTTCCGATGCCACCGCCGCTGATTTGCAGGGGTGGCAATCATGACACATTGTGTAAATATGTTGCGCCTCCGTGGTGCACTCCAATCACCCGTGCTGCCTATTTACGAGTCTCAAGTCTGCCGGGAAATAAATAAAAACAAGCCGTCTGGCGCTGTAAATGATGATTTGTTGATCAGATGTAGGAGGAAAAAAGAAATGAGGCTACTACTTAACTAAACCCGTGGAGGATAGGGGAAATTAAATAAGAAACAACCGCTATACTACTACTACTACTACTACTGCTACTACTGCTACTAATAGAAATAATAATAATAATAAAAATCATTATCATAATCATAATAAAGCTCAAAAAGCTTGTAGGTGTGTTTTGTTTACAGACATTTTTGTTTGTTGTATGTACACTCAAATTATGCATATTAATGTAACACTTTTGTCACTTTTGATATAGCTCACAGAAGGATGGTTATAATTCTGTACTATGTGTATACTTTAAATTCTGCACATACGTGACACAGACCCCTGCTATTTATTTACATATAGGCAGAAGTTTACTTTAAATCCCCCTATTTAGTTTTTATAACCAGTGTAAAATTTAATAAATGATTTCTAACACAATATAATGTAGTTCTAAGCCAGCATACAGAGATTAGTGTTGTTTGGTTTTAGCTTTTGTGAACAATTAAAACTTCTTCTATGAATTAATATTTCATATTATTACAGCTCTGTTTTCCTTTATTATCACTCAGTACCTGTTTATACACCAGCCTCCACTTATAAAGCCCACAGGAGGAGTTACAGTGGTGACTGATGCTAAATAAACAATTACATCTGCCTGCAGCTTCATTATAGTGTGGCGTATACCATCCATTAAATGTATCTGTGCAGATTATGGATTATGAATATTTTATGTTTATCATATTTGTTATACATGTTTATAAAACATATAGCATGTACACTACAGCTGCCAATTTCTACACCAGTATGACTCTTACAAGTTGCTGCACTACCTCAACAAAAATCAAACTTTTTCACTACACGACAGTTCAAACAGTTCATTTGATAGGGTTTTTCTGTATGAAAGTAATTGATGAATAAAAATTATCCATGGTATTATTTTTGAGAGTACTTTACAGTTTTTATATATATACATATATATACATACATATACATACATATATATATATATATATTCCTCGTGTATATGTATATATATATATATATATATATATATATATATATGTGTGTGTGTGTGTATGTGTTTGTATATATATATATATATATATATATATGTATATGTCCGTCTTAAAAGGGTGTTGAAAACAAGAGTCAGATATCCATTGAGGCACTTTTTTTTCCTGCTTTGTAATTATTCCTCCTGCTCATACTGATCATTGAGAGATCTCCTAGGCTGTTCCGATGTAAGCAGGGGGGGCTAAAGACCTCGTTTTGTGCAAAAATCCACTCGGAGCACATCTGAGGTTCTTACGAGGCTTCAGCAGTCTGCGGCAGATATCTCCCAGACTCACAGCTCCTAGTCCAGATTTCCCAAAAGCTTTGTCAGATTCTACACTTGATTCTGACGCGGTTTGCTCAGCCCTCACATTAGCTTCACGTAGACTTTTGAATATATATATTTCTTGCACAGAGTCAGGGCTTCGGGTTTCGTCCCCCATCGCTGCGGTTGAAAGTGCAAGGGGGGGGGGGGCTTTTAAAGACCAGCGAGAAAAGGATGCGTGATGACTGCAAGCGAAACCTGATTCCACTTACATATGGGGACTTGACTATTGTTTTTAAGTCAGACTTCTCATTTAATGCCCATTTGACTTATCTCATTTCCAGTTCTTTATCTGATTCCCCAGCTTTAGCCTGTCTCCGTGCTGCTGTAAAGTGTAATTTTCCCTCCCTAGAGATCCATTAGGTCTTCTCTTATCTTTTTTTTTTTTTTTTTATCTGATCAAATTATGGGCAACTTTGCAAAAAAAAAAACAAAACAAAACAAAACAAAACAAAACAAAAAACAAAAATCTATGCCCACAAACACCGAAGCTTGTTTTGTTATGTAAGTGTTTACGGTCAGACGCCGCGGTCCCATTATAACAGTGTGGTTTTGTGGGGTTTGAGCGACGTGTTGTTCGGTCACACCTATAGGTCACACTCGGTCCCAGTTTGTGTGTCTGTGCCTGTGTGCGTGTGTGTGTGTGTGTGTGTGTCTGGGCGTGTGTTTGGGTGTGTGTTTGGGAGTGTGTTTGTGGGAGTGTGTTTTTGAGGAAGGGAGGAGGGCCCCAGACAGACAGCGTGGCTGCATTGTCGCAGCAAGACAACTTGGTCCGGTCGGGCAGCAGCTCCGCCGCTCACACCGTCCTCGGGTCCGAGCCCCCTCTCGCTGGACATGCCGGGGGTCTGCCTTCATTCTCCGTAACCGGACAACCCGCAGCCCGCAACCCCCGAGAGGATCGGGTCGTCGTCGCGGAGTAACGGCGGCGGTCGCGGATATCTGGCACAGGGGCTGACAGGCTGTCGGCAGACGGCTGCCTGCTTTGCGCCCGGCGCCCGGAGCCACCGACCGGCCGCTGGGAAACCGGGGGGCTCGGGAAGGCTTAGCTAGCTGGCTTTAGCCCTGGAAGAGGGTTGTTGTTTTTTTTTTTTCCGGACAAGCAACCCCGCAAACTTCGCTGCGTTGACGCCGACGCTAAAGGGTGTGTTCACAAGATAGATTAGCAATATTTGCGCCTTTCAAGCAGACTGAAGGCTTGTGCTTAATGCTGGTAACACATTTTTAGAAAAGGGGATGGCAGGCTCGTTTTTAGCTGTTAGCTAGTGGACAAGCGTGCTAGCTAACGTCAACCAATCCCAAACTGGTGGATATTAGTCGAAAGAGATGTTTCTAGTAAGACAGAACCCTCATTGTTTGACTGATTAACTGCGTATCTTGGTTATTTAATTCTTTATAATACTGCGTCGACATTACACGGGGTTATGTGGCTGTCATCCCTGTGCTGCCATCCCCCAAAACACCCAGCGCTAGCTAACCCGCTGCTAGCCAGTCTGAATCACTCGGGCTGCCACAGATGCAGACTGTTGTTGTTGTTGTTGTTGTTGTTGTTGTTGTTTGTGTTTTAATTTCCTCTCCTCCCGACTCCTATTTCAGTGACAGCGTGGAGATGGATTGAAAGATGAAGGGCGGTACTGTCCCATCGCCCGAATAAGAGGACTCCCCTCTCAGGTATGCTTCACAGATTCATCTCTCTCTACCTGAATTCCGTACGCTTTCTGCTGACTGTCCAGCAAAGACACTTCACATCAGCTGTTGTCTAGTTCCTTGTGATTGACAGCTGAGTTTGAAAAGTAGTTTAATTTAAAGAAAAAAAAAAAGAAACTGACAAGTTGATCATGCATCAGAGGTGTTTTGATCGAAACAACGCTGTCGTGTAATGTGGTTCACCGAGCCTCTGGTAACCACAAGCTCATATTATGTTTGCAGAGACTGAGCATATGCCTGATCTCACCAACCTGCCATCGCTACCCCACACTACTAATTGTGCACTTGTATTTCAGTATTCAAAGCAAGCTTGTGTCTATGCCAGTGTTTTTTTCCCACTCCCCACATCCTGTGTTGTGAGGAAGCTTCCTCTTTTGTCCTAAAGTGCTTAGCTGCATCCTGATCAGGGTCACAGATCGCAGAACTGCTCAATGGGTGGTTTGTTCTAACTTGAGGTTTTCTGTTTTAGCTTGTTTTTGTGTATATTCAATGCTACCCCTCTTTGTGAATGAAGTTCAACGTTTTCCCTGCTCATTGATTATCGATTCCCTGCATGTTTGTTCTCATTTGTAACTCTAAACTTTAACTGGGTGGACAATTTGTCCATCAAGTGGAGGGTTAATGCCGGAATTTCAGAGAGTTTACCATCATTACTTGCTCCGTGCTCCTTGCACATCGTTTAGTCCTCCATCCATTCAGCAACTGGATGCTTATCCTGGTCAGGATTGTTTTGGCAGCAGAGCAAGCAGAGCTGGCCAGGCATTGTCCTTACTCTTCAGCAGCTTCCTCCAGCTCATTGGGGCTCCCTCTGGGGGATCCCCAACTGCTCCCAGCTTCATAAACAGAGAGATTTGCCATTTCATATTGGAGTATTTGCCATTTTAATCGAAGACATATGCATATTTAAGAGCCTTCATATCTATAAGTTGACAACGTGCACAGCTGGGTCAATAACTTCTACACTTGTTCATATTTATTTGTGGCCAATATTCTGTAGACGTTACCCTAGCTCTGGCACGGGGAGATGTTTTTCCCATACTTGATGCAATCAACAAAGCTCAAAGTGGCTCAGTTATATTTCCAGCTGAGGAAACGGCTGTCAGTGATCGCAGTGACAGCCCTATTTGAATTTCTGAAAAAAAACAACAAAAAAAAAAAAAAAACCTGAGATGCTGCCAACGACTCAGAGGTTTGGAACCTGGCTAAAGCTCACTAAAGCTAGCAAAGAGACGTAACCATACTGGCATGTCAGCATTATGCCCTGTGGTGTCCACACATTTCAAAAGTCTGGGGCAGGAGGGGTATCCTGCCAATTGCCTTTACCAATCCAAACTAGGGATACTCTAGGACCTAGTGGGAAATGTTGTTGGGTGCCTAGATCCCTGGTAGATGGAGCTGGGGGATATAAAAATAATATTGTTATTGTAAAATGAGACGAGATGTAGGATTTCGATTTTGTATTGAGAGATCTTAAATGTTGTCCTGTTCTGGCCTGAGAGGCTGCATTATAGTCAAGTGCAACAAAAACCCAAACTTACAGTATTTGGGTGGTCTAGCTGATCGATATAAATACATAACTTCCACTATTGCAAGCACAACACTGATGAAGAAGAAGGGCAACAAAAAACTGAATGATTCAAAGATGGATAATGGCTTCAGGGATATTAAGAAGCAATTTTTACTCTTCTTCTTTTTTGACTGCCTCTCTGAGAAAATTGTATGTGGCCATGAACTGTATAAAGCTTAGGTTAAGGCATAATGTTGTAATTTCCTTAGAGTCCACACAAACGCATACTTTCCTATCACTGTGTTACAACCCTCACTTGACTCACTTTGTTCTTGTGTTTGTGAGTGTTGGACCTGAGCAGTCTGTCTAATATCATGAGTTGCTGAAGTCCCAAAAGACCCTTAATTTCCCAAGACTCCGTGACAGAGGGTTGAGTGAGCTAATCTCGATTGGTAAAATAATAGCTGCAGCTGGTAAGCACTTATCTTGGCTAATTTTCCTTGAGAAAGTACAGATACCATATGGTATTCTTTCTAAGCTTACATTAGTTTTAAAAAGTATATATCAGTCTGTTACTGATGATAGTCAGCTGATTGTGTAATTGATAAATATCTTGTCTACTTATTGTGCATACTTAATATAATATCAAATTAGCTTCAGAGCAAAGTTTAATGTTTGTCATAAGGGAGGCATTTAGCATTCGATCTGTTTTGGACCTGTGTTTGTAAAAGAATACAAACTTACAAAAAATATTTTATTATCGGTTTCCATTGGTTGATAAGAATGGCAAAATATACAATTTTAATTATTTTTTTCGAATTCTATATCCCACCACTGCAAACATTGCCCTCCATACATTAAACTTTCAGGCTTTGTTGTAAAGGATTTCCGCTTCAATTTCCTGAAGACCCTCCTGTCCTCAAGTTTTGGTCTCTTTTTGTAGGTGTGTATTTACGCCGTATACTGATGACAGCATCCCTGTTCTGTGCAAATTAAAATCTTATTACCATTTATGTGCTAAACTGATGATATCAGCTAACTGATATGATGTCAGTTTTGAACTAGAAGCCATTTTGCGATGGTATCAAACTAGGTGCGACACCTGTCAACGTGTTAACGTTCCGACCCACAAGTACTAAGTAGTCATTATTACATTATTAGTACTTAGTACTCAGCAGTCATTACCAGACGTGACAGCGTGGCTGGAATGGTTTTCATCTCGTGTGTGTGTGTGTGTGTGTGTGTGTGTGTGTGTGTGTGTGTGTGTGTGTGTGTGTGTGTGTGTGCGTGTATATGTGTTTTTGTGTGTATATGTGTGTGTGTGTGTCTGTGGACAGTTTTGTCACCACAATAGTGTTACGATGTAAGATACAGTCACAATACTTTACAGGCTCGTAACTATGATCAAAAAAAGGCAACATGGTCTCTAATTAGACAGACAGACAGACAGACAGACAGAGACACATACACACGCCCACACACACACACACACACACACACATATATATATATATATATATATATATATATATATATATATATATATATATATATATATATATATATATATATATATATATATATATACACACACACACACACACACACACACACACACATATACAGACTTACCGGGTGAATAAAATACCAGCCACGCTGATGCTGCTGGTAAAAATTACATCCAACTTGTGTCTGCAAAGGTCATGAAGACCTTCTGTGTATAGCTGCCTCAAACATTTTTCCATGTACTTTTGGAAGGACTCAGTAAGGGGCAATAAACCTGTGGCGTAATTTGATATAGATGCATCTGAATTGGTCATTGTGTGATATCTAACCTGGCTTCCCTTAGCCAGTATTTGGACTGAATTTCCATTTTGTTCCACTTTAATTCATTTTGGATCGCTGGAAAAACTCAGATGTGGACAGTGATTCAGAGGTCAGGAAACAATTTTGGCTTTTTTTACCTTTTATCTAACCAGGGCTGAATTCAAGTCTGACTGGCTTTTGGTATGAAAAGATGAACTCACAACCCTGTATTAACTAGATGATCATTGTGCAGTTATCATTGTGGAACTTCAGTAATCTTACAGTAATCTTATGGTGTGGATGTTTTGTAGCGCTAAGAAAAGTTATCTTAAAATTTCATTTAATATTAACTTGAGGCTATATGATTACATTATTTAAGAAAGTATAGGGAAAATATCAGGATAAGAGAAATATAGCATTCGAAATACACAGATGTGAGAGAACGGGCTTGAGATAAAGGTCCTTTGCTCAAATTATATCAGAGTATAAGAGTATAAGTTAGACACTTGGCCCAGCTGAAATCCAAAAAAAAGGGAGTGACTACTTTTGTCTTTGCATTTAGTGTCAAGTGTCAAGCCAAGTACTGTTCAGTGAAGTAACCCATCTGAGTGGCAGTGGAAGGGGACTTTTTTGGATTGGACAGGATCTAAACAGAGCAGTGAGTCAACGTTGGATGGATAAATAACTCCTACACATCTCCCATTGAAAGCATTTATCCCTGTATCTGTCAGCCAGTCCCACGATAGAAACAGGGTTTCTTTCAGGGATTGTGTCACATGGTGGTGCCGAGTTGTCATTATGGACAGCAAATTATATTTCACATGAAAGTTTGACTTGACAATAAATGGACTGGAAATTTCATGAGATCATGCTCTAAATATAGGAGATAGTAGAACAATGCTGTTACAGGCACGGGGGCAGTTGATCAAAGCAAGCAATAAGATTTGATCACAAAAACAGGCAAGATTTGCTGGATGAGTTGAAATTTGTTTTCTTTCAAAAGGCCACTGGGAAACTGTCTATTTCTACCTCCAGTTAATTGCTCACTGTGACAGGAGCGGTAAGATAAAGTTATCACTTTCATTTCAGCTTAAATTTCGTATCTAACAACATTGAGGTGGAAAACTGTCTCCTTGATGTTTCACATTGCTTTCACTTTGGGGACATGCACGGACATGCATGCAGATATTTGCGTTCTTGAGGGCATGCAATGCAAGGATTTGTGATCACCAATGTTGGTCCCAAAGTGAGTGTTCCACTGAACTATGAGTCAAATCTGTACAAAAAGAAAAAAAGTGTTGTAAGAGCCACCTTTTGTTGATACGCACTGGTGACAAACATAAGAAAACAATGTCAATTTAACACCTTGAACAATGTGCGTCACAGTTGGTCACTTTTGACTAAGTTACAATACAAACAGCCTTCTTAGTCTGAACAGAAGCTGTAAGTTAATTGTAATTAATAAACATACTGCACCTCTTTTTTCAACATGAATTAATAACACTCGGACCTAAGTGAACAGGGTTTCAGCCTGTGCTTTACACTGTGAGGCTCAGAACTGGCTTCAAGTGGTGTTATCTTTCAGGGTTGTGCTCTGCAGCTTAACTGTGTGACTGAGCTGGGAGACAGAGAAGAAGATGCCTCCCAGGCCGTCCTCAGGGGAGCTATGGGGCATCCACTTGATGCCTCCAAGGTACTGCACACTGGATTCTATACAAATGCACTCAATTATTATCTTTTTAATTTCATGTTACTGCAAATGAAAAACTCTCCTATCGATTTATGGTTATTTAGATTTCAGCTGTTAATGTTGTTACATATATTCTTAGTGAATTATAAAGAAATTATTAATAGTGTAAAATTTCCAAAGTTAGCCCAATGAGTGAAAGGTAAATAATGATGTTTATGTTCAACTTTGTATAATAATGGTGGATTTGTGTGCAGGATCCTGGTGGACTGCCTGCTGCCCAATGGGATGATTCTGACTCTGGAGTGTCTCCGCGAGGCCACGCTCATCACCATCAAACATGAGCTATTCAAGGAGGCCAGGAAATATCCCCTCCATCACCTCCTGCAGGAGGAGACATCCTACATCTTTGTCAGTGTTACGCAGGTAAGAACTTTCAATCTTAAACTTAAATATCTGGTACGAGGTGTCTGTCTAAATGAGGACACACGATGGAAATACATTTTTGAAAGTCTGACTGAAGGACCAGACGGTTCATATGAGGGGAACAGAAATTGCCAAGGCGGCCTTAGCTGCTAATAAAAAGAAATAAGCTCTCTAAAATATATTAGATACTGTCCTTGCAATGCAGCCAATGTGATCCTCTTTTGTGAATATTACAGGGAAGCCCCTGCCTCTACTTTATTGTAATTGAAAGGCTCTACAAAATTGGACAAATGTTAGCTTTAGAAAATACCTCTCTGTGCTTAAAAGCACTCTAGGATTTCCACTTTTCCAAAACATCCCTTCTGCATCTCCAGGAATACTGTCACCTTTTATACCCATTCACCATTTCATTAAAAAAAAAAAAACAAAGTGGAATATTGAACACAGCCTCTGTTTTTTTCCACTCTGCAGGAAGCAGAGCGGGAGGAGTTCTACGATGAGACTCGGAGGCTGTGTGACCTCCGACTCTTCCAGCCTTTCCTCAAGGTCATTGAACCAGTTGGCAACAGAGAGGAAAAGATCCTCAACAGAGAAATTGGTGAGATATTCTTCTCCTCTGGTAGCACTGGTTCTGTATTAGCCATGGTTTGCTTTTTTATTACTATTAGTAAAAAAAAAAAATTATTTAACATATAGCTAGAAACATGATAAGATTCAAAGGATGTTTTACTGTTCAGCTAAAAATAACAGTTTTGATTCTGGGCAGCAAAATATGTGGTAAATTTTAAGTCTGTGATAATTGTTTAATTTGCTTGATACTTTATTTATAGTTAATCTAAGTAGTTCCATTTTTCCATAAATAGAAAAGACAAAAGATGCAAAAACTTACTAAATTGTTAAGTGTTTTGTTAAGAAGCAAACTAAGTAGAATATACGGTGGCTTTATGTTTAATTGGTTAGGAAAAAAAAGCATACTTGAACTATGACTCTTCTAATTCTGACCTTGATATAATAAGCAAAATTGAATGAAATATGTTTTGTATTATTGTTTTAGGAAAATAAATTGAATAGTTTATCTTCCCTTTATCTGTAAATGAACAAATCTAGCCAAAATTCCCTTGAAAGCCCCACCCAAAAAAAACCATTGACTCTGGTTTCTGTTCTGCCAGGGTTTGCTATTGGTATGCCTGTGTGCGAGTTTGACCTTGTGAAGGACCCTGAGGTTCAGGACTTCAGGAGAAACATCCTGAATGTTTGTAAAGACTCTGTGGAGCTGAGAGATGCCAGCGGGCCACACAGCAGAGCTCTTTACGTTTATCCACCCAATGTAGAGTCCACACAGGAACTTCCCAAACACATCTTTAGCAAACTGGACAAAGGTAGGCAACAGCTTTGGGTGTATTTTTTCAGCTTGGAAACTAACCAATATCCCAGGATGTTCTTTAACGAGAAACATAAGAATCTGTGGAAATGGTCACTTCATCTTTTTGCTTTTTGGTTGTCTAATTAAGCCCAGGATTATTATTTTTGAAAACATTATACACAAAAATAGCACTTAAAGACAACAGGATGACAACAAGGGGAAATAAGGGAATATCTTAGCCTCCCATCAATATTTAATCATGACTAGCCAGGCCTTACAATGGATAGGAGCTATAGTAATGAGCATGGCAATCAATGAATTGACTGAAGTGCTACTAATGTGATGCTATTGTAGTAAAACAATACGTAGAAGAGAAACACAGTGCTTGATACAATAGCCTCGCTCCTCAGAATAATTAATGGTGGGTTATTGTTTTTCGGTTGCTGCCTGAGTTAAATTTGATTTATTGATAAATTGTTAAACCTGTTTTTCTGTCTTGTCTCCTTTTGTAGGTCAGATTATTGTTGTTATATGGGTGATTGTTTCTCCCAACAATGACAAACAAAAGTATACACTGAAGATCAACCACGACTGTGTGCCTGAGCAGGTGGGGGAAATGTGAAGTGAGATAAAAAGACAGTTAATCCATCATGACAGCCAAACTGTACGCCACAATTAATTTGTATATTCAAGATGAGAGAAATTAAACTTAGAGCAATGTTTTGGCAACATATCAATGGAGTGAATAGAAAAAAAAGAGAAAGCATTTTTAAATTTGGTGCACCTCACTTAAACTAGCCAGTAATAACTACTGCTTTACCATCTCTTTGCATCTTTGTCCCAAAGGTGATTGCAGAGGCCATTCGTAAGAAGACGCGCAGCATGCTGCTGTCTCCAGAGCAGCTGAAGATGTGTGTTCAGGAGTACCAGGGTAAATACATCCTCAAAGTTTGTGGCTGTGACGAGTACCTGCTGGAAAAGTACCCCATCAGTCAGTATAAGGTGAGCGACACGAGCAGATTAATAGTAAAGTATACAAAGCATTACATTTGTGAAAATTAATACTTGAAATGGTTAAAAAGCCAAAATTATAGCTCCACTGGTATTAAATATTTTCTTCATGATTTCAGTTGTTTATGAGTAACAAAAGAAGACTAATCTGTATACTTGATAACGTCTGAAGAACAGTATGTACAGGAAGCTTGATCAGCAGTTTGATGACGACTTCAAGCTGAAAATTTATCAGCATTTACTGGCTAACTTAAACTGAAGAATGGGAAAGTGCAGACCAAATATTCTGACCGAGCTAAATGACTCAAAGAGAGATTATCACATATAGGTGGGTCAGGGGTTTACAACGTGGAGGAAAACTGTTAAATAACTCTGTGCTCTATGGTCGTAAATGCTGCTAGGTCAAATGTAATGTACCAACCCAGATATGTCAAACAGACTCCGCAGCCTGTCATTAAAACAGTGGAACTGAATCCTCATGCACAACGTTGTGAGCTCATGCTTTGAGACTGGAGAAATTCCCTATGAGCCAGATCAAAGTGGGAGATGCACGCAGTGTCACTGTTTCCTCCACAGTCAGCTGCTGGAAGATGACCAGTTGACATCACTGGCTACACTTACACTTACACACGGTGTAACTCTATCAACTCTGTGTGGACTTTCGTTCTAACTATCCTCATTCCTCCACCCTGTCTCTCCGTCTAGTATATCCGTAGTTGCATCATGCTGGGCAGGATGCCTAACCTGATGCTAATGGCCAAGGACAGCCTGTACACTCAGCTGCCCACAGACAACTTCGTCCTGCCATCGTACTCCCGGCGCATCTCCACGGCAACATCCTACATGAACGGCGAGGCAGCCGGCAAGTCGCTGTGGACCATCAACGGGACTCTGCGAATACGGATCCTCTGTGCCACCTATGTTAACGTCAATATACGGGACATAGACAAGGTGGGAACGTCCAGTGCTCACAGGAAACTTATCAGTGTCTGTGTTAAGTGGTCAAATTAAACAACCTCCTAGAGTAGATTCTTGTCTCCAATACTCTATACTAACACTTTAGTAAACACTATGCTCACTGATAGAAACAGACTAACACTGGCCAAAGTAAAAATAGCCTCACAATAATAAATATAGATGAGAGGTGTATTTACCGTATTTTTTTTCAGATTGATAAATAAAAAAGAATCTCTCAGGATCGCTATATTAAATAATTGGTATATTAAATAAAATTAAGATTGGTCTTATAAAATAACTGTTTTTCCAGTGCATAGTGTCCCACCTTCCAAAACCCTCCCATCCTGTGGAAACAAACAGTCATTCAACAAATAAACAGTCATCTCATGTGAAATTAGATCCTTACCAAGGGAGAATAGCTCTGATAGCTAATGTTGTTTTCGTTCTCTTGAGTCATTTTTGTAACAAATCTTCAAAAAAAACTGCTAGACTCATATAAATCACCCTTCAAGTCTCAAGATCAAACATTTATCATGATAACGTCATATTTTTCATTGTTGATATTGTTTCTTCCTTTAAATATTCTCTTTAGTCTATTATGCTTCTCCTCTGTGCTTGTAGATATATGTGAGGACAGGAATTTACCATGGAGGTGAACAGATGTGTGACAATGTCAACACACAGAGAGTACCCTGCTCTAACCCCAGGTAATTCATCACCCATCAGAACAAACGTTTTAATTCAAAACAGTTGCCCTTAAATGCAGAACATGGTGATAATTATTGATAACAATGATGACTTAATCTGTACAGCACTTTCCTTAAAATAGTTTCAAAGTGCTTAGACATAAAAGGTGATAGATGGGAATAAAAATAAACAGGGAAAAGTGAAACCAGAAAACCGAGATAAAAAGTGATAAATCAATGATGTTACCCAATAATTGAAATGGATGCTACTGTAATTCGCTTTCACTGAAATATTCTTTCAGACAATCTATGAAGCTAGTTTACTTTAAGTAAAGGAGAGTAAGTTAACAGTTTAGTTAACGGTTATTGCTGGTTGGTAACACAAAACTGCTGTTACATTGCCCTTAAACAGAAGTTTTCATCCTCACTTAACAGAAATACATTCTAGATGTTTACCTGGTAGGATAGTCTCCATATTTAAACAATCTAAAAATTTGTTTTGAAATTCTGAAATTTTGTTGCTAATTGTACATGATAAACTCAGCTCAGTTTTCTGTCATTAAATATCAGAAGCAGTTTGTTGGGCTTCAGAGAATCGTAAGGAATAACTTTTTTGGGTCTCTTTTTGTTGATAATAGCCTGAGCCGTAGGTCTACACAAGAAATAGTTATTGGCCCCTTGTTAATTGTATTCTTATGTCCTTACTCTGCAGGTGGAATGAGTGGCTCACCTATGATATGTACATCCCTGACATCCCCCGAGCGGCCAGGCTCTGCCTCTCCATCTGCTCCGTCAAGGGCAGGAAGGGGGCCAAGGAGGTAGGATAGAAAGCATTTGCAGGGAAGGACCCTGAATTACAACTTAAGTTGATAGTTGACCAGTTTTCTTGGGGGATCTTATTGAAAAAGAAACAATTAAACTGTTGAGATAAGTAGCTTGGCATATTTATGAGTAGTGAAGATGTGTGTGTGTGTCTGTGTTTGTCTATTAGCTTGTGCTAGAATTGGCACATGAACCTCCGTGTCAGCCTGACCACAAGGAATGGGATCTGTGGTATCGTCTTTGGCTCTGTTTAATTACTAATCAGCCGTGGGCAATGCGATGGCAGAAAACATCACCAGAAACACAATCAGCAGAAGGGACTTTTCCATTCATGTGAAAAGACTGTAGGGGTTTTGCTTGTATAATCCACTTTGAGGGCATGTTGTGAATAAGGGTATTAATAAGTATTTGACCGCAGTAAAACAGAGTACTTGGATAATGCAAAATAAGAAAATAGGGCTGTAAAGAAAGAAAATTATACATTGAATATAGAACTTAAGAAGGATGATCCTTTTTTGTTGCTGTCATCATTTGTGTTGTGTACCAAGCAGTAGCATGGTATGAACATATTCTACATTTATACATCCGACTTAGGGTGAAAACAGTGACTATCTGTACACTTAACTCTCTGTCCAGAAACCATGTAGTGAAAAAGAGTTGGAGTATATCAGTGTTAGTGTGTATTTGGTCTGATACTTGTAACAGACACCCACACTGATCGATTTCTCTTCCATCTCTCTCTAGTAGAAAAGCTATAAGAGAGAAAGAGAGGTGTGTGTGTGTGTGTGTGTGTGTGTGTGTGTGTGTGTGTGTGTGTGTGTGTGTGTGTGTGTGTGTGTGTGTGTGTGTGTATTTGTGTGTTTGTGTTTGTTTTTGCGTTTGTGTCATTGTGAGTGTTTTAGTGTGGTGTTTATGAGCAAATGCCAAGACATGGATATTGTAATGCACACCCGGGGTCGGATGTGTCCCCCTGCTGCGCCATGCCAGGTGGAGGTCAGGTTAGCGGATGCTCTTTTATGACCCACCTGAATTAAAGATAAACACTTCTCCACACCAGCCCATTTGTTCCAGCGCTTGCTATGAATAGGTGCATTTTGACTGGCTGTCTGTGTGTAAGTCTGTCTGCCTCATTATGCCGCACTTTGTTGCCTTATTCCATCGCTGCCCCTTAGTGAAGACTCACTGTCAAGAAGTTATCTTAGACATTTCCCCGGCCTTTTTGAAGGCTCGAATGGTAGCTTGTTTGGAATTAAACCGTTAAAATAAATTGTTTGATAGCCTTTATATGTAAAGATGAAACTGAAGTGCATATTCAAATGCATTAGGCCACAATATTTGGAAATGATATTAACATTGATCAGTCAATAATCTTTGATTCTACTTTATCTTTTTTCAAAATCTAAGGCTGACATTCGCGGAAAGGCCCTGTTCAGAGTTTAAGTGAATTATTTTCTGCCACGTGGACAAAGACTGTGAGATGATGACTCTACAGAACAATGAAACAAGCCGCTGCTTTCACAGACATGTTTACGTACCCAGCCTCTCAGGGTGGTTAACATTGAGCATGTCATTGTAGTATTGAAGTGGGCTTCTTATTTAAACTCTATATAAAGCCTTCAAACCTCATCAAAATTAATTTGGAACTTGTAAAAAGCTGTTTAAAAAAAAACCAATAAATCCTCATATAATACTTTAATATCTTTTACAACTTGATAAAACCCACTTCTATAAGATATCAAACTGAAAACCAACACATTAAAGACAAATAAACCTCATCCACCAAGCACCACTACTTTAACTGCTCTAAATTAGAATATAAAAACTTATGAATAGGGATTTGTTGTCTGTGCTTTTACTTGGCTAAAGTACCATTTTGTATTCATTATAAACGATGGCTGTTTTGTCATTGTATTGTTTCTTGTTTTAATTGCTGTGGACTATTTTTGCTGAGTAAGCGCTCTTAATGTGTCCTCGGCATAAGGAAACTCTGACTACCAGAATGCATTGCTGTTAAATGCCTCTTTGAATCAAAATTATTCACCATCTGTGCTCTTGTCTGTTGTGTCGCCCATGAGATTCTCATGATGAAACTAATAACATTAGTAATCTGAGTCTCTCTCTCTCTCTCTCTCTCTCTTTCCCTACTTTTTTTGTCCCTCCCTTCAGGAGCACTGTCCGTTAGCTTGGGGTAACATCAACCTGTTTGACTACACTCACACTCTAGTGGCCAACAAGATGGCCCTGAACCTCTGGCCTGTCCCTCATGGCCTTGAAGATCTCCTTAACCCCATAGGAGTCACAGGATCCAACCCCAATAAGGTATTTAAATTCACCATCTTGCCTTCAAAAGTTGAATGTACAGTTTTGCTTTTTTGTTGTTTTTTTTTTTTTAACATGTCCTTTTGCACTCTACATACACTGTTTGATACCAGGACTGTATCTGAAATAAACAGATTTCCATGATTCATTGAGACTTTTGTGAGATACTGTAATTTACGGTGTAATAATATTTTAATCTCCGTTTTCCAGGAAACGCCATGTTTGGAGTTGGAGTTTGACCACTTTAGTAATCCAGTCAAATACCCGGACATGAATGCAGTAGAGGAGCACCCAAACAGGACCATCTCGCGGGAGCTGGGATTTAACTACAACCTCTCTGGACAGGTAATAACCTTCTTGCCAGCTCCTAACTAGTGGGTTGGAAAGGTGAAAGCAAAACAGAAGGTCAATCAGTTAAGGTTTTTAGTTACTTATGTTTAACCCTACACACCTCAACTGCATGATAGAGACCCAAGAACTTTTTTAGTATAATAAAAGTATAATAAAAACTCACTGAGAACATTTTCTTTGTTAACTGAGTTAGTCCCAACACTCGTGCCACTGAGAGTTACCATGTTCAGTTATTCATAATGGTGTCGGTGATTCCGTCTTATCAGATTTCTAGATGATGCGTCGCATGAGAAACATGACTTCTGACGTGATAATGTGACATGTGGTTGGAGTTACTCTGCCATGTGAGAGGATGTGTTAAGTTATTCATGATGTGTGTGCCAAGTGCAAGCAGTGCCCAGCTCAATGTAGGGTGTGATAATGATATCCAGCCTGATCCTGTTTAGAAATTTTCTTTGCTAAAATTATAAAGGCACGTGTTTATACGCTCAGACATTAGACCTAGTTTTGTTAAGGAGAATGATTGGGCAAGGGACAGAAAAACTTTACAACAGGTTTTGTGCTTTAACCTTATCAAAGTGACGGCCAATAGGGAAAACCTCAAAAACAGGATTTTAGGACTGTGCTCCTGTGCTGTCACAGCTGTCACAAGCAAACTGTCCGTTATTCTGAGACATTTATAATATTTCAGTTGTTTTCCTTAGAATGTTTGTGTTTTACAAGCATAAATACATGTTTACAACTCATTTAGATGTGCTAACAGATGCTTTTTGGCTGTATTGAATACAACAACCATTCCGCTGTTTTTACACCTTTTTTACACCTTTTTTACACCCTTTTTATACCTTCATTGAAAGTCAATGTAGCCGATCTCTAAGCGCAGCTCCTGACATTAACCTAGTTTTAATCATTTTATAAGATGATGTCTTGATTGTAAAGCCACGATTTTAAACACAGCTCAGCAGCTTGGCTGTGACTGCTGGTCAACATAATATTTATGAGCCATGATCAAAATTCTTACTTCTTCTGAATTGTCTGATAACAGAAACCGAAAGATATTTAAAGTAGAACAGCTATAATGTGAATTTGGCTGCATTAAAAACACAATGAAAAATGAAAACACAGTGAAAAGAGAGTCAGAAACGAATTAAATGCATCATTAAAAATGAGTCTTAAGGAAGTTGGCGTTAAATACATATATTTAAATGCAAGCTGCTCCTGAAACAGACCTGGATGACTATATGAACAACCCTTGAAAACAGCTTCTTATTTAACTTAGAAGACACATGATTGTGTACTCCAAGGTTTCCTGTTATTGAATAAAATCGAACATGTGGAAAAAAAACTACCACACTTAAACCAACAGAAATTTAACTGGTATCACAGCGTGAAGCAAGAATATTGAGGCTGCAAGTATCTTAATTCATTGTAGTTTTTTCACAGATTTAGAACTGTGTTTAAACTTTTGAACTGAACTAAGGTGGCCATGGTTTAATAGATAAAACAATGATATGGGATCCCTACTTATAATTGTAGAGGCTTAACTTGACTGTTTTATATTTTATATTACGTGTAAAAGGTTTGTTAAGCTTTACTTGATATTGTGTTGTATCCAAGATGAAAGGTAATGTGTAAGAAATAGGGAGTCACATGAAAGTGCCAGAGGGCAATGGTGATATAATGACTGATGATAATATAACATTTTTACTTTGTGTTACTCCAGTGTAGATATTTATAGATATTGGGACTTGGCATAGAAATTTTATGTTATAATTTTGTTTCATTTGAAGTATTCTCTTTCTGTTGTGTTTCAGAGCAACCGTGTGGCAAGAGATTATGCCCTGACAGAGAGCGACTCTGACCAGCTGAGACAGCTGAGTAACAGGGACCCTCTGTCAGACATCACTGAGCAGGAGAAAGACTTCCTCTGGAGACACAGGTAACCTCCTAGCCACAACACCACACTATACTAACACTATACTGCTTAATCATAAAATATTTAAAGTACTGTTGTATGTAGAGCCATAGCATGACAGATTTAACAGGTCAGACTCATATGTAACTGTGTGTAATTTTACTCTGTCACTTGCATAGCCCACAACCAGATTTAATTAAGGCCTATTATTGTATTTTAACATCTGAGACTTTTTTTTTTTAATTTCAACTCCTTAACATATATTTTCTTTAAAAAAAAGTCAAAATACATATCCAGAATTAACCTGGCATGCTGAGCACTGACACTATTTTGTATTAACCTTGTATGCAGGTTACACTTATGTTGAAAAAAGCTGATTAATACTTGCACTAGGATGCATCAAATGATAATTATCCCCTTGGTCTTTCTCTACCAGGCACTACTGCATGAACATCCCTGAGATCCTTCCCAAGATCCTTCTTGCTGTCAAATGGAACTCCAGAGATGAAGTAGCACAGGTAAGGCAATGACATCTCGTAAATCTCATACTTTGTCGGATGAATGAGAAAGAACAAGCTTAAAGAAAGACTTACACAGGTCAGATGTTCCACAAAGTACTTTCAGATGGATTTTGAAAAATTGAAATAGATGAAACTTTTGGTTTTCTGACCTATAAGTACCAGGATAGCAAAAGATAAATATCTATTCCATCTACTCCATATATGACCACTCAGGTTAATTTTTAGGAAATAATCTTTAAATATATTTTTTATTTGTTTTTAAGCTTGAATGTAATTTTAGACTTCCCTAAAAAAATATTCACCCTAACATACATACATGTGCTTTTAAGTAATTAATAGCTACTTAGCTGTATCTTGCAAAATCAAAAATTTGCACTGGGGCCAAATTGGATATAATTTTTGTTTTTTTGCTAATATGTCATTTTGTTGAAAAATGCATCTACTTAATTGTATTCTGTAAGCTATATATATATAAGCATTAATTCATATTTTTGGTTTTATATGTTTCCCAGATGTACTGTCTCTTAAAGGAGTGGCCATCTATCCGTCCTGAGCAGGCCATGGAGCTGCTGGACTGTAACTATCCAGACCCCATGGTCAGACACTTTGCTGTACGCTGTCTCGACAAATACCTGACCGATGACAAACTGTCCCAGTACCTGATTCAGCTTGTGCAGGTAGGTCTACCATAGAGGGGCTACTGAGTTCAAGAAACCGATTGACGAAAGACATTAAGAAACTAGGAAAACTATTAGTGGAGTTTGCTGTGGAAGAACTCTCTCCAGCCAGAGTGTCTGTATATCTGTCGGAAAGCAGCTTTTGTTTGGCCTGTTTCTCCCTGTTGAAGACTTTCCAGTCCTTGATGCCTTTGGTTGTATGTGATGTCCTGTGTACAGAGTCTCCATGGTGCAGAGACATCACAGAGTGTGAAATGACTAATCTGAACTTCATCTCTACATCTCCTCTTGTTCTTTCCTTTCAATCTTTCCACCCCCCCCCCACCTCCTTCTAGGTATTAAAATATGAGCAATATCTTGACAATCCCCTGGCCCGCTTCCTTCTCAAAAAGGCCCTGACCAATCAAAGGATAGGACATTTCTTCTTCTGGCACCTCAAGTGAGTCACCATCCAGATTGCTTTTTTTACCGGTTTTTGTACCTTCTACCTTTTTATATGTTTCTTTGCAGAAAGCTGAAAACTTGTCCACCTCCCTGCCTCTCCCTCTCTGTCCTCTTGGCTTCTATTTATATCTTCCTCACAGGTCGGAAATGCACAATAAAACGGTGAGCCAGCGGTTCGGGCTCCTGTTAGAGGCTTACTGCAGGGCTTGCGGCATGTACCTCAAACACCTGAGCAGGCAGGTGGAGGCCATGGAGAAGCTCATAAACCTCACTGACATCCTCAAACAGGAGAAGAAGGATGAGACACAGAAGGTATGGAAAATGGCAACACACACACAAACATGCACATGTCAACGCAGATGCACAAACAAGAGCGGGAACATATGATTTTAAGCTCAAAGTCTCTGTCTCAAAAATCAGGATACGGTATATATTATGTGTGACAAATTGTAGTGATGTTGGCATTTATCTTGATGATACAACCAAGTGCTTTAATTTCGGTACTTAATCACCATTCAGAGTTTGCAAAATTACAATCTCTATTGCCTACTTAGAGTATCAAGCACCAAAGTACAATTAGCAGCCATGACACAGTCCAAAATATGCATTCCTACATAACAGAACTGGATAATTTTTATTTATATTTTGTCACGTATCATGAAATGTAAAATAAAATCACTACTGTGTTGTTGATCAGTTTGAGTGCTTTTATCCGTCCAGGGAGGTTTTGTCTGGCTTCTCCAGTTAATTGACTGAAAGTACATTTCTCCATGACTCACACCACACAATAAAATTTAATTATTTATAATTACACTGTTACTATATTAAAACAGCCTGAAAAACCTTTTTTTAAATTTTGGATCTGGGATACTCATCTTATTAAAAAAAAAAACAAACATCTGAATGCCTGACTATTTAGGTCATTACTCATTCAACTACTTGTGGTTCTGTTTAACACATAATTTGTCCTCAGAGTTACGAAACCATACAAATGCAGTCATTCTTGGAGGATTTCTTTGTGGTTGTGTGTACTCTGCTGTGTGCATACACAATTATGTGCAAATGCACATGTGTGTGTGTCTCCCTTGTGGAGGTCCAGATGCGGTTTCTTGTGGACCAGATGAAGAGACCGGACTACATGGATGCCCTTCAGAACTTCACCTCTCCTCTCAACCCTGCACACCAGCTGGGAAACCTGAGGTTAGAAATAATAGTGAACGGGTGTGTGCGTGTGTGTATGTTCATTTGTGTGTATCTGCTTACGTTGGGTGGTGAAATATAGATTGTTTAATAACTTAAATTAATTTGTGTGCAGGTTAGATGAATGCAGAATCATGTCGTCGGCAAAAAGGCCATTGTGGCTGAACTGGGAGAACCCTGACATCATGTCTGAACTCCTCTTTCAAAACAACGAGATAATCTTCAAAAATGGAGATGGTAACGCATGCACACACACTCAAACACACACATTCACACACAAACTGCCTTTTTAACCGCTGTTCACTCCTAAACATACCTAAAAATGTACAGACCCGGTAGAAATTGGTCTCTAACCACAAACCTGCCTAATTATATGTTTAAGTAAATGTAAATCCTGTTATATGTTTAAGCATTCAACATAAATATGTCATTTTTTTGTCTATCACTTCTTATCACTTGCAATAATAAACTGTAACTGTTGTCTTTCTGTGTCTCTGTTGTAGACTTGCGCCAGGACATGCTGACATTGCAGATTATTAAAATCATGGAGAATATTTGGCAGAATCAAGGACTGGACCTACGGTACTATTATCTCAACCTATATTTCTCTTTCTTTTTCTATACCTTTCTGCCTCAATTTCTTTATTCTCTCACTCACTCTATCTTAACTCTGTGCTTGGGGCTAAGAAAAATCTCTCTCATGTGTGTATCCAGGATGCTTCCCTACGGCTGCCTTTCGTTAGGGGACTGCGTGGGGCTCATTGAGGTGGTTCGCAGTTCCCACACCATCATGCAAATTCAGTGTAAAGGAGGCCTGAAGGGAGCCCTGCAGTTCAACTCAAACACACTGCATCAATGGCTCAAGGACAAGAACAAAGGCGAAATGTGAGTTATTTTTTCCCGATGTTATTTTTACAGCAATTCTGCATCATCAGACAGAAACACAGTCCTTTAGAATCTTCTGGCCCTAAAAGAAATCTCTACAGAAGAGTTACTTTGGTTAGCCTTTAGTTAATATTTCTCACATGTATGCCTCATTTAATCAGTTCTTAATTTCTTTTTGATATACAATATTAAGGGTATCATTGCTTATTGGTGTTTGTATGTTTGTGCTTGTGTAGGTATGACATGGCTGTGGATCTGTTTACGAGGTCCTGTGCTGGCTACTGTGTAGCTACATTTATCCTTGGGATAGGAGACAGGCACAATAGCAACATTATGGTGAAAGATGACGGACAGGTAACTTTCATATGCATACACACATACGCCTGTCACCTGCAACGTTAAAACCACTGATGGGTGAACTGAATAACTGATTGATTATCTCGTTACCATGCCACTTGCCAAAGGGTAGTACGTATTAGGAAGCACGTGAACAGTCAGTTCTTGAGGTTGATGTGTTGGAAGCAGGAAAAGTGGGGAAGCACAAGGATCTGAGCAAATTTGACATTTGTCAAACTGTGATGGATAGACAACTGGGTTAGAGCATCTCCAAAACAGCAGGTCTTGAGGTCAACACAGCTGAGTATGACAGAAAGCCTCCAGTATACACAGTGCATCATGGGTCGCATATGGGGCTGTGTAGCCACAGACCAGTCAGCATACCCACACTGACCTCTCCCCGCCGCCGAAAGCAGCCAAAACGTGGACACGAGAGTCAGAACCGGACCATGGAGCAGTGGAGGAAGGTGGCATGGTCTGGTGAATCATGTTTTCTGTTACATCATGTGGACACTCAGGTGCTTGTGTGTCATTTACCTGGGGCAGAATTGGTAAAAGGATAGGAAGAACACAAGCCAGCAGAGGTAGTATGATGCTATGGGCAATGTTATGTTGAAAATCCTTGGTTCCAGGTATTAATATGGATGTTACTTCAACACATTCCACCAACCTGAACATTGTTACAGACCTAGTCAACTCTTTCATGGCAACAGTGTTCCCTGATGGCTGTGGCCTAATTCAGCAGGATAATGTGACTTGCCACACTGCAAAAATTATCCAGGACAGTTTTACAACCATGACAAAGAGTTTGAGTTGTTGACTTGGCCTCCAAATTCCGCACTTTCCAATCTGATCGAGCTTCTGTGGGATGTGCCAGAAAAACAAGACCGATCCATGGAGGTCCAGACTCGATACTTACAGGGCTTAAAAGAGCTGAAGCTCAAGTCATGGTGCCCGATACCACAGGACACCTCAGTGTTCTTCTGGTATAGAGCTGTTTGGGTAGCATAAAGGGAACCTACACAATATTAGGCAGGTGGTTTTTTAATGTTAACTTGCTCTTGTTGGTGATTTAGAATAGGTTCATTTCTAAGAGAAAGTGACGAAATCTTTCTTCTTTGTTCTGCTCTCCCTCAGCTGTTTCATATAGATTTTGGTCATTTCCTTGATCACAAGAAGAAAAAATTTGGCTACAAGAGAGAGCGTGTGCCCTTTGTACTGACGCAAGACTTCCTCATCGTTATCAGCAAGGGATCCCAGGAGTGCACAAAGACCAAAGAGTTTGAAAGGTACTCTATCCTCTCACATCTGCTTTTTTTTCCTCAATGTTTTTTCTTCCACCTACTTTGTTTATCTGCTACCCCAAAATAAGTATCAGTCTGTTGACTTGGTCCCTGGTCGAACCCCCCAAAACAAATCTCTTCTTTTCCTGTTGTGAAATCCAACAGATATCCCACGGCTCCCACAACGCCTTCCTTTTATTTTGGAAGCATATGGGAATGCAACCGAGGTTTGAATTTATCTTGGCTTGTCTTGGCTCCCTCATTTGGGCAAGTTTCCACTGAACTTGCCCAAATGACACGCAACCATGATGAGCTCTTTCAAAACCCTGTGGGATGACACAGTTTGCATCTGTGGTTACACAAGAAACAGCAGTTATGCAGAATCCGTCCTGTCGTGCCATAGGGGTCTGAGACCTGTTCTACCAAATTTGCAATATGCAAGTTGCGATTTGCAGCACAAGATCATTTAATCTCGCTTTAATTCAATTTACCCATCCGAACCCAACACTTGCAACCCATACTCAAGCCTGCGAGGGCCCCAGTATTACTCAGAAATGTATCTGCAGTTTGAAAGTGACAATCATTTTCGAACTGTCTGGCTGAAATCGTCACAGCTCTTAAAATCTTCTTCTGACGGCATCAGACTGGATGTGAAACAGAAGTGCTCAGCTTACCCTAGGTTGGTGTCGACGACCAACATTGAGCTTTGTTTGTAGTTTCTTTTATCCAGCATTGATGTTTCTGTGACCTTCCTGCACTGTGGCCGCCAAGAAAAAAAATTTCACTCACACCCCCAGGTTCCAGGAGATGTGTTACAAAGCCTACCTGGCCATCCGGCAGCACGCTAACCTCTTCATCAACCTGTTCTCCATGATGCTGGGCTCTGGCATGCCTGAGCTGCAGTCATTCGATGACATTGCCTACATCAGGAAGACTCTGGCCTTGGAGAAAAGTGAGCAGGTATGTAGCCTGTGCTTATATCCATTTTGTTCCCCCATTATTTTAGGGTTTTTAAATAATCTCAAGTTTCACGATCGCCAAATTAAATTCATCTACTTATGACTGTCTTGTATTTGTTTTTTTTTCTGTGCACAGGAGGCGTTGGACTACTTTATGAAACAGATGAATGATGCTCACCATGGTGGATGGACCACTAAGATGGATTGGATATTCCACACAATTAGACAGCATGCACTAAACTGATGTTCTGCACACAAAAAAAAACAAAAAAAACAAAAAAACACCGTGGAGTATTTACTTCTGTCAGCCAGACGCAGCATTTCTCTTTGAGTCAAGGAATTTCAGATCTGTTACAGCAGACACCACAGCTCATTGGTGAAGGATGTCCTCAGCTTGATTTTTTTGTTTTTAAACACCAGTACCATTAGTGTTTATTCAAGCAGGGTTTCTTTTTTTCTTCCTTTTTTTTTCTTTTTTTTGACATTATCATTGCCTTTTTGTGTGGTCTTGATGATGCTCTTGCATACCCTCTGCTTCTCTCGGGGACTACAAGAGAATTGTAACCATGTCTCGGTGAAGATATCTGGCTGATGCTTGTATCCCTGGCTACTACGCTTCCTCTATTTTCCTACCCAACATGAACAAATGGGGTAACCAAGGAATTGTTACCCCTCACTCTGCTGCTCTTGGAGGAAAAACACAGATTGGGGGGGAAAAAACGGCGTAAAGAGGAAGTACCTGCCATGAATCTGCTATAAATGTAGCTGCAAGGGGAGTGTGACTTGCTGCTCGTAGTAAGTAGTGCTGCACTGTGTCTCCACCCCAGACGTGGTGCTTGGGAAACCTTTTTTTTTTTTTTTTTTTTTATTAAATATTATCACTGCTGAGAAGATAGCAGGCACAAGGAACTGTCTAAATGATCTGCCCTTCTAGAAGTGTTACTCAAACTCGTATAGTGCAGGATTACTGGAGAAAGGGGACATCTGTGATGACTACCGCTGCATAGTCTTCCACAATCTTTGTGGTGATGTTGCCCCTCCTGAGGTGATTTGTCATCAGATTTCCACCTCGTTACCCTTTGTGAGGAAATTTCAAAGATTAAAAAAACAAAAAAGCAAACAAACAAACAAAAAAAAAACTGCGCTGCAGAAGAGTGTCTGCGATGTTCTGCACATGTCCGCAGTCTCCGACAGCCTCAACGAAACAGCACTCCACTCTTGGGAACATTTGTCCAGTGGTGCAGCTTTAGACTCATGCATAAACTTCAGGGTGATGATGCCTCTCCATCAAAAAAAAAAAAAAAAAAAAGGCACTTAGAAATATCAGAATGATATACAGATTTATTATGACTTTTTAAATTTATTTATGTGTCTAGTTTCTTTCAGTTTCTACACAGGCAAAAAACAACCCTAACTCAGCTCTCCAGAAACACACCATTGTTTGTGTAAATATATATGTGGGATTTTTTTTTTTTTTGTGTTGACCTGTTTGCAGCTATACCACAAGTGCAACGGCTTTCCCCTGTTTTCTCGATCATAGAGCTTTGCTCATATTTGTGAAATGAGACTGCTGATGTGTTTGTTTTTTTTTTTCTTTTTCCGCTACAGTCACTTTTAAGTCGAACATCTCACTCATTGGACAGCATCAGTAGCCCCATTTGTTTTAACTGTGGCTAGTTTGCAGCCCCTGCTATGAATTTTAAGAGATTAATTTTTTGTTTCGGGAAGCAAAATGGCAAGAGTGCCAGTCTCACATTTTATGAATAACGGGACCTATTTTAAGCCTCTGGCTGGCTGGCTGCCAGCGAACGGAGACCCCAGGGGAATGTCACGTCTTCCTGTTGATAAAATGCCTTGGCGTTACAGCACAACACTCCATGACACCGCACACCGCTAAGACCTACAAACTCTGCCTACACAAGATGTAGTACGCAAACCATGACAGCACTATTGACATGAGAAGCATGGCAGTTTTTTTGTAAAAGCTAGATTTGACCTTCATTGTGTATTAATTGTATTTCTAACAACGCTAGATTGATGGTCTTTAGCACGTCCCCCATCAGAATGTCTTTAAAATGCTGACTCATGGACAAAGTGCATTTTAACTTGTTTATCACACATGTGTTGGATATATATATATATATATATATATATTTTTTATCCAGAACAAACTTCCTCTGAGCCTATAACCCTGGCAGTATTCGAGCCATGCTTTTCTGTTGCCAGGTCCTGTTAAAGCCATGCTCTACACCTTTTTGTTAGAAACTTGAATTTTTTATAGATTTTTTTCTTTTCCCAGCAGGAACATTTGTGCATGTAGGTTTCTTTCAGTATTTTGGAGTCACGGTGAAATGGTAGTTAAGAGTGTCTTTTGTGGAACAAGTGAAGCAGCACGTGGGCAAAATGTAGTTATGAGAGGGATTTGATTGGATCGATCGAGAGTCGGCGCAGCTTAGCAAGTTCAGAGCGACACAGGACTGTTGGTCTTCACCCAAACCTCCCTCCATAAACTAGGCCTCAGCTAAATTCTGGAAACTGAGTTTTGCCAACTGATATCCATACACAAATGGAGTCAAGGTTGGGAGGGTTTAGCTGATTTTCACAGTCACATTAATTAATTTGTGTTTATGTTCAAGATGAATTGTCAAAAATATTTTATTTCTTTATGAAAAGAGAAAAAGGAAGGATTTTAATGTAGAAACACTACAATTGTTTTTTTGGACATATATTAGGCATTAACAACAGATAAAAGATCAGTTAGAATGGCACTCAATAGGGCACATGCCTACACCAAGGCCAAACAATCCTGAACTGTTGAAAAATTCCCTTGCAATGTTAAGGAAAGTGAGAATAAATTCCTCAATATGCCAGTTTAACTAGATCTGACTCCAACATTTGTTGCCCCCCCCCCCCAATCAAGTTTGGTGCAAATGGTTCTGTAGTTTTTGTGTAATCCTGCCGACAAACAACGAAACAAAAAAATAAATCGATACAGATGAAAATGAAATCTCCTTTTATGGCAATAATGAATACCGGCTTAACTAGCTTAAAATCCTTTTGTTTACCTGTCGTCAGAGCAGACTAAAGCTGGCTGTTCTCTGAAGACTGGTAATTCAGGAATTTTCTCAAAAATTATTGTTTAAAAAAAGGTGCAAAGAACCGTAGAGGGCATGTTTTCTCACATATTGAGAGCCTCTTGTACGGAGCGCTTTGCTGAAGAGATAATGTAGTGTTTTACGAGAAAAGGTGCCTCAGAGGAGCCTCATAAGTCCCTGCCAGTCTCAAAATATGTCTAGTAAAGACATTTGGATGAGCGCGCAGCTAAATTATTATCTTAGTAACCCTACAATTTGAAACTCAATCTTGTTCGTGGAAGGAAAGTCTGCACTTTGCCAGTTCAACTGTTGATTGTATTGAGAAGCCAAAGTCGTGGTTTGTTTTGATGTGGTGCGTACTCGATGTCGCATTATCGAAGCATTAAAGGCTAGAATGTATTTAACTGCAAACGTGTGTGCACTCGTCTTCTCATATTTTTGATTAGGTCACGTTTTCTTGTTTTGAAGTCAGATGCCACTAAATGTACAGTGCCCTCAGTTAGGTGCCTGTGGAAGCTAATGCTGGAGTCACATCCCGCAGTGAGGCAGTTACGGACTTTAAAAATGAAAAAGGAAAACGTTGGCATATGCACAAAAGATGAAAATCAAACTCATCAATGCATTTTTTGTTCAAGAGGACTCAGTAAGCAGAGAGTCAGCCCAGTGAGCATGTTTCTCAAGCAGCATAACCAGTTTGTGTGATGTACATTTTGAAGCAACATGTACGGTTGTGTACATGTTGCTTCATGTACACAACTGTACAGTTACAGTCTGACCTCTTTTTTTGCGGTGGGCTCTGTGTGTGACAAATCCGTAGTGTTGTTGCCTTTAAAACACTTTGCCATTTATACTCCAAAATTGATAGCGTGAGTCTGTTTGTGTCTGTGTATATGTGTGTTTGCGTGTGTCCATCAATTGCATTAATTGTCTTTCTGTACAGGTTGCAGAGCTTCATTGGCAGGCCCAAATGAAAACACACACTGTGTGTGTTTGTGTGTGTGCATGCGTGCGTGCGTGTGTTTCTGTGTGAGATGACACTTAACTGTTGCAGTGATTGTGTCTAAATGTTTGTTTTTTTTGTTTCTTTTTTAAATGGCTGGTCTTTGCCGGAGGAAAAAAAAAAAATTAATTGCTGAAGGTTTTGCATGAAAGTTTCAAGGACAAGGAACCTTAAAAGAAGGGAAACTTTTTTCACACATCAGCTGTAAAAGTTCTACCTTAAAAATACCATGAATTGGAACCACAGCCCTTTGTTGGTTTGGAGTTCAGATGCAGGGTTATGGTATCTAGTTATTACTGATTGTGAGAGCATGCATGTGTGTACTGTGCCGTACATAAGCAGCAAAAGCTGAAACATTTGTGTGCAGGCTGTAGTGAATGGTATTGATGCCACAGTCCTACAGTTGAGTTGTGCTCGTCGAAATTTCAGGTGTAGTCAGAGGCTGTGATCAAATATTGTATAAGATTTTATAATCTTAGATTGTTATTTTCAGCCTCAAAAATCATGTGAATGACGTCCAGGTAGGAGGCGATAGTTGTCACTTCTTCTCTGAGCATGTTTTTCGAAAGCTGCCCCTGGTCTCCAACGTTGGCGCTGAATCAGTGCGAGAATCCATTGCAACTGTTGCACTACTTTTCCCTCCCTTAAGCGAAGGATTTTTTTCAGGGCAGCCATCCTTTATCCCTCCTGACTGTCACAAAGCTCAGCAATGACAACACAGGCCCGTCTTCAATGAATCGCTTGTTGTAGGGTCAGTTTAACCGGTTTTGTCTTGTTTTGTTGCTAAGCGACCGTGTCTGCCTGTACGGATCAACAAGCTGCAGGATATATTATATCGGGTATCGTATGATGATGCATAGTCGCCGCACCTGCTATTTTACCAGTGCTGAGAAATACTGAAAATTTTCTGTGAACCAAACAGAGAGCAGGGAAAACCCTATTTTTCATTCATCAGCCCCTCTAATGCGAATCCCATCTGTTATTCCAAGAGTGAACATAATAACGTGAACACCCAGAAAATATAATGCAGTTCAATGCAATATCCATTATCCAGTAAATACTGCCTTTGTGATGCTTATAGTGTAGTGTTTTGTTTTTGGTGAGTTTCCAACAGGTCTTCAATTTTAAGGCATTTCTGTTCCCTTTCTTGTTGGTTCGCCTGATGGACAGGTGTTTGCATTATTGTGTTCACCACCTGCCCTAATCTCCAACTGTGTTTCCTTCTGTAGAGCAGTTAAAAAATTTGTCAAACCCGCAATCACAGACCGTTCCTTTTTTTTCTTCTTATTCTTAGAAAGCCTATGAAAGGGCTTTAAACAGAATGAATGTCGAGGGTTTTAAACTCTGTACTTGCAGGAAAAAAAAAAATCAAAAATCAACCTTGGATCAAAAAGCAACTGACTGAATGGTCTGTGGTCTCATGTTCTTTCCTGTGCTGCACTCTAGACTACATTACAGTGTCTTGCTAACGTATTTCTGTAACATACCATGCTGTCAGAACCTTAACCTATACTATGAATGAATGTACAACGGGCCAACGTATTGTTTTTCTCAGCCTACCTGCATGAGATTGGGTAAAGATGATTATTCTTCCTCTTGCTATATGGTTTTACGTTTTTTTTTTTTTTTTATTTAGTCTGCCAGGCAGCCATACAGATGTTTATACATTAATGCCTTAAGTTTGCTCCCTGTAGGAACAGCTTCTAGGACGAATTCATCCTCACAAATAACCTGCGTTTTTATTTATAAGTGTCTATTGTGTTTTGTTCTGGCTCCCCGGTCACAGAGTAAAGGTTTGCACCCTGACTTGACTGGCTGGTCATCTGAGTGTTCTGTGAAGATGTACAAATAAATTTGTTAAACATTCACCAAGCTGTGTTTGCTCTTGCTCGGTCCCCCCTGCGGTTCGACTGTACAAAAGGCCCCTACACTAAATCTTGCTTTATTCAGTGATGTAATGTGTAAATGGACCATAGGCATTTTGTAAAGTTTTGGTCTGCTGTGTAGAACTGTAATGACTAAAACTCTTGATTTAGTTTTTAATTCCAAGGTTCCCACTGCCAATTGAAATCTCTTAAATATCTCGGAAGATTTAAGTCTGGATTCCTGAAAAGGAAAATACAGGGAATTTGTTATTTTTCCTGGAGAGGACAAGCACTGTCGAGGGCTTCTACTAATGCCATGTAACATTCTTCCTATAACTGTTAACTTAATCTGATTATTGATTCCTTTAAAAGAAGAAAAGAAAAAGAAAAAGGCAACATTAATAGACCATCTGAAAGACGGTGACAAAGATGAAAGATCATTTGGGTCAATCAAAGTGCTATGAGTTTGTTAAGGTATGTCTCGGCACATGATGCCGAGGGGGGGGTTACAGGGATTTTTTTTTTTTTTTTATGGGAAGAAAAGCATTTAAAAGGCATTTATATTCACACATAAAACCAGCAAAAAGAACAGTTTTATTTCACTTGCCGTTTTTTGATCTTTTTCTGTTTTGCCACACCTCTAATAAATGGACACTCAATTGCTCATTTCTTTGATCTACTCAAAGGAAACTGATGACAAACAGACAATTGTTCTCCTCTTCACTTAACCTGCATTTTATATGACAACGGTATGGAGCTCTGTCATTATTACAGTCCTTATTTTCCCGGTGCTTAAGAGTTACAAGACCTAAAAGTGGTTTGTTTTTTTTCCCCATTTTTAAAAATCTAAACTGGTTGTTCTATTAACCCTCTTGAATTCTTAGAGATTGAGGGACAGTGTGAAAATTATTATTTTTGAATATGGAATGTGGAAAAAAATTTATGCCAGTAGGTCTGTATCTTTGAGGGGCTCTAAAACGGTTGACTCTGGGAAGGACACCAAAGTGGGAGCTTCGGGTGTAGCCGGGTTGAAAGGTTTCCAGGGCTTGGAAGGGCAGTGAAAGGGGCCTTGAGCAGGGAAGCCGGTGGATCCGGGGGTCGTGGCTTCCTCCTCAGACGACTCTTCTTTAGCTTTACCCGTGGTAGGGTTGATCGAGGGTGAGGGTGGAGGCAGAGGTTGGGTGGGGGAGGGGATGTCGTACAGAAGGTTCCTGAGAGGAGACCAGCCGGGAGGACGCCGCCTGGTGAACAGCTGAAGAAAAGAAATACAGTATGTCACAGCCCCATGTTACATTGTGTAGGTGTTATGGTTATGGTATTGAACTTATTACCCAATACATAAAATCATCATCATTATCATCATTATGCACGTATAGTATCATTGGGACATCGCCCTAACTAAGTCTATGATTAAACTGGAATTGAAATGTTCTGACATTTTCTCTTAACCAGTTTTCTTCATTACAATGCATCACTTTTTTAAAATTCTCTAATAATAATTTAGTAAGAAAGTTTCTTTTGGTATATAAAATCAGTTTTGGCAGCTTTTGACTAGAACTTTAATAATCTTTAAAGAGGTACTGCACACATCTACATGTTTTTTGTAAATATACATTTGCAACATTTGCATTTCCACCAGAATGCTATTCTAACTACATGCTCTGCTCCAAGAGCTCCAGCTTTGGCCATTACTTGGCTCCACTGATACGAATTGGGGCCACCATCGTGCAATGCCACACTAATGTCCACTTTAGGGGGGTTCTCGAAGGGAAAAGACCAAAAGACCTCCACCCCCAAAGAGCATTCCAGAACAGGTGCCCTGTGGTCCCTGAGCAACTCCTGCCTCACATGTCTACGCCCCCTGAGCCTCCCTCTCAGCCCCTTATAAACTCTTTAGCATTTTTCAAAATCATGGAGTGGATTACATTATACCCAGATGTACTGTATATTGATATCACTTCAAGCTTATGATCATTAGACTGAGATGTTTTTCTCAGGAGGCAGTAAATTTGAGAATAATGTTGGGAGGACAGTTTTTCTTGGACTTAAATTTTTCAGCTGGCCAGAAACACAGGTGCAAACAATGGTATTGTTTTTTTAACACATTAGCCAACTTTAAAAGTTGATCTTTTGTCAGGGAAGTGGGTTTAAGAGTTTTCCAAAGCTGTGTGCACGGGCCTATAGTGAGAAAACCTCAGTTTGGACGGGTGTCTCTCTTTTTCTTTTTCTTTTTTTTTTTTGGCCTTTCCAAAACCAAAGACTTAACATAGATAGAAAAGAATGCATTAAACAGGTTGTTTGTCTGCTCTAAAGTAAGACACCGAAGTTACCATGTCGGACAATGGAGCTTTTTCATTGGAGTGGCTGCTTTTAAAGCCTGACTATATAGCAAATAAGTAAGGAAAACTGCAGCATTTTTCAAAACAAGTGCTTCACAGTTACAAAAAGACAGCAAAGGATTTGGATAAATTATTAGAATAAAAACAAAACAAGGCAAGGAAGTATCAAGAAAAAAAAAAAGTTGAAATCTATGACTATGTTGTGAAAAATGGGTCTCACCATGGGAGGCAGTGGACCATTTTCACACTCTATCTGGACCTCTGGGGCCTCAAGTCTCCATGGAGCTACATCCACTGTTGAGTTACAGTTTCTAAACTCCTGCACACACAAATACAAAGAGAACAGGTTAAATAAGCCCGGAAAATATCATGTAACGTTGGTGGTGATATGTGTTTTGTTTCCATATTTACCACACTCTGTGCATCGGGGACACACAGTTTGTTGAGGTCCTTGTGATCGGCCTTGGTGCAGGTCGTTTTCCTCATATCAAATCTTAGCTTGAACCTGAAGCCTGCGACCACCTGCAGGGATACAAACGCATGGTGGGTAGAAAAAAGACCCTTTCCCACTTCCTCTCCCTTCATATCAGCCGGTCTCTACCTGTCTGGTGGCAAGGCCGACACTGTGCAGGGTGAACAGGTGAGCGGATTCGGAGATGGAGTTATACTTGGCGATGGAGACAGAGAGAGGAACCCTGAGGTCCTCCGAGTTCTCGTCAATCTCCTCAGGGCAGCCCAGACAGGAAGCTTTCTCTGGAATGATGTAATCGTCTGGAGAGAAAGCAAGATCGTGAAATAGTGGAAAAGACAGGCTGAAGTTGAGATGAAGTAAAAAGGCAAAAGAGGAGACGGCAGACAGCTGTGGCTCAGGATGCTCTCTACATGGTCACCTCATGAATGCAGGCAATATACTGTAGACTATGCATCAAAGAAATCATTAATACGCATTTCTCATCTCTACTGCTGCATGATGTTGTTAGCCTTGCTGCTGGGATACTGATTATCGTAGATTTATACAGTCCATTAAGAAATAAGTAAAATGTAATAAACAGATACAAATAACACAGGATTTTTATATCTTTAAAAAAATCTTTTTTATATCTTTAAAACTTGTTTAAAACTGCTAAAACTTGCTACTGAGGTCGCTTTACTCAAATCTTGAAGTAAATTAGTTAACAGCCACGTCCCCATTTTTCCTCTGGGTGCTGGAGGTGTTTTCTAATAGATTAGTAAAGGATAACCTCAAAGGGCTTGATGGAACTTAAAAACAAAACTGTTTAATTTCTGTGTTGTAAAGTGACCCAAGTTGATTCACAGCTCGTTGTATCCAAGAAAACGACACAGACAAGTGCACAGGGGAATAAAATCAGGCAACAGAAAGTGCTGAATTCCCGTGCTCTGTCAGCACTAAGCTTATTGTTTTTAAGCTTTAAAAAAAGAAAAAAACTAGAACAGAAAAATAAAATCTGACAGATTTATGGAAAGCAATTACATCGTGGCTTAAAAGGGGAACTTATGATAGTTTTACAATAGATCCAGATGCTAAAAATGAACACATGAATTTAGATTTCTGCATTATAACGGGTCAGGAAGGGCTGAACTTTGACAGTGTTTCCTAGATGGAAAGATAAAGTCGATACTTTAGAAAAGTTGCTGGCATCGTTTTTTGAAGCTGGAGTCCATTGACCTCTAAAAAACCTCTGCCCTTCTAGAATGTCGAATTCTACATGGGCAATAGCAAAAAAGATCAACATCAATGCAGCAGAAACCATATTGTCTTTTTTTATTCCATTCATTCTTTATCTTTGACAAAACCTGGCTCTTACAACACTAATAATCGGGCTACTGAGGTCTGGTGAGCTCACTTCTTTCTAACGCCAGATTTTTTTTCATTTTAACCAGATTTCACAAAGGTCCCTCTTGTGCTACGGAAAGCTTTGTAGAACTTTTTCCCACATGTGCAGTGGTAGCTACTCCCCGAGACCTGCAAACTGCCTTGATTTACGAAATTGTTGGCGTTCCCCTTTAACTTTGGAAAAGCTTTTCACTCACTAAGTTACAGACTGAGTTACAGACAGATTTGAAAACGTCTGGGTTCTTGGGCATAAAAGAAATGTAAAAAAGTGTATCATCAGCATATATGTTATAACTGATATTACTGGAAGTTGTAATATTAGGACAAAACATAATTTTTCATTAGTTGGGGGGATCTAGTGAAAGACAGGCTTTATTATTAAAGTTGGACAACAATGATGCTGGTAAATTAACCTGTTTCAACACTGAAATTTTCAAACTGTCCCAGTTTTTGTTTTTTTTAAGGCCAGTTCCTACTGTAGAAGCCAACTACTACTTTAATACAAAAAGGAATTCTGCCAGCTAGGCCTTAAAAGACCTGCAAAACATTTTAGAAACAGGACAGAGAACACATAGGATCTGTTTACTGTGGGCCAACAGTGGGCTGGTTAGGCAAACAGATTAAAGTCTAGACTATGGTACTGCCTTTTATGGTGGGATGAGTTGATATTGTGCTCTCCCTATCTGCAGATGTGTTTATATATTACACAATCACCCCCCCCCGTGTATTCCATTCACCTACCAGTGTACATTTTCCTCAATGACTCACTGTTTTCTTAATGAGAAATATGCCCTCCTGTGATAAACAGTCATGGTGGACTATACTGATACTGCAGAGTTTCCTGCTCTTCTCCATATGAGATCAAACAATGGTTGCTAGATATGAAAAACTGTGGATATTAATGGTTTCAGATTTTTCTCATTACATGGGATGAGACTTGAAATGGGCCAATTTCCCCAGTGGAGCTGTGACATAAAAAGAGAAATAAGTGTGAACGAGCCACTGGTTCCGTGGTTAATGTCTTCAGTGAGGTCCCATGTTGAAAAATATTAACTTAAATTCTGTTAAAGTTTCTGGCAAAGTAAAATCACTTGTCTCTTAAGTCGCCCGCATGACTATGTCAAACGGCAGAAAACATACTTTTCGTAATATTTCTAGTAATCATTTGACAGTTTCACTTTCTTGCCAAGAGGTATCAGCATCCAGCCAACGTTGGCAGAACGGGAAGAACAAGAAAAACACCCCTTATTCCACTGAGTTTGCACAGTGTTCCAAGGGGGTTAACCATTGTGCTAAGCTTATAGTCATACTAGATAAACAGCTCAAATTTGTTAATCTTCTTTGGTGTTGTGTATTTGTTAGCAGTTCGTTACAACGTGAAACTCGATACAATGGGTTCATCTCTTAATGAGCTCATCCTGCTTCTACATGCATACACTCATTCATTCGTTCACTCACCGAGCAGACAATACACCTGCTTAGTGTCTGTTTCTGTCTCAGTCACGTAGACTGTGGCGTTGCATGAAATCGGCCACTGGAGGGAAAAACAGAACAGATGATGTCTTTATTATGATTAGCGCTATAAATAGCAACAGAACCACTTTCAAATTATCATTAATCTGCTTCAAATGCTCTAAATGCTCTGGAGGCTGGAATCTGCAGCTTTGCTTAAACCTAAGTATTTGCAGTAGAGTTTATTCTCTGTATTTTCTCCACAGAACTGAATGGAGAACGGTTACGTGAGTGTGGAACATGAACATGAGCGACTGGATTTCATCCCCATCATTGTCACCTTGCGTCCAACAGGCAGATAGTCGCACTCTGTCCAGGGTATGCTGCTCCCGGCCAGACAGTCACTCCTCCTAGTGGTGAACTGAATGGTATAAGCCGCAACTGAGCCGTTGTCAGACTGGAAGGAGAGAGAGAGACAAACACACACCCACACACACACACACACACACAACCACACTCAGAATGAGTGTATATCAGAGGTCAGATTGTCTGAACGTGTTTTCCCAGAATTTTCTTGGTCATCATCCCACGGCTTTGGCTCCTCTTGAGTCATCACCTTCCAGTTTTCAGCTCTGAAATGAGCTGGAGTGGATTTTGAATGGAAATAACAGAGAGTCACATCCGAATCTTTAACAGAACAACTGAAAGAATTTTGTTTTTAAATTCAACAAACTGCTGTTTCGCTTATAGAAGATCAACTATTATTTTCACTGGCACATTATGTCAATTGTATTCAACTTGATACTTGTAAAACTAGCATTCTAAAGAAAAAAACATCTTGTAGCCTACAGGCACTCTATATGTTTATATATATAACAGGAATATCATATTACAGTATTCTTTCTGTGAGACCTTATAAGGGGCCTTGAAGATTGTGTATGCTGAAACAAAGCAGGTCCAAAGAACATGCAGAAAGTCGCAATCACTGTACCTTGGCGGCCAGTTGTATCTGGTAGAGGGCCATTTTGTATCCAGTGGTCAACCGCTCGTTGAACTTGTGCACGGCGTTCTCGACAGCCTTCTCCACAGCCGGGTCGTCACAGAGGATCAGGACGGGGAGCTGGTCCTCCGCCACCTCCTGGGCAAGAAGAAGGAGAAGAAGAAGAAGAAACAGCAGCATAACCATGAGGAGACATGGACAGTACAGAAGGAAACTAAAACCCAAGTCCCCAGCCTTGGCATTAGGGCCCCCTGAAGGGTTTGAAACATATTTCGGAGGGGCTGTGAGAATGTGAGAAGATTTACAAAAAAAAAAATCTGCAATGCAAAATTAGGTCTGAATTTGATCCAATTTTTGCCCTTTTGGTGAAATACTGATAGTCTTTCCTCTATAGACATCATTTATTCAAGTGCAGTAATTAAGTACAATTTTTTGGTACTTGTACTATCTTTGATTATTTCCATTTTCTACCTGTTTATACTTATACATTTCAGAGGAAAATCTTGTATACTTATTACTATTTTTTGCCAGGGAATGACTTCAATTTTAAAGGATCCTGCAAACAGGTCAAAGCCAGGTTCCACGACAGGATTTATATAATGATCCAAATCTGTAGCTGTCAAATACATTGTGCCTGTAATTCAATATCAGAAATAAGCAACAAGGCACTTTTACTCAAGTACTGTACTCAAGTATAGTTTTAGTTTTACTTGAGTGTTCTCATCTATGCTACTTTATACTTAATTGTGGTCGACACTCATTCTCGACATTGCAGAGGGAAACATTGTACTTTTAATCTGAAAACTAAAGTTACTGGTTAACTGGCATTATTTTTATTACAAAATACATAACCAACAAAGAATGACGCATTTTCATACACAAATTGTTAAGCGCCATTTCAGCAAGTTACAACACTAAAAGGCAATACATACAATAAATACAAAAATTGAATCAATAATAATAATACCCAATCATATATGTATATTATTGCCTATAACACATGACTGTTATCATTTTGGTTTATGAGTAGTTTTACTTTGATACTTTTAAAGATAGGTTCGCTATTTTACTGAGGTAAAGTTTCAAATGCAGGATTTTAACTTGTGATGGAGTATTTTCATAGTGTGGTATTGCAACTTTTGCTTAAGTAAAGTATCTTAATACTTCTTCCATCATAGCTTTAATCCCTTGGCAGCCTAACAGTTCATCGGCTTTCACAGTATTACCCAGGTTTAAGGCCAAAAAGGCCGACTGGAGGTTACCTGCCCGAAGACAGTGCTGAGGAGGCACAGCAGGCCCAGCACGCACAGGCCCACTCCACGCCTCATGGTCTGGTCTTGGATGGATGTTCTTGCTGCAAAGCATAGACAAAAAGGCAAAAGTCACATCGGCTGAGCACTTTCAGCTGCGGCTCACTGATGCAATGTCAGTGCATTTCATGTCCAAATGACCCCCTGAGCTCTGAGTTTGGTGTTTGCCGGGATCAATCTCAAATTCCTCATTCGTAGCTGAAAAAAAGAGCCTATTTATAACTTCATCACATTTTAATGTAAAAAGTTTGCGATGCAGCACCTACAGTTTGTGAAGGTGGAGGCCCGCTGTCGATCCTGCCGAGTTTGAAGAGGACAAAACCTCGACCTGCTCTCCGCACGGGGACGGACGACTGAGCGAAGTTCTCCCGAAACTGTAGGCAGGAATCCTGGGAAGTGATGATGACACACACAGATAGACACATACAGGGAGGACAGGGGGGCACAGAGGACGTGCACATGCGGGTGCGTGCACACACACACACACACACGCTCAAAACACATAGACGGTGAAAGGAGAGTAAATGTTTGCTTTTTTTTTTTTTTGTTTGCCCTCCTGCCTCACGAGTCAACACAACTGTCATTATCAGAAAGAGGGAGAGAGAGAGAGAGAGAGAGGGAGAGAGAGAGAGAGAGAGAGAGAGAGAGAGAGAGCATCTGAGGAGATGTACTTACTTCCCTCATCAGTGGTCAAACACTCTCCAAGCTCAAGCTGGACAAACACACACTCGCAAAATAAACCACATAAAGTAGAGTGGATTGGCTCTGGCTGTGAGGCAGCAAAAAAAAAATGAAAAAAATTTTAAAAATCCTTATTCCTGTTTAGGAGGCCACTGTGTGTGTGTGTGTGTGTGTGTGTGTGTGTGTGTGTGTGTGTGTGTGTTTTGTGTGTTTCAACTGGTACTTTGTCCCTGTCGACCTTTGGCCCATAACACTCTGATTTCCCCACTGCTCCCCAGCGACATGTGCTGAGACGTTGCATACACTCCATATGCAGGTGCATCACACAGACATTGTGTTTGCTTTTGCGGGGACACACACGGGGTTCAGCAGGTGCACAGAGGGTCGCCCCTGCCATGCGGGCCGATGACGACAGGCCGATGGCTCACACGCGTGCCTGGCTGGTCATCGGCTCCGTTAACGTTCAGAGAGTCACCTCGGCTCATGTGCAGAGAGCAAGTTCTTACGGTGGCATACAGAGATTGAAAAATAAGTAAATAAATAAAAAAAATTCTGATGATTCTTTGTAAAAGTAGAAGACGAGATTAATAACAGTATTATTCTGCCCTCTTGTGGTTAAACCTGCACAATGAAATATTGTGCTAATTAGAATCAGCTATGAAATAAACTGTCAACCGTGTAAAACACACAGATTATGAAAACTATTACATTCTTATGAATCTAACTGTAACACACACACACACACGAACACAAACACACACACATACCTAGTAATGCCATTTAAAAAACACAGATTTGTTTTTTTCTGCACACATCTGTAATTATCTAAACTAATACACACCAGGTGCATTGGTGAGAATGTGCATGACCGAGGGACCATATCAAATTAAATGATCAGGGCTTTGAGGGATTATTATAGGTGCTGCAGTTTTATCAACCTGTTTCAAAATGTGCATAAAATAGTAAATAGCTTTGTGGTTAAATGAACACAAACACAATGCCACAGGATCATCTGCGAAAACTGAACCTTCTTCAGTGCACTGCAGAATCCAGGTTTCAGAGGTGAAACCGATGATTTCATTAGGTTTTATTTTGCCAGGTTTCGAGACATCCTCCTCAACACAGAAGCAGCGAATGCAAATTTTATTCATTGTGGCTCATGAACAAAAGGGGCTGAGAAGCCATTTAAGGATGGTCATGAAAAATGAAGAGGAGACAAAGGAGAAATGAGAGGAATTTTTTTAAACAGTAAAATAGTTTAACAGTATCTGTGTCAATTAACCTCAAGAGAAAACAAATTCATCTCATCGGGGTCATTTTCAAGTAATTCTCAGAATTTGTTCTTTAACTTTGGATCGTTTTTTTTGGAGTTTATGTCATTATTGTACTGTGTTTATTTTCCAACCAGTGATCCCTCTTTAAGAACATGAGGCCAGAGTCGTGGAGCAGCCCTGTGATTCAGCTGGGTTTTTTTTCTCACTGGCTGAGAGGCTTCGTGTTTTTTGTCTGTTTAACTGACATGAGTTTTACCATCAGAGGTGTCAGTTCCACCCCCCACCCCCCCAACCCCCCATGAGATGTTTCGCACCCCTGCAGGAGTGTGTTGAGTGCGTAGGTGCACAACAGCTTCACATTGAACCAGGCAGACATCAGCTGCAGTGCTCCTCCTTTTTAATCTGGTAATCTATCCTTTTCTTCTCCTGACTATGATGCTAAGGGGTCCCACGGGTGGATGGTGGCTTTTCTTCCTGGCTGCTATCGTTCCCGGTAAGTTTAACAAAATTCAGGTGTCATTCCTACCCTAAGATAATGGAACAGAAACTCTCTCACCAGGTTGTGCTTTGTCTCTCTCCATAGCTCAAACATTTCAGCATTTATGACATTTTTACAGAGGTATGGTGAAGGTTTCCACACCCTCACTACCCAAGGTCACTGTGTTACTGTGCTTTTCACATTCTTCATCTGTTCCTCTTCCTGATACCATGGAATAGATTATCTGCTTTTGATATTTTGGACCCCTAAACCAAGACTTTTATGCTCCACATTACTCAAAGATTTAGTACATGGCACCAACTAGTATTTTATTAAGTATCCCACTCTGTATCTATCATGCACTGAGCTGAACCTGTTTATATCTTTAATACTCTGAAGGTACACGGTGGTCTTCACAGTGCCATTTTCTCAGTATGTTTTTCACCACTCTCTGCTCTCTGTCACAACTGTCATAAATTACTTTTTATCTCCCGTGCCCAGACAGGTTTCCTGTCACACACAGCGACTGCTGCTTGTGCAGTCTCTGGTAGTCCCACACTTTCGGTCTCTCTCAACTTGTGGTTGTAGTAAAACAGATGCCTGTGACAATGATCAAAATCCAGCCTGGTATAGCATTACATTGCTGTGTCCAATAATTCACTTCAATTATCTTTCATTGTTGAAAAGGTTTTTTTTTTATATTTTTTTTAAAAAAGTGGAAAACTTAGGTTTCAATGAAACTTAAGTTTTTGCGGCAGCAGTAGCTTTCAAGCTGTTTTTTTTTCATGTGCTATTGTTGTCCACGTAGTTGTGATACTTTGAGGCAGAGCTGGATGATTTTTCATGAATTTGAATCATTTCCTCTGAAGTCTGGTGTATGCTGTTTGACACTGGCCACGAGTGGGGTCTACGGTCTGCTGAGTTAATTATAGGGATCCCACATCCTTTGCAATGTTCTCTGAACATAATGGTTCAAGCATTATGAGACCATTATGGTCTCATAATTACATAATGACAAACTGTTTGTCTGTTTCTCAGCAGGATTATGCAAACTGTACAAAAAATGATTTGCACAAAACTAAGTGGCAAGGGGGGGGGGGGCACTAGCAAGGGAAGGACCCATTCAATTTTAGGGAAGATGAAGATCATTTACAATGAATTTGAATTTTTTTCTCTGAAGTCTGGTAAATCTTGTTTCAAAGTGGCCTTTGAGGAGTTCCAGGCTCTACTTAGAGCACATTTTCTAGTTGATTTTAAAATGCTACCTCGTCGTATACTGACAATAGAATGACAGATCTCCTCCTCCACCAGGTGCCCGCCTCCAGACAAACCACAGCACTGTCCGGACGGCCTCTGACTCTGAGCTGCACTCCGAGGCCCAGGTCTACCGGCTGGTCCTGCAGCCCTCTGAAGCCATTCCTACAAAACGTACACACAAACACAAGAATAGATTTATTACAAAAATATAAGCCAATTGATTACGGAGATGTTTAAATAAGAGCAGTGGTGGAATCAAGGCAAGCTGCAGTGAAAATATCATTAGAACAGTATGAAACACATGGGAGTGAAATATATATGAGCATTTTCTGTAGAAGGTGACTAATTGCTGTCAGCTGTCATTAATTATACCTGAACTATTTCTCAGTCGCTTGTGGTTTTAATGATATTATCAGCCTAATTATATACAGCTAGGTAGGACAGTTTATCATGGGTCTATATACAGTCCATCGATGCGCTTTACTAAGAGTTTTTATGATATACAGTAGCAGAAGTAGCATGTAATACAGTGGCTTTATTAAATATGAAGTTAAGATCCTTATAAACCTTAACTTTAATCAATTATAAATGTCATAGCACCCAACATACAGAAGCATTAAACCCATACAGTCAGGAATATTTCTGTTATATTATTTGTTTTTTCATACATGTGATGATTAATATTAACATTTCTGCACATTTAATGCAAGGCAGCTTTATACTATCAGTGCCAGCATCTCTGCATTACAAGCCCTGTAATACTAGAACATGAAAACTAGTCGTATTCCCATATATATGACTGTACTGTAAATATCTGCACCACGGTCAGATTATTTGCATTTTAATGTACAAACAACTGAGTCTTAAAACATCAGCAGTGAGCAAGGAAGAAATTTAGGTGAACCATTGGCAGCAATAACAAATTCAGTGAATTCATCCTTTAATTTTACACTTTAATCATCATATAGAAGTAAGAAATAATATTACATAACTGTGTCCAATGTAAAACTAACAAATTAAGATTGGTGCTCTACTAGTGTGTGTGTGTGTGTGTGTGTGTGTGTGTGTGTTTCGTTCACAGAGACCTACACTCTAAAAACCCCTGCAGGGAAACCCTGCATCAAAGCCACCCTGGGAGCAGAGTACATTGTCATCGAAAACAAGGTTAAAGGCTGTGAATGGATCAGCACTGTGTGTGTGTGTGTGTGTGTGTGTGTGTTAGAGTGTGTGTGTGTGTGTGTGTGTCTGCGTGCATGCGTGCATCTTTTGGGATTGTTATTTCACAAACAGTGCCCTGAGTGTTTCCCTCAGTATGTATCTGTGATTTTTTTTTTTTATATCTCAGCGCTTTTTGCAGAAAGTGTGTGTTTGTGTCAGCGTCTCAGTGTGAAATGCTACAAGTTGGTCTCACTTGTCAAACTGTAAAAGTCTAAAACTACCATCAACCTTTTTTTCTCTTTTTAATGGATAGACAGACCATATTCCAGCATAGAATAGTGCTTTACTCTGTATTGGTATGTGCAGGTCCATGCATCTCCAATATCTGTGACAAAGGTTAATTTAGTGAAATTCTTGAACAAATCAAGGAAGAAAACCAGGAGAAATGATGGTTTGTGACACCATCCAGTGACATGAAGTATTATTTTCTCTCTTGTGTGCATTCAGAAGACCTGGTATTTCTCCCTGGACCCCTCCAGGGTCACGACCAGCGGTACCTGTAGCAATGACCGGGCTGTTCTCTCCCTTGAGCTACCAAACAACACTGCCAGTCTGAAGTTCACCTTCATAAAGGTACAACACGATTCACATATTTCCTCCCTGTGCAAATTTTGCCTTAACTTCCTTGTGTCTGTGTGGGTTTTTCTCAGCTAATTCAAGGAAAAGAGATGGATTACACTTTTTATAAAATGCTTAACCTCCTTTTACTCTTTACGGAAACCAAAATATGTTTCTGCATCCATGTTAATTTCATTTAAACCACTACACTTCATGTCATGGGAACGTAATTCATTTGCGCAAAGCATTAGCGAGGCCTTTGTGTTCACGTCTAGATCAAAGTGTTGAGGACAAATGATGAAATTATTTTTTGTTTCCTAAGAAAAATATGTGTCTGTTTAGAATTCAGAGATTTCTGAATAAGTTTCTGTATCGTATTTGTTGCCAGGAGAACAACACTTACTACGTTACCAATCTGACTGCTCAACTGTCTCCTCAGCCTGTTTGTCAACGATGTGCCAGTAAGACCAGAGAGAGAGTAAAAAAGAGGCGATAGATGATATATATTTTTATAATATGACTATTTCTATTTCTGATTTTGAGGAATGACCTGAAACTCTTAGAATGTCTCTGTTTTTAATATCCTCCCACTGCCAGATAAAACTTACACAGGTATGATGGGCCATGAAAAGTTGTTCAGAATAGCTAATGGTTGGAGCTACAGCTGCAAGTCCGGGAGTCTTTTTCGGATGTCGTCCAACCTGAGGATCAAGCTGGTCCCTCTGCAGATGCAGGCCTTCACTCTGCAAAGCAAAAGCAACGGGAAAGGTGACTAAGCTGATCATTTCTACATCTGAAACTGAACCGCTCCCGAGATGAATCAATGAAAAACCAAAAGAGGTTCAAGAGATGATTAAAAAAAAAAAAAAAAGCGGGGAAAATATGTTCCTGCAACCCAAAATTGCGTTTTAGACATTTTCTCTTTCTCCTTAAAAGAAGGTTTTATTTGGGAGGATTAATGAAAACTTTACACAGCTCAGTTATAGGAAATCAGCACTCAAGGACTTTTAAATTTCCTTACTGGACAAACCATTTTTCCAGCCAGATCAAAGGAATCAAAACAAACATGATTCTCTAACCTTTGCAACCTCAGCCTAACATTATGTTCTTGTTTGTGCTTCCTCTCTTCTGGTCAAACCAAGCAAAGGACAAATAAATTAATATGAGCAGCAGTTTTAAAAAGTTTTTTCACAAACAAAAACTCAAACTCTTTCATATTTATTAATATCTTTGTGTTTTGGTCTTTTTAGTGTCCCATTTGGCTTCCAACACAGTTCAAAAGATCAGACACGATCAATTTCAACATCTTCAAGAGGAAGTTATAAAAAGATGGGTGCAGTCTGTTCACAATCAATACTTACTTTCAGGGGTTTTTTATATTGTCTTCATTACTGTAGGACATCTGTGCCAAAAGCAAGAAACTGTACCAGATAAAAAAAAATAAAACTAGATGGAAAGCCTGATTTGTGACCCTTTTTAGTTTTTAGTTTTGCAAAAAATAAGACAAGGCTGTATATAATCTTATATATACTAACTAACAGATACTAACAGATATTAGACTTGGTTTTTCAAGGCTTAATAATAGGCCCCTGTTGGAAGGTGTTTAAGACCAGTGTGACAAATGTGTTTAAGACCAGTGTGAATGTGGGGTAGGGTGTTAAATTGCTTCACCATAAAACTACTGGTGTATTTATGTTCTGCACAGTGACGAATGACAGGAAACAACATTTTGATCAGGCCTTTGTTAAAAAGCAGTGAACCTGTCAATGCTATAACAGGATACCTGCTCCAGAGTTTAAACAGCACTTGGCATGAGAGAGACTTACAATGCAACAAAAAAGTTCAGAGTGTATTAATGACATTATTCCAAACATCATTTCCTCCACCAACTCCTCATCTTTTCAGCCCCTGATCCTCATTTATCTTATCTAATCATCCTCCCTCTCTCTTATATCTCAGAGGTGGAGTGCTGGGCTGACTTCAACAGGCGGGTCATACCCATCATCTTAGGGGCCACAGTGGTGGCTCTTATCCTGATCGCAGTGATCACCTTTCTGTTCATCAAAGACCGCCGCAGACCAGGCTACAACAGGCTCTGAGCTCAACGTGAAACTGGGCAGAGAGCTACCCCATCTCAAAGAATGTTTTATACTCGGTTACGGTTACAAAAAGTTCTCAAAACTTTTTCTGCTTAAGCTGTAGCTGACTTCTTATCTCACAAATGTTTCTCATAATAACATAAATAGGCCTGATATCTGACATTCAAACCTATATATGCAAAAGGTTTTTTTGAATGCATTTATTTGACTTTTCTTTCATTAAATTAAGGGATGACTTTTGTTATTCACTGCTTTTTTGTTGAAATAGTCTGATTTTATTGTATTTTCAACTGTTGTTTAATAAAAATTTGAAGAGTTTTTATTGTAAGGTCAATACATATTCCACACAGAAAAATATGCACGTAGATTAACACATGAAATATATATACTTGGTCGCATTCACATGTATATGTATGTGCTCTGCCTCAATCCCTATACACACTTAGACACACAAATGTTCAGAGACACACAACAGTCAGTGAGGATGTTTGCTCTGGGTTATTATGGCAGAAGGGGCAAAACCCATGCCAAAGCACAAGCTCTTCTCCATCTTGGAGGCCTTTATCAGAAAGACTGTGTCCCTGCAGCAGAGCAGGCGCTGGGATAAACCTCATACACTAGTCAACTAGTTCTCGTTTTTCATATTCATTACAGTTATTGGTCAGGTTTAATCACCTGAAGCTGTTTAAAGGGGACAACAGCACTATAACTTGTTACTATAACTCCTGAAGTATGTCGGTAATAAACATTACTTAAACATTTTTTTAAAAATTAGAAAATCAAAGGGCCACAATTATATAGGCAAATGTACACAACCAAAGTCCTGCCTACCTATATCGCAAAACAAAGGAAAACAAAAACATAATAAAATTAATTTAAAATATAATAATAACAAAATACTCAAAATAAAAACAATGACAATACAAACAAGAAACAGCTCCACCACCCGCCTGACCTGCGAAACGCCCCCCTCTGCTGGCGGTTTGTAGTCACTGCAGCTCCCTCCCCGCCTCCATATCTCTTTTTCTCATTGGCTGTCGACGCTACGAGTCCTTGGAAAGGTCATAAATAGTGATACAGAAATTTACTAGCTTATATTACTAGTTTATATTCGCGCGTCTGACTTTTCCAAGCCCCGAATATTTCCCTCCAGGTTAAGTTAAGTGGTCCGGTGCAGTTAAATCAAAGCCACGTTGGATATTAGGGTGTTTAGTAAATTACCACTTCGCCTTTCCCTCGCTCCGCCGGTCAGTCAGTGAGTTGGCTAAGTTAGCAGCTAGCCGTAGCAGCTAGCCCCGGTAGCTGGTAGCTATGGCTGCAGTTATTCTGAGTTTCCCAACTCTGCAGGGTCTGAGGGTATTTACACAGTGAGTACATCAAATACTGACGTGCCTGCTCCGCTCTTGTCTGAAACCGGCTTCCCCTCATCTAACGACGCCTCACCCCGCTCAGATACGTCCCTTCTTTTTTAGCCTTTTTAAAGTTTTCCAAGCGGACTAGTGTTTATCGCACCGCCGAGCTAACCAGATAAGATGCACGTTTTTAAGCTAGGATTATAAATTGTCCGCCGGTGGTCATGATTCCCGACCTCGAAACAAAACTTCAAATTATTTCTCAACTCAACGTCGGCGTTTTGGTGAAAAACGTTTTTGGATCAGATAAGACCCGAGCAAGGTTAAATAGAGGTAGCGGGTTAGCACGGCTAACCTGCTGGTACGACACGCACAGTGCTGAACGTACACCTGTGATTCCGGCTTCACCCCATTCAGTCCAAGTTATACGTATCGGGTTTCGCTTTATAGTGACTCTATCGGGCTTTTTAATGAGCTTTTTTATTTAGCAGCTGTCACAGCCCTGTAGAAATCTCAGCGCCTCTGATGATGTTAACTCCTCTCTCTCTGTTCAGAAACTTATCATGGACCAAAAGAGGCGTGAGGCTTGTCTCAGGAGGTGAGTGATGGACGTGCCCTTTGCAATATTATCATAAGCGGTCACAACACCACTTGCTCTGCTGATCACTAAAGGGTGTATTAAAACACAGTAGTGAATTTAGAATACTTTCCAAAGAAAGTTACATGTCCTGCAAATGCAGTGCAAGAGATTTAAAGTCTGCAAGATGTTGCCTCTATTCAAAAATATACCAATGTTCCCTTGATTTGGTACAATATAAATACAAATAACCTTGTTCACCATCTACGTGCAGTAGCTGTTTTAATGGGAATGGTTTACTGCTTCAAGCTTTCTGCACTTTTCGTGGTTGCACCTACTCTTGCTTTAATTAGTTAGGTAACAGTATGTATCTACAATTTTTAAATATCGTATCTGATTACATTTAAAGAGCATGTCAGTTGTGAAAACTTTTTGTGTCTGCCATGTCATTCCCAGGGGTGGGAAGGATAGAGAAAGTGTTGATTGCCAATCGGGGAGAGATAGCGTGCCGTGTAATGCGAACAGCCAAGAAGTTGGGCGTCCGCTCCGTGGCAGTTTACAGCGACGCAGACAGACACTCCATGCATGTGGCCATGGTGAGATGCTAAAAAGCTGTCGTTTAATGTGTTGTCAGCTCTCTGTGTTCTCCCCCTCTCTCTGCAGAGGTTTTAAAGAATACACCCTACCCATTGATATTCAGTTTGAAATGGTCTGGTTTTGCTTTGCTTTTTTTGCAGGCAGATGAGGCCTATCACATTGGTCCTCCACCCTCCCAGCAGAGTTACCTCTGTATGGAGAAAGTTTTGGAAGTGGCAAAGAAGTCAGGATCACACGTGAGTAATTCTCTAAACTGATATAATAAGTATATATTATTATGTTAAAGTGTCTAATCGGGTTAAGTATATTTAATGTTGCACGGGGGCTTTTATCATAATTACACCTAACTTTAAGTGTGTGTGTGTGCGTGCGTGCGTGCGTGCGTGCGTGCGTGTGTGCGTGCGCACATGTGTGTGTTTGTGTGTAGGCGGTCCACCCTGGCTATGGCTTTCTGTCAGAAAACACAGAGTTTGCAGAGGCCTGTAAGCAGGAGGGCATCATCTTCATTGGGCCACCTTCATCTGCCATTCGAGACATGGGCATTAAGAGGTGAATAAAATAATAATATAAATAATATTATAATAATATACTATAAAAAATAATATTATAATATCTCGTTGTCTCTTAACGGATCCATTGAATAGAAACAAACAATACTTATATCACTTTTTGTCCATTTTCAGCACATCCAAACACATCATGTCAGCTGCTGGGGTTCCAATCATCGGTGGTTACCATGGAGAAGACCAGTCAAACGAAAGGCTGCAAGCAGAGGCAGCTCAGATTGGATACCCTGTGATGATTAAAGCAGTCCGTGGAGGAGGGGGGAAGGTGAGAGGATGTGGAAAAACAAAAATAGCTTTGACAGAATAACAACAACAAAAAAAAGACAACTGTTTATGTGTTTCTTTAGGGGATGCGTATTGCACGCTCAGACTCAGACTTCTTAGAGCAGCTGGAGTCAGCCAGACGAGAGGCCAGAAAGTCTTTCAACGACGATGTCATGCTGGTCGAGAAGTTTGTAGAGGACCCCAGGTAACACTCACTCCCTCACAAGCTGCCAACCAGCCAGTTCTATCATGTTGTTATTTTCCATGTCCTTTTACTTCTCTCTCTGCCTGCAGACATGTGGAGGTTCAGGTGTTCGGAGACATGCACGGTAACGCTGTTTATCTGTTCGAGAGAGACTGCAGTGTCCAAAGGAGACATCAGAAGATCATAGAGGAAGCGCCGGGGGTGAGTGCATGATGGTGGTCACAGAGAGATATCGTTTTGAAAAGTTGCTGGGAATGGGAACCAATCAGACTAAACCTTTTTGTATCTAAATTTGAGAGAATTAAAGTGTGGCATTTAAATCCGTTTCTCTTGCAAACATCAACTTGAGTTTACCACATCTAGCAAATGGGAAACTGACTTGAGTTTTTTAGGTCAGTATGTTTTTAATCACTTTTCTGGAATAATCTCCTGGTATTATTGTCTTGACTGCATTAGCTCATAGGTCATTTGACATTTTTCTGAAAATGGCTTCTTTGAAAGACTGGCAACTCTGGTTATCAGACTTTTCCAACTGCGAAAAAAGCCGATCAGGGAACTGAAACAAAGCCTGTCAAACTGAAGTTTTCATTATATCGGTTTTCCTAAACCCACTGACGTACATTCACTAAAAACTCTTAGCTTTTAGTCAATACCACTGCTCCCTGTTTCCCAGGAGACAGATCAGCATCTTTCCTTCCCCACCATGGTGACAAATGCTGGAAAAAACTTTTCATGCAAAGTACAGCCCAATTTTAGTGGAAGAATTTACTGCTTTGCTTATGTTAAATGAGGAGAATCTCCTGTATATGAGAAAAATGTCCTGGATTTCAAGCCCACGATCACTTGTTTCCACTGTATTTTCACACATGTCTGCATGTGTTTTTCTTTTTTCAGCCTGGTATTAGTCCTGAGGTTCGGCGGAAACTTGGAGAAGCAGCAGTTAGAGCAGCCAAGGCTGTGAACTATGTAGGGGCAGGTGAGACACACACACACACACACACACACACACACAGACACAGACACACACACACACACACACACACACACACACACACACACGCACATCTCACCACCTTTGCCTGAGACGCGGAACACACAGTGCAGTGTATTTACGTTATGTTATTTGTCTTCCTGTGTAGGTACTGTTGAGTTTATAATGGACGCCCATCATAACTTCTACTTCATGGAGATGAACACCAGGCTGCAAGTGGAACACCCCGTCTCTGAGATGATCACTGGGACTGACCTGGTGGAGTGGCAGCTGAGGGTGAGAGGGGGAGGTGGGGGGAGACTGACAGTGGGAAAAATATGTTGTGAGCTTTGAGGGTTTTTTTTTCACCAATTGAATAGAAGTTTTGTTGACAGAAACTGACCATGCTTTGTGAAAATCCTCCTCCAGGTGGCAGCAGGGGAGCGCCTGCCTCTCCTCCAGGATGACATCATCTTGGGGGGTCACTCGTTCGAGGCCCGTATCTACGCCGAGGACCCAAACAATGACTTCCTCCCAGGAGCGGGGCCTCTTCTGCATCTGTCCACCCCTCCGCCAGACCAACACACTCGCATAGAGACTGGAGTCAGGGAAGGTAGGGAGTCTACATTTTACTCTCTAGATTTCCTTAAAGGGATAATTCCCCCATTCTTCAAGCAAGAACATTTGGTGTTTACATTGTTGTGTGCAGTTTGATACTATCCATTATTGGTTAATGTTACATAAAAGCTGTGCTGGCTGATTATACACAGAACAAAAAGCTCGCATTAGGTGTTTTTTGTTTTTTTCCAAAAGAGTTAATGCGCTGAATTGGCGATGGAAACACCTTTTCTCATCAAGCTCTGGCGAAACAAGTAGAGGAGAGGAAGTAGAAGAAGAAGCAGTTGTTACGGGGACTTCCATCTCTGGACATTATAAAACATGGCCGATAGGAGCTGACATGAAAGAATAATTTTTTTTCTTTTTCTTCTTCCTCAAGGTTTTTTGGCAGTTGGAAAAACAAACTTCGCGACTTCCACTCCTTCTACTTTATTTATGACGACCATGCCTAGCGTAGCCTATACACCTTCTGGTTAACGATACAGCACAGTTTATTTGCTTGAAAACAGTTGATGGAAACAAGTTAAATTTGCATTTTTGTGTGAAAAGTGTAGTGTAGTTTATATGATGAAAGATGAGCAAGGAACAAATACAATTAACTGCTATAATTCAAAAACATTGGGAGCTTTAAAACTGGTGTGTGTGCGTGTTTTCAGGCGATGAGGTGTCGGCACATTATGACCCAATGATCGCCAAGCTTGTGGTGTGGGGAGAGGACCGATCAGCTGCCTTAAAGAAACTGCGGTACTGCCTACGACAATATAATGTGAGACACAAACACACACACACACACACACACACACACACACACACACTCAGATGATGCTTCTCATGTCATCTGACTTAAAATTATACAAAAAGTTAGTCCAAAAATTCACAGAATTCATGTTGCTGCATTTTCACTTTCTTTGCACCTTTTCTGCGTTGTCCTCAGATCGTGGGACTGAACACTAACATAGACTTCCTGCTGAGTCTTTCCGGCCACCCGGAGTTTGAGGCCGGAAACGTGAGCACCAGCTTCATCCCCCAGCACTACGCCGACCTCTTCCCTGCTCCGAGAGCTCCCTCTGGTGCAACGATCTGCCAGGCGGCCCTGGGTCTGGTGCTGCAGGAGAGAAAAAATACACAGGACTTCACACAAGCCTCCAACGGTGAGGGGATGACATTTTCCTTGTCAGGACAAATGGTTTATAGCTATTTGACCCTAAAAGAAATAATACTATACTAAAAGCAGTGTTGTGTGTAATGTTTTTCAGATCCCTTCTCCCCTTTTGGCTCTAGCAGTGGCTGGAGAAACAACATTCAATTTAACAGAAATATGACCCTACAGCTGGGTGACAAAAGTAAGTAATCAGTCATGCTGTCAGCCTTTACTGCCCCCTAGTGGACAGGAAGAGAGAGAAGGTAGAGAGAATAGCCCAGGGAGGGAGAAAAGACAAAAAAGAAGGAGAACCAGAATCCTGATCAGCGGGCTCCAAAGGGGTTTAACAACCAAGAGGATTTTTTTGTTATTATTTTTCAGTAGGTAAACACAAGTTTCATTTATACTAAATGCCAACAGACTAAAACCTCCAGCTCCTGAGAGAATATAGAACACAACTTGGGTAGTGCTGCAAAAAAATAGATATTTTTATAATACAAAAAAAAAAAATCATTGTAATTTATTTATTTATTTATTTTTTTAGAGCCCAAGTTAACAAATGCAGATGTGTTGTGAAGTCCCAAACTAAAAGTCCAAAATCTGAAGATATTCAGTTTACAATGAAAAAATAAAAGAGAAGCAGCAAATCCTTACATGTGAAATGCTGGAACCGGTAAATATTTGACATTTTTACTTAGTTTATTAACCATCTCAGTCATTTGTTATCAAAATTGTTGTCAATTAATCTTCTTGCGATGGACTAAAAAATAAACTGACATCATTTCAGCACAAATTAAAGTGATATGGGTGAAAACGTGAGACTGAGATAAGATGGGAAATTCTCTGTATTCCTCTATGGTTGTCAATTAGACAGGTGACCATAAATCATCTGAAAATCCTGATCTGCTTCGATAAGTACTTGATATCTATCTCAGTGACAGCGGGTGACGGAGGACTTGCATTGAAGTTCAGGCTATGCTTTCTCATATGCATTAGAAGCATTGCATGCCACTACAATGGAGAATGCCCCAAAAACCTCATTAAAATGCACAATAGATGCACAATTTAAAAATAAGAGCTACACATTAAACATATTAACACACATGTACATATGCCTACAAGCAACCCTGTGTGTGTGTGTGTGTGTGTGTGTGTGTGTATATGTGTGTGTGTGTGTGTGTGTGTATATATATATATATATATATATATATATATATACACGCACGTAAGTAAACACTCACAGATAAACATACACATTCATGTATACACATAGACATACACTTGGGAGCATAAATACAGATGTATGGGGCAAACAGTATAAGTAGACATAACACATACCCACATAGATTTCATGCGTCATTTTGTTGCCTTCTCATCACTTATCTAGTAAAAGGATCATTAGTTCTGTCTTAAAAGAAATGCTGTAATGTTTTGAATTTTTTAGAGGAACAGGTCATGACAAGGACGACGGTTAATTTTTGTTCAATTAGTTGACGAATAGATACATTGTGTAAGTTTTAATAAGCAGATCAGTGCGGTTAGAGTTGTCCCGCGCTGCGGGTCTGACTCGTTTAATGGCTGTTTGAATAATTAAGTTGAGAGCTGCTCCGGTTTGTGACAATTTGTTAATGAACTCCTATTCATTATTCAGTGTTTCTGAAAATAAGTCTAGTGGCTTCCGTTGTGTCAGTGTGGCGGTGATGATGATGTTGTTCAGCCAAGGACTCCATGTTTCTACTGTCTTCACCTTTCGCTGTCTATGAATCTAAACCCTTTTTGGAAAAACCTTTCTTCTCGCCTGTGTCTCTAGAAGTCAACGTGGTCATCGGGTATAACAAAGATGGAAGCTACAGTATGCAGGTGAGCTGCATTGCACTGCATCATTGATAAGCCACAGTGTTTTGGTTTCTTAGGGATTTTCTATGTAAAGCACAAGATCTATTTAAAAATTAGAAAATCATTTTATTTTATTAAAAAAAAAAATTCCATATATTTATTTTATTCACATTTTAAATTTTTATTCTAATAAAAAGTAAACACTTGTAAATTCTTGATACAAGAAATAAATTTGACTAAACGTAAATACAAGAGAAATGTACCAAATTATTGATTACACATTAATCACATAACTTTCAGACCATATATGGATTGTTAGTATTGTAACTAGAAGAGGTAACAGTATCAGGAGGTGAACCCGTACTTGTAGCTCTTCCTGCCTATTTCGTATCATATATACTCCTCCTCTTTCAGATTGGTGAGGAGGTGTACCATGTGACCGGGGAAGTGGAGGTCGAGGACGGCGCTTTGTTCCTGCACTGCTCCGTCAATGGAGAGAAGTCCCGTCCCAAACTGGTGATCCTGGACAACACGGTCCACCTGTTCTCCATGGTACATTCCCGACACGACAGCTGAGGGACAGATATTAATTTACATGCGTTTTCTACAAATATTTGCATTTTAGCTATTCCCTTAGATGAGTGCAGTAGAAGCCATCATCTATCATTGCAGTGGCACAGGAATTTCTGCTTATTTACAGGACAAGAAACATAAATTTGTGATTTGTTAATGGTGAAAATTTGGCAGCGTTTTTCAAAAGATTAAAATTAATGAAAAACTTAAATGTACTAGCAGTGTTTCCTCAGTGCCTCGAGGTCTGCAACTAACGTAGTTGGTCCCAAAAAATGAAGAAACTAGTGAAAAACGTCATCCCTGCTTGTTTTGTTCGGGAAACGGTATAGAACCAGAAAGACCTTCCCTTTAGTATCTAAAAAGATAAAGAAAAATGGCAAAAGTTAATAATGTTTCTTAAAGCTTAACGTTATAACTTGATGAACTTATGTAAGTGTGTATCTAAGTCTTCATTTACCACTGTCTTTGTGTATTTGTTTTTTAGTTGCCAAATTATTTACTACCACTTCATTTTCTCAAATGAAGGATTATGTGACCGCTGTAAATCCATATTCTCCCCGGTTGATTAACAGAGAACTACGATTCACCTGTCACTGCACTGACTGTCTCTTTTTCAGCTCTCCAAAATCTGTCATCTTTTACGTCTAATGACGGACCTTCGATGTCCGACACCAGGGGAAATTGATGCCTGTTCAGATCACCTTCCCTCAGCTAGTCAGTAAACTGCCATCTCTTGTTTCTGATGTCTTTACATCCTTTCTGCAGGAGGGAAGCTCCCAGGTGTCTGTGCCGGTGCCCAAGTATCTGGCCGGTGTGAGCGGCTCTGGGGCCCAGGGTGGAGCTGTGGCCCCCATGACTGGAACTATAGAGAAGGTGAATCTCGTTTTTGGGCTAAACTAGAGTCACACACCCAACTCTGTAGAGGTTTGGAAGACTCAAGTCATCAACAAATTTTTTTTTTTTTTTTTAGTGAAAGCCTCTTGTATAACTCCACTTCAGGATACAACATTGAAGTAAAAAAAAAAATCATAAATCATAAATGATTTTAAAAAATTAAAGATAAATAAAAAAAAATATAAATTTAAAAAAAATGTATAATTAATTTTATAATAAATAATTATAATAACATAATTATTTTATTATAATTTATATATATATATATATACTTTTTTTTTTATTAATGTAATTATAAAATGAAATCTGGCCAGTCTGACATAATGAGGTAATTTAGCCTTTTTGAGTTGGAGGTAAATGGACTGTACTTAAATAGTGCTTTTCAAGTCTTATCGACAACTCAAAGCACTTTACACCACTGCCACATTCACCCATTCACACAAATCTTCATACAGTGCTTTCTAAATACTTACACACACATTCGCACCCCGGTGATACATTTGGGGGCAACCTGGGGTTGGCTGACCCACTCTTCCTCCTGAGCCTCAGCCGCCGGAGGGACAGCCAAAAGGTCTTGGAAAAATTCTTCACCTGTCCTAATATATATATATATATATAATAATGGATGAGGTACAACAGTTTTGTTGTCCTTTTATTTTCTATATCAGGAGACCCTCAAAACTCACTGTGATTCTATTACTATCGCTGCGTACCATTGAAAAACCCACCTGCATCTCATGGTCTTCCTCAAGGTCTAAGTTACTTTAAAGTTTAACATGTTGGAAATGTGATTATTTGCTTTTTTGCCACAAGTTAGACGAGAAGATTGATACCACTCTCCTGTCGGTATAAAGACTGTAATTAGGGAAACTGCTTGATAGCTTTACAGTATTTCTGAGCTTTGGACAGTGCGAGCTGTTAGCGAACTGTCAACCCCCCGGCCTCCGGACTCCAGCTTCATACTTAGCTTATAGACATGAGTGTTATCAATCTTCTCATCTGTCTCTTGGCAAAAAAGCAACAAACATGCAGTCACTAAAATAGTTCAAAAGTATTGTTCCATAACAAAAAAACGAGAAGAATGAAAAACGATTTTTATTATCATCGTTTTGTGGTAGGATTTTAGTAGGATAAGCATTTTAATACACTCCTGCTGATACCGTGACAGAAATGCTATCCTGTGTCTCCACCTTGTCTGTTACTTTAATTTATGAGGATGCCTCTGAATATTTTATTTTATTTTTATTTATTCATTTTTTAACATCTGAAACATGCTGGCAGCCAATGTAGTGAAGTTATAGTTAACGGAGTGAAGAAGGACAACGGGCAGACGGCCAGATTTAGAACAAGCTGAAGATGGATCTACAACTTTAAAAAGAGAATTACAGGAGAATAACAGAAGTAATAATGGCTTAAATAGGCTTCTGTCTAAACAAATAAACAATCTGGTGTGTTGTGTTCAGGTGCTGGTGAAGGCTGGAGACAAAGTGACTGTAGGAGACCCGCTGATGGTCATGATCGCCATGAAGATGGAGGTGAGGGACTCCTGCTGGCTCTGCCTCACACACACACACACACACACACACACACACACACACTCTCTTTCACTTTTAAATCGCAGGTACACACACACACACTCTCTCTGCCAAGTCTCTGTTAATTTTCATTTAATTTTCACAGCACACGATCCGGGCGCCAAAGTCGGGCGTGATCAAGAAGGTTTTCTTTAGCGAGGGCTCTCAGGCCAATCGCCACGCTCCCCTGGTCGAACTGGAGGAGGAGGAGGAGGGGGAGAGCAACGGGGGCGGCGGCGGCAGCCAGTAAATGCATCCAGACACACATAAGCAACCACTAACACACAAGAGACAGTTAGGAAGGAGAAGGAACTAGGTACTGTGAAGACTGGATATCCGGCGTTCTATGATTGTTTCATAAAAAGCAAGCCAGGACCTAAATGGTCCAACTGAGTGAGTCCGGTTCAGTCCGGAGCGGATGAGACAAATGCTTCGACCCCGGGAAACCAGAGCCGCCTTCAAGAAGATCAAAAACGGCTACAGTGACCTGAAACGTTCCTGGGTTGAACTTTAGTCAGTGAGCAAACACTACAAAAATCTGTACTGTACAGTTGCCTTTCACAGAGCAGTGTTGCCTTTTATGTCGACTGTATCGTCTGTTTCTGCTTTTTTCTGTGTTGTTATTTTTTCCTTTTTTTTCTTTCGAAACTCCTCCTTGTGTTGGCTTCTGTCAGCGGCGTGGTGTTTGTTGAGGACCCAGGGAGTCCTGTCTGTTTGTTCAGTAAAATTTAATGCACTTCAAGCAGATTAAGTAGATTGCTGAGTCTCCTCTCTGTGCACACTGTGTGAGCTTCTATACAAGAGCACTGTGGCAAAACTAATTGGCCTCTGCGTCTTAGCAAATTTGAGGCAGAAGATTTTAAATAGGTGGGATGTCAAGTGAGAAATTTGACAAAAAAGAATATCGTAGTTGATTAGGAAATGTTACTGATAAATGTTGGAAAATACGTGTCATTTGTATGACCTTAAAATAATCATCTTTATCCTCCCATATTGCACTATTCCCAAGAAAAACAGCCATGAATTAATTGTCACTGCCAGTCAAAGCCATGCATCTTCAAGTTTATTGATTTTCCTAAATTTACTGATCAGTTGAATGGTCACAGACTCCTTTTATAAGTTGAGAAAACTCTCATACCATATATATTATGTAACTCAGCCAATGATTTAAAAAAATGCATTGTTACTTGATGGAATTTTTTTCTTCATTCAGTCATTAAAAACTGATATTTTGAAGCTACATGGTTTTCAGTGAGCAGTGATTTTTTTTGGGGGGGAAATAAAGACAAGTGGCTGGATGTATATTGAATATATTTTTTGTGTGGGAAATATTTTGTATTTGGAGTTTTGCCATTAAAATAATATCCACATATTCTGTCTTTCCGGACCAACTCAATCATGTGACCCACAGTCCTTTAAAAGGAAATTGTTGGGGCTGGGGGGCTTAGGTTTAACCTATGTTGAGGGGAGTAAAACATGGCACTGAGAAGAAAAGGCAAGGGGGAAAAGAACACTCCAAAATGCCCTTTTTACAGATTATTCTGATATGAAGAAAGTCACATTTGCAGTATTTTTGTGACCAGATGGAGGGGGGTTGTTTTTAAGGAGGGACAAATGTTGTTGTTTGGTCATCTGTTTTGAGGGGGACAAAAAAGGGTCTGTGTGAACAAATGTTGTTGGGAGCAGTTTTTTAAACAGACAGCTGGTTCGTGTGTGTGGAATCGCCATTGGTGGTTCTCTTTTTACACGGTTGAGATATGAATGAAACTGCTACAAACCAATTGTTTGTTAAAACTAACTTTTTTTATTATATATTTTTTTAGATATAAAAAAATTGTCAAAAAAAAAAATGTTTTTTTCTGGATTATTTTGTAGATATATGAGCGATGATTTTCTAAAAAGAAAAAGATGATAATGGACTAGTCAGATACTGTAATAAAAATTTTGTCAAAGTATAGCCCCATGTCGTGTCATACTTGATATTGCTTACTTTATGATTTTTTTTTTAATCAATTTTTTTTTTTAATGCTTTAATCAAGGACCTTAAGAAATAAAGATGTGAAGACATGATTTAAATTGTATGACTTAATGTTGTGCGGAACTTAGTGCATTTTATAAACTCAGCAAATTATTAAGTTTTTATTTCGTCCTGCTGTTTTCCAAAAGTTTATTACTTTTTCCAAAAGTTTATTACATGTCATTTTAGTTAATTTATTCCACTCTCTTTTTATTGCAGTCAGTCAAGGCAAACTGGGTAGAGCCAATAATGTGAGTAGATGTCTGCTCAGCCAGATTGATGATTATTCATTTAATAATGATTATATTATTCATTTAATAATTATATATTTGTATTTTATTACTAATGTTGTAATGTCTTATTTATTATTTATCAGTTTTTGGTTTTTATATATTTAAGAGCCAAATGTGACATTTTTTAAAAATTGCTCGCTTTCAAAACCTTAAGATTTACAATTATATAAAAACAGAGAAGCTGGGACCAGCAAATATGTGGCAGTTTTGCTTGATAAATGACCTAAAAGATGAGTCAATTATCAAAATCCTTATCAGTTTGTTTATTGCTATTGAGTAATTGTTCCAACACTATCTAAAAATTATTTTAAGCGTTAAAATGGTTTAATAATTTACAACCTGCCAGCTTGTGAGTCTACATACAAACTTTTTAACTGAACTTCAAATGAACAGCCCTTTTCACATCATCTTGTAGGACTGTGAGAAATCAAGCTGCCCTTGTCCTTATTTAAAGTCTTAATTGTGTTTTATCTCCTTCATTAACTACTTGAAAACTTCTCTTCAGTTTATCAGTGGTGAGCTGCTTTTGCAGTTGTTTTTTTTTTTTGGTTCTGGTCAGTTAATGTTTGATTCTCTCACGTGAGACCATTTAAACGGAAGAAATCACACTCCAATGTTTCTTAAAAATGTATTTATTTTGTAAATAGAACTGCATCTTTATGAACATCAGCTATATGACAGATTTACAGATAGACAGACGCAGCAACAGATCAGTCAACCGAAGTAGAAAAGTGATGGTGGTGGTTTATCAATCGTCTGGCGGAGCGTGATTTACTGATGTCAGGAGGGAAGAAAAATGACTTTGATGAAAACAGTTCAGCACCGGTGACCTGAGTCTCACTGGCTGATGCTGAGTCAGGGGACATTCAGCTGCGGGGGGAAAAAAAAGAACCCCAGATGGGTTGACATTTTGATTTAGGTTCCTGTTTTGTTTTTTTTAAAGCTGATTTGATCAAGGAAACCTTAATTTGATTCATGTCTACAAACAGGACCCCGAGTATTTCCTGAGAGCAGCTCTGCACTGATGTCAACCGTCTAGGTTTCTAAATGTTTTTTCATGCCAAAACCAGCTCTACACTGACTTCCTGATATGGACAGAGGATTCTGATTGACCCTTGTTGAATAACTGAATAGTTCAAGATCATTCTTCAACACAAATATCTCTGGAAGATGTTCTTTGTACATACTAAGACTAAACAAAAGTCTTGATTTCCATCTTCTGTTTCCCAAGCAGAGGACAAAGCTGACTGTACCGTGCTCAGTAAATGGCCAATATTTCCCAGAGGCAGGGATAATCAAAACGCACGCCTGTGGACAGAGTTTAACGGCTCTCCATGTCTTAACTAGGACATCCAATTAAAGTAAAGATGGTTCTTCTGATGGATGGCGCGATCATCATCCAGTGTGATGAAATATTTAATGATAATTTTCAGAATTATGTGTCCAAGTAATCTCCTGCTTCCAGAAATACCCGAGAGGCCTCGCATCTAAAGCCCCCACTGCTGCTGTTGGAGCTAAGGTGACGTCAGCGCTGCAGACCTCTAGAGAATCAGGTCTCAGGTGTTTTCACTGTATTGTCTGATCTTAAGAAAATATACATCGTTTTGTCAGCATAAATGTTCAGAACAATGCACCTGTATACAGTCTGGAAAAATGTTTTTCAGCACAGGTGGCTACAGGAACACAAAGTGTTAAAAATGGTGATTATTTAACCAAAAAATTGTAAAGCAATCCAATAGATTTGTAAAACTAAGCCTTACTTCAACCTGCTTCTTTTCACAATGAAAGGTCCTTTAACAAAATAACAGTTCAAAACAAAAACTAGAAATCTGCAAAGTCTCCCCTTTCTTTTCATAATGCCCCTTTCAAATATCGGTCAGTCAAGATAAACAGGATGTGGAAAGTTATGTGATTGATGGTTGGCTACAGTAGAGTTTGGATTTTTGTCATTATTAGCATATTAATCCCTTGCCGTTTTTTTTTTTATTTTTAACCCATTATATCGTCTAATTTTAAACTTAACTACTACTTGTCACACCTACTGTGTGCATCTGTTAACAACTGTTGCCCATTATTAATATGATAACTTATGTCATAATATCTCATTTATTTCATTTTGAACACTTTGCGTTTCCATCGGTGAGCACAGGGGGGCGTCAGAACTGCATTGGACTGCAGCTGTTTCTGCCCAGCTCAGCATCGTCTTCCCTCTTCTGCCATCTTCTCTGATCTCACATTGAAGTCGACAGTGTCACATCACCGACGCCCCCGAAACGCTCCCACCCACTGAGGTTAGTGGTGCGGCCAGAGAGCAGAGCCAGTCAGTTGTGGCTCTTACTCCCTGGGTGGATATAGTCCTTTTCAGTCCGGCTTAAAACGATAGTCTGGTGAACGTATGTACAGCGAAACAGCATTTGTCTGAGGTGATCGTTCCTCCTCTTCATACAGGCGATGAAGAGATCCCTTCCTTGGTTGATTTCAGTGGATGTGATGGGGAGACATAATCCACAGTCTGCAATCAGTGCAAAAATACCCTGTATGTCACTTTTCTCCTACTGAAGCTCAGTAGGAAAACACTGAGTACTAACTTTAGAAGATACCCACATTTTTTTTTACTTGAGCAGCTGAAGCCTTTGGTGGGTGAGCTTTTTTTCCGTTTGTTTGGGGGTTTTTTGCACAGAACAGATTGTGAATTTTGTCCCTCATCTCTTACAATGAAGTTGCGTTGAGAGGCGATTGCTTCACAGCCAGTTTGGGCAAGGAAACAATTACAGCGATCAGTAAGTGCACGTTGTCATGTTGGTATTGTTTTAAAACAGAATTGAAAATAATTGAACTTATTCTTTAACAGGAAGCTTGTAAGAGCTGAGGGTGTGGAGTTGGACAGACAGTGGCATTTACCAGGCATTGAGAGTTTACTGAACGATGCTGTTAGTTTCATTATGGTATTAGTAAAATCCAGTGATTCTGACCTGCACTAGGAACCTTAGATTGGGATATTTTGGACTCAACTAAATCAGATTCTCTTGTTTTTGATCTTATAAGAGGGGTACTCCTGATTTGGTACTGCATTCCATAAAATTAGGAGACTTGTAAAGATGGATTAAACAAGTACAGTCAAAATTATTGCAGCAAAGGCCAAGATAATCAGACTTAGGTTCCTACCGGAAGTTCCTAGTCAAGCTCCAATGACGCTGGACCCTACTTTTCCCATAATGCAACCAAACAGCATCATTCATTAGACATTCCCTGCCTGTTATATGCCCTCATCCTCTCATCTTTCAAACTCCATGCTCCTAGTTTAAAAAGACATATTCTTGTCACATTTTTCAAGTCTGAAGCCAAAATCAAGATGACATCACCAGGGTTAGTTTCTTAGACTTTCCAAAGCTCTGTGCAGTGGACAACTGTTTCACAGACCGACTAGTTCTAAATTTAACAAATAAAATGACTTGAGTAAAATCAATGGAGTGGCCCTTTTAAACAGCACTAACACATACTTCTTTTATTCAAGATTCCAGATATCACAGGTGCATCGAAGTAGACATTTTAATATCAAATAGAAGAGAAATAAAATCAAAAGTGGAAAAAAAATTTCCTGTGTACATGTGGCCCAAGGTGCTTATTTGATATAGGATATAGAACAATGATACAATGATCTGTATCTCTTGGGTGGAGTGATTTTACCTGCAAGTGTCCTTTTTTAATGTACTGTAACATACTAACATCCTGGCTACTTCAGCTGTGCAGCTGCTACCTTTCAAGTGAATTTTAGACAGAGGCTCAGCCTCCTGATTAAAGATTACTAGGATCAAATAAAACATCTGGGGGTAGTTTCTGCATTCTGGCCATTTACAGGACCCACAGATACACTGATATGTAAGAAAAGTTCAACACAAACAGAAGAAAATAGTCCTGCAATAATAAATAGACATTTTTCATTGTAAGTCGTGCCTGCGGGGACATAAAGGATATAACAGGCCCAGGTATGCATCAAACAACATGTACTGTATAGAAAATAAACATCAAGAATATTCAATGAATTGACAGGAATATGAATGAATGGATATGTTGTGCTGCTGAGGGACAACGAAGCATCTTCAAACAGTGACTGTAGCGTAACAAACATCTCATGACTCTGTGATCCCTGTTTGAGCTGAGGCATGTACTGGTCATTGTTGTGTGGTTCTTCATGTCAAGTTTAAAACGGTTGTCTTGACGAGTTTCTACATTTAAACCACTGTCAGCTCTCGCTCACTTCCTGCAGTCAACTGGATTCTCCTACAAATAAGAACTGACACGATTTTCCTAATTTGACCTCTTTTGAAGTTTTTACAGAAGAAAGAACACAGATACATCAAAGAGAAACATCTGACCTTTAACCTGGCGGCAGCTTGTGGTCACTGAGGTCAAACGAGCTTACGACAGAAGTTATGTACTTCACTTCCTTCAACCAACATGGCTGCCATACTGAGGAAAACACCTACCTACACACACACACACACACACACACACACACACACCTCAAAAAGGTGGGTAGAAACACACATGGCAATGACAACATAACAGCAAAAACATGTTTCAGATGATTTCAATGGTGACAGACGAGCGATGTCTGAGAGAAAACAAAATAACAAAAAAAATTGTGATTTTTGATATGTGAATTGTGCAAATGCTCTGCTTTTTTCATCTCTGTTGAAGCTGAATCATATTTTTCTAATAAATCTATCTCTCTATAGATAGAGACATTCGGCTGTCTGGGTCGACATGCATTAGTCGTGATTCGGAAAAGCATCTCACCATTAGAGCCATTTTTTGCCTCACTGAAATCGAAATGGTACCATTATCTGATCGGATACTTTGGGAATATTTTTAGGCACTGAAGACGGATGATTCTGTCTCGAATTCTGTTTGTGCAGATGTTATAAAACCCGATTAGGTCCATTCCGCAGCCTTGGATTCTTTCACTACCTCAAAATATGCCCTGACGTCATGGCTTTCAATGCTGAGATGCCTTTGCCAACCAGGCTGAATGAGAAAAGGCATTCGAGGGAGGAAAAAGTACAAAGTAACAACAGGCTCAAGCAGCTTCTTTCTGTCTCCAATAATCTATTAATAATATAACCTCTTGAAAATGTATGGCTTTTTAAATAGGTCCCATCTGGCTTCCTTTAGAGCGACGTACCAGGCAGAAAGGGGCCTGAAAAGTCAGACGAGAAAGCAGCACTAACAAGCAACAATATAAGCTTCTGTACAATCAGGCACAAAAATAAACACATTTTCTGATAAACTCCAGTCTTAATCCTTTGGTCTTTGGTACCACAGTAGAGATGAAGCTCCACGTACAGTATTGAGGGAATTACCGCAAATCTGAAGGAAACGAGTTAGCAGAACCAATGGATCAGCAAAGGTTCTGGATGCTACAGGGCTGTGGGGTGATCTAACCTTTTCCCTTTCAATTTGAATGAGAAATGAAGGTGCAGCAGTGGAGGCTGATAGTTCAAAGGGAACAATGTGAGCCGCTAGCCAAAGACTCTGAGATTTTTTTTCCTGATGTAGCCCGACTCTGCTGAGCCTTGGTCCAGGTGCTACATGGATGATCCTGGTTTGTGGTGTTGTCAAACCACCTCAGTCCTGCGGGTGAGGATAATCAACTTGAGTGAACCAGCTGGGTTAGGTTATGGTCCTCAGGCTGCAAAGCTTTGAGCAGGCATAATACCTGACATAACCTAATATTTGCAGCAAAAAGTCCAGACTATCAGGAATCTTCAGACCGTGTGTATGAATACATAAGACTTACCAAGTCATTTTAATGCCAGTTGCAAGACAAAGTAGGTCTGGCAACTGTATTGAAAACTGAAAATAAATAGCTGCATGAGAGTTCATGAAATTGGTCTAATCTCAGAGGGCACCAACTGTGAGCTGATTAGTTAAATTTAAGACTCAACATGTCTTTAACTGTTTTTAAAGGTAGTGAATTAAAATATGTTTTCATCTTATTCTGCAGGAGTCATAGATGCCTTGTTAGCAAGAGGAATCGGATACTCGTTGCTGACTTGAGCTTTGTCTAGGAGTAGGTCGAAAGATGTCTGCTTACACGCACCACACTTCATGTTTCATTTCCTTTCATGTCGCAGCTCCCAATCTGACATCCTTTTCAATCTTTCTACCAAGAATTTAGTCACTCTGGGACACAAATTTGCGGAGCCGAGTCCTTTGGTTTCAAACGATGCCACAGCTCCCGTTGGAGTCCGCTTTGCATCCAGCTGCTTTGAATATAAACCGAAGAAGGTTTATAAAATATTGGCGGAGGTGAGAGGGGTGTGATTATGACTCATAGCGGGGTGGTGACTCTTCCCCAGCTCTGTGCGTTACAGTCAGTGGCCCTGGGAGTCAGCAGTGGGTGGCCTCGATGGGCGACAGCGTCAGGATGCTGCGATCGTTCGAGTAGATGTTCTCCGAGTCACTCCATGATCTGAAAACAGGCAGCAGTGGCCGAGGGTTAGGAGACTGATGCTGTGTGTGTGTGTGTGTGTGTGTGTGTGTGTGTGTGTGTGTGTGTGTGTGTGTGCGAGTGTGGTGGATGGTCAGTGGGGCACGGCCGCCGCTAGCTAACACACTTTTCCATAGGTTTTTGATAACAATCTACACAACCAGGCTTGAAGAAGCAGAGAAGTGAGAGGGACGGAAGAGTGAGGAGTTAGTGATGGGTGTGATGGTGTTAGTGCCGGGTCTCAAAAGTCTCTCCTCATTAACTAACAATAATCCAGGTTTATCAGGACAGGCCCTGTTTCAGAATATTATTTTATTATTTAAAAAAAAAAAAAAAATTCAATCAGCAGCTGGGCCCTACAAGAACAATGCTATCAGCCAAAGGTAGAACAGTTTTTGTTATTTCTGTTATTCCTTTATTGGTTGGAAGTGGGCAGGGCTCAGTGGGAAAAAGGCGTTGTCAACTATATGCAACAATCAGACACTGGTGACAATTGAATTATAATGTAATGACTGGTATTTGTGGGCTTAAATTGGGCTTGAAAAACAACTCATTAAGGGCGACTAGAAAATTGCTAGATTTGTTGCCAGGGGCTTTTGGAAAAAAAAGGTTGCTGAAGGGGTGTTAAAGTCGGTAAATCTATTGTCAAAGGCACCAAGTTGGCAACACTGCCTGTAAAAGCCCCCCTGATGATCTAGCAGAAACTGTTCATAAAATTATTTTGAAAGAGCAATGGGCAATGGTGTAACTCCAAAATTTGGCCAGTGACCAATGGTCTAATGTCAGCACTCAGTCACGTGGCATTCGGGGGACAAACGGTGTAACTTTATCACTCAGTCAGTCAGTGACATTTGCATTTATAGGGTTGGCCCACATGTTGCAAAATAAGGCTGCTAATTATTGCACTGCGTAAGGCCTTATATCCAGTTCCTTTAGGACCTTTATATACTCAGATCTAGATCAAGAAGATAAAAAACGTTTTAAATCTGAGTATATCCACCATCATCTATAATTTTCTTGATTAGCGTAAAAGTAAGCGGAAAGTAAATCTGTGTCCTCAAAATGCTTGGAAATGTAAATGAGCCAAATGTCTTTGGCGCCAAGGTAGGGCTCATGGTTCAGATCTGATAAAGCTATTCACTGACACCCCATCAGTATCGTATGTCAAAAATAATGCAAAGTTACCTGTGGCAAATGCTTGGTCCCTCTTAAAACACAAACCTATCTTGTTAAATTTCTGTATAAAAATTTAAGCCAGTCACGTTTTTGAAACCAATTTTGTTTGGTCTCTGCTTTGTTCTTAGAGGTTGTTGGAAATGAGGGGAGACTTGAGCTACTCAGCCCATGGATATAAGTCAAACCAATCACCATAAAAAGAAATAAATCATGATAAACAAGCATCAACAACATTCTTGCCTCATAGTGTACCATCTGCTCTCAACCAGAATCAGTGTCTGATTTTCTGCAGGTAAAATATAAATCTGCTGGCACTTTAAATATCTTGACAAGAAAAATAGGTATCATATTGTATTATCTTCTTCCACTACATCAAAAATATACATATTGTTTAAAATCCATGTTATAACGTATATCTCTACTGAGAGACATAACAGAGCCCTTGTAAATAAAAGGGCTCGATTGTCCATTGTTAGCATAGCATACAGGGTCTCCCTTGGAAATGCCATATAAAGATGGATCTAGTGCACAATCTCAATCCTTTTGTGAACCACCCAAAACGTTTTCAAGCTAGATGGCTGGACCACCCCGCAAAAAAAACGAAACATTGATACATCATGAAAGTCACAGCTTGCCACGGTTAAAGGACACAACAAGCAAACCTCCACCACCCTGACTCACATCACAGTTGACCAAGAGTCAATGGTCAGAGCTTCTCTCTCAAAGCATCAAAAGGGAGGAGCAGGGAAAATGTGGTTCAACATCTGCTAAGTTCAAACAGTATCTCCATTATGACTGCTAAACCTGCTTTTCACAAGATTGCATGAGTAAGGCTTGACTAATGATCAGCTTTGACACGCTTCATTTTCTATCTGAAAATATGACGAAAACAAGACTGTCTATTGTCAGACTTAATGTTCTCATTTCTGCACCTGTCCACTCACATTTTTATATTTTTTGATTTATGAATGTCAGTTGCTCTATAATTCTCATGACCTTTAACACTGCTCACTGAGATGAAGACAACCGTTTTAAGACCTGGTAAACAGGAAAACAGGGTCACCCAGGGACTTTTAAATAGGCTGATGACTCAAATGTTGGTTTGACTGGAGGCACCCTCATGTGCTACATCACTGGATCGTCTGTCTACCAGGGCTGAGTTCAAACTGAAACATCTCAGTGCTAAAACCATCTTTGCTCCCCGGGTTATGACGAAACAAAGAGGACGTTAGCACTAAAACACTTTTGGGATAAGCCAGTGGGAACATAAACCCAAGAAAAGAACAGAACAAGCAGATTTCTTGACAAGATGGAGCTCACAGGGGACATAAACAGCACCAGAATACTTAATCTGGAAGGTTCCAATGACATTATGCAGATTTAAGACACGTAGAGACAAGGACACAAAGACAAGGGAGGAAGGGAAAAGATTAATGCAGGAGGAAGAGTGCGTGAGGGGGCACAAATACATACAGGTATACACTGTGTACAAAATACCAAAGGCAACAGCAGCCCCCATGCAACAAGACAAAGTCTGGCATTCGCATTTTGTAGCCTGTAGTGGAAAAGGCAGGTGGAAAAGTTAAACTCCATCCGCCTGGTACACCCCAGGTTATAAAAACGAGCATGCCCTCAAAGTTGGCCTCTTCTCAGAAGCACATATAAGGCTTCAGGATCCAGTAGAAAAAGACTAGTAGATACAGGAAGTAGCAAAATCAAAAACAAACCTCAAAAAAAACCTCTCTGAGACTACATTTCCAAGCAACCCATCTGGTTTAGGGTCTGGTCCCCTTGTTCAACGGGAAGAGGCAGAGGAGCAAGGGATGTCAGATAGTAGCTGAATCTCCATTCAAGGATTTTTTATTTGATCCTGATGCATAAATTTAGAGAGGATGAAGAGATGTTGGACATTTTAATACAATTTTTAAGGTATAACCAACAGGTTTCGAAGCAGGCTTGAAGGGTTACGTTTGTCGATGAAATAATCATAAAAGGATGGTTCAATTTTGTTTCACTATGGCTCACAAGCTGCTCTGAATGATTATGTTTTTTTTGCATCGGTATTCCTGCTATCTGTTGCATCCAAACAGGGATATCTGACATCCAACACTTGAACTTCTTTATTTTCAAGTGCAATAAAGTTTTTTTGATGCCCAAGAGGCCTTTTGTGCAAAAGCCAAAGAAAGAGCCTTCTTAATCTGCATTTTCTTGTTTTCCCACATTTCAAAAGGTCTGAGTAAAATTTGCTTGACATTTGGATGGAGACTCAGCTGCCGGGAAGTGACAAGTACATGGGCATCTATCTCGTTTATCATGAAAAACATCTTTGACTGCTGACATTCGTGTGTGTTTCTGCTTTGCTCACCCCCCGAGACGTTATTTTGGCTTCGGCCGGCATTCAACGCTGCAACAACAGTCCAAATCAAGCAGCCAGCTACAGTTGGGCTTCCAGTAAATATCAGATAAATTCTTTGTGTGTTATATAGGTTGTATTTAAGCTTGCTATATGTCCTTTCCAGTCACTAAGCATGTTATACAGGACTGGGTGAATATATTCCCTTTCCCCTATGGCAGTATCCTAGCATTAAGGCCAAATGTGGGCTGAGTCTCCCGAGTGGCTCAACTGCTCTCTGTGGTTTGCTGCTTTATTTCCATAAACTTGGAAATTGAAGAGGAGGGAGAGAAGCGATGAAAACTAAACCTGCTGATTCAGCCACGATTCTATTAGTTATATTTTATATTTACAGGATGAAGCACACCTAAGCAAAGCGTTTTACTTACGTTCATTGTTTATGTTTATCTGTCTGAAAGTACAAATTGGCTGCGGTTGGTACAGTTGGAAGAATCTTAATTTGTTGCATCATGCCAAGGTTAGAAAACAAATAAAACATTCCCACAGGAAGACGTTCATCTGGATGGAATCATGCATTTAGTGGCAATTTGACCCTGAAGTAATGGGAACAGTTTCCTTTCTTTCAATGACCTGACCCCGACAACAACTGAAATAGATTATTTTATGGTGCATATCCCACCCAGCATGGTCTGAGGGACACTGAACCGTATAAATATTAAATTGCAGGAGCCAATTTATGCTTTCCACTGGCTAGTAATAAAATTACAGCCATTCACAATTTTATGTCTCTAACAATGAGATTACTCATAACACTGCTGTTTCCCTTAGACTTGACTGAGACGACAGTCTTCTCAACCACATAGAGTTTGAAGGTTGCTGTCCAGAGGGGCTGAGGGGAGAGGGGGGCAGAACAGTGCATCTCTTATTTGACCTGCAGGCTGTCATTATCTTTATGCATGCATACGCGCACACACACTCACACACACTCGTGCCCACATCACCTGAATGTGCAACGTCTACTGCAAATGACTCTCGCACAAGGAACAAGAATGCTACATCTTCATTACTGATTTGATCAATACCTAGTGTCCCAAGCCGTTTTGGGCAGTACTGATTGCTCAGCAGAAAGGGCCGATCAGGTCAATCGATGCCCCCCCCAGTGTCGCTGGGATTCAGGTTTAAAAAAAAAAAAAAAAAAAAAGACACAATACCATCAAAACTGCAGACTGAGCAGACCAGGAAACTGTGAACTCAGCTTACCTGTCTTTAAAGCTGCACTAGGCAAAAATATTTTTGATGTTTTATCATTCTTTTATCAGAAAGTTGAGCTGCAGCAGAGAAGAAATTTTTATCTGCACTTACTGAGAGCTCTCTTAGTGCAGTAAACAGACATCATGTTTCATTATTACTATTATTATTACATTTTTTTACCTCTCATTGCCATTTAGGGCCACCAAAACGCAAAATTGCCCAGTGCAGCTTGAAAGCTAAGTCATTACAACTTCCCACTCAAAGCGCTTTCCACATCTCTTCAACCAACCATAGGTTAATATTAGAGATGTGCGCACCCAGATTTGGCTTTTGGATCATATATAACAGCGTCTGGTTTCATCTCAAGTGGAGAACCCCTCCAATAACCAAGCAGAATTGCTGTCCAATATAGAAGTCAACCTAAAGCTAGTAAGCCAACTGAATAAGTGACATATTATAGACATTGGTGTCATCTGTTAAAGTGCATACAGATTACACAGTTTTCCTTGAAAACTGGCAAATCAGCCCCCCCCCCCACATTGGACACCAACCTTTGATTTTAAGTTAGTATTGAACAGAAGAAGAGGAGACAGACAGGACAGACAGACCAACAGATCATAGCATAGACGATTAGGACAAAGACACATGGGCTAATAGACAGATCCACACAGACAAGACAGGTTAAATACTGTAGTGTAATACTGAGACCTGATGGATGCCTGTATATCGCAGCAGGTCTCCCTTCTGCAGGCCTTAATCAAAACACTGGGACCCAAATTCTCCCTAGCTGGGCTGCCAAACATCCACATCTGCATGCTATGTAGAAGGCATGGCCATTTCAATCGATTCAGTCATTGGTCTCTATGGTTTTGGTTACAAGGTGTATTGATATACTTCTGATAGAACACTACTGTGGATATGAGGTTAAGCACATCTTTCTGCTTTGAAAATCAAAATGTCCCAGCGCAGGCTTGGATGGAAATAAGAAACTCATAGTGCAGTCCATAATGGCTTGATCCACACATCTTGAGCCTCTAACTCCTCCTTCAGCTGCTTTTCCAAAGTCCTGCTAAGCCAAACCCTTAAACAAGTCTCTACGACCGTTGGAAAACCCGGCTCCCCCATAGCTGTATGCTCAACCTATTATGAATTGGAACAGGAACGACTTACAGAGGAGTTGTAGCCACATTATGGGCTATAGCAGTCAGGACTGCAGCCCAGATTTTTTGAAACCGAGAGGTGGTGACGGTTCATCTGGATTCATAATCATTGTTTGCTGCTGTTGTTGTCGTCCTCCCCACCTGTTGTTGCAGCTGGACATGTGGCAATGGTTGGGACCGGCCTGGCACTGCCCGGTCACTTGCTCCAGGAAGCTGGCCAGGCGGGTACAGCCGCTCTGCCCATGTTGGTAGCAGCACAGGGACTCCACACAGCTGAGGGCCTGCGCCTGGGGGGTTGATAGAGACTGGAGGAGGGCGAAGGGTGAGAGGGTGGAAAAAGAGCGAGAGAGGGTGATGTGAAAAGTCGGAGGGAGGCAGAGGTAAGGAATACAGAGAGGACAGGGAAGAGGACATATTGACAAAAAAGCAAAAGAGAGGGGAAGAGGGAAAAGTGAGTGGAGAGAGAAAAGAGAATAAATTAATACCCACGCAACATAGGTTGACTGTCACATTCTGACAGGATGATAAGGGCGACTGGAGGATGACATATTGCATGCTGTCACGAGAACAATGATGTACAGGGAAAACATTTCACACATGCTACACCAGGGGCTGAAATGTTGTTAAAAAAATACATAAATCATGAAACCAGTAAACAAAGAAAGAACAAAAAACAAACAAACCCCCCTTCCTTTATTGCCTAAGAATAGTTGGGTATATTTTCTGTCAGGTTTCAAAACACAAGAAATCTTAGGGACAAAAAGCTGATGACAAGAATCTCCAATTCCCACTGTGCTTGTATAAACCTCTGGAGTGAGCATTTATTTTTTCTGCAACAGACAGGATGGACCTGCATAGTACTGTAATGTTTGATTTAACAGTAACAGTATTATAGTAGTATAATATTACTATTAGCAAGCAGTATTACAATAATTATAATGTGCTTTTCAAAGTAAGATTCTCTATCAGTCTCTGTTCCAAATCCTCCTAACTTCAGCTAAGACCTTTCTACCAGACAGTCACATCCATGATGGATCACTCAGCATCCAATCCACGTCTGCAGCATAAACTAACCGTGATCCAAGGGCAGCCGATCAGATTCATAGGCAGTAATACAAGCCAAGCTCTTTTCCTTTACTTCCCTGCCTTCAAAATTATATTTAATTTTTTTATGTGGTGCTTAATAGAGAGAGAGAGAGAGGTCAGCACCGGGGGGGGGGGGGGTGAAGAGGAGAGAGATAAAGAGAAAACAGATAAAGAGAAAGAGAGAGGTTCCACTAATGTACTCAACCTCCTGGACCCTTCTTTTCTTTAGTGTAAGAGGAGAGCGTAATTCTAGATTAACCCCAGAGTGTATTTAGTGACCAATCTGGTTCTTATGAGTCCATAAATCGGCTTCTGTAACTTTTTGTTTTTATCAGTTACAGGAATCATCTGTCTCTCAAGATCAAATACTTAGCTCTAGGGTACAGCAACATATTGTATAAGCCCCCTTATATTTCTGTGCCACTGAAGATAAAATTTTGAATATTTTAATTATTTAAAGATTCTACAATTTCCTTCAGAATATGGAGAGCTAAGTAAACTCTAAAATGCTATTTTATGGTCTGGAATTTGCACATCAGGCATTCTGAAAATGTGATATTTTAGGAAACATCTTCTAAATTTTTATAGTTCATCATTTGATATTGTCTCCTGTGATATGGCCCAAAATTGTCCTATTTTGTGGCTGAACATGTGACCCAGGTACTCCACATTGCTCTGGCTTGCGATGCTGCTGTTGTTACAATTATCTGCAGCAGAAATTGGAGACACTGTTGGCATGAAACCAAACTTCCGCTTCTTGGCCCAAAACTGAATACGAATTATGCTGGCAGTATCAGGTGTAACGAATGCATGGTTTTGCACTTCCTCTCTCAGAACATACTGCCTTTTTATTTTTGAAACAAGGCACACAAATTTATTCTTTTCACTGCAAAGCAAGAGTCACCACTTAAACCCTGTCATAGCAAAGACAAAAGATGAGGTTGCAGAATGTGATCGTTCAAAGCTTGCAATTGGTCCAAACCACAGAAAAAAAGCAGTAACAAAAGCCAAGCCAGAGCTGTGGCCATGAATGATAGTGTATCATAGACTAGTGTTTATTTGTTGGTGAAGTGTCCTTGGTGTTGTAATGTCACTATGACCACATGGGTGATAAACACAGCTGGTTTTTCATTACCTCTAAGATGACTGATATACCCTTGTCTAACCATCAAACCATTACATCAACCCGGGGGGCAGCCATCAGTCATCACAGAGGCAGTGGTAGGCAGAGTTCATATACGGCAGCTTTCAATGGCAGCCATGTTAGAATTCAAAGTTGTGAAATCAGAGAGAGAGAGAGATGAAAAAGAGAGAAGTATGAACTTAACTAGCGACTCCACCACTGTTTCTGAGGAATTCTCTGGTGCCATTACTTTTCCAGTTCAGTCAACAGGAACACGATGGCTAGAGTAAGACCAGGCCAAACCAAATGATTAATGGTTCTCTTCAAAACTGAGGTTTTTTGAGAAACGGATGCCAGAATTCAAGGTTTTGTCATCAACTGATCAGAGGCCTCAATGAAAGCTCTATAGGTGACATCATCCCCTTGCTGGGGTAGCTACATAGTACTAGAGTAGCTACATAGTTCAGCTACAATTCATGCTCTTTTTCCTTTTATTTAGTACATGATGTTGGTTTACACATCTGAGAGTGAAGTGTATCTTTGGCAATATTCTGGTGAAGGCATAACAAAATGCAATAATCTTGGGTTTATCCTTTGATATATGGCACTGACAAAGCTCACTCTTTGTGTAAAGAAACATAAAACACTGAAGGTCAAATTATTGAGAAAAGATAAAAATCATACTTAAAATCATACTTGAAAAGAAAAAGGATTTTAAGAGGTATCAAATACTTACAAGCTGACAATGAAACATCATCAGGTGTCAGTATGTACTCACATTAATCGATATGGTGGGAACAGATGGCAGAAAGAAAACACGATGAACACACCGACCTTAGCATGCCACCAGCATTCTCTCTCTTTTTCTAACCTCTGAACCCAGATATGACCAAAAACACTGGGGCCTATATTTAGACAGGGTTAGGGAAAGAAAAGGGGTGATTATGATTGGGTGGGGAGGGGAGGATGGGGTCAGTCATGTCTGGGCAGAGAAGGTTGAGGTTATTCATGCAAGGGTAGGGATGGATGGAGTTGATAGTGACTGTGAGAGAAATGTTTGTATCATCCATACAGTGAAACCGACAGAGAGACATATAGGAAGGGGCAGTGTAGGGGCAGTTGTGACATACAGCCATGGGAGAATGACCAAGGTGCTGGTTGTTGGCGTATGTTGTTGACTGCAGCTGTTAGGGGGTGCAGAGGGTTGGTTGGTCCTCAGGTGAGGCCATAATGCCGGGGCAGTGACAGTAACCAAGGGGGACGATGGGAGTGAAGTACATGTGCGGTACTACCTAGGGGAGCAGGGGTCTGGGCCGGGGGTAGCAGGGGGAGGATAAGCAGCTAGCAGGTGCCAATTGTCCTCCCCTGGGCTCCGCTGGGCTTTAACAGGGTCATATTCTGGGCCGACTGAACCCTCACCCTCTTCCATCTGAAGGACACAAGATGCTTACAGTGAGCCCTGCTGGCTAGTCAAATAGCTCGACCATCAGTCGGCCAGGCAGACTGTTGTCAGACATCGACATGGCAACATAACCAGTAGAGCCGGCCTGTTAACTAACCAAATACACTGCAAAAAATATCCACTTTAGTCCCATATTAAATCTTTAAATCTTTAACTTGGTTGAGGGATGGAGAATGGGCCAGGGAAGAACCCATTAAATTTTTTGGGGACAGATCAGGATAATTTACCATGGATTTGAAGTTTTTCTTCTCAAGTCTGGTGTATATTCTTTGATGCTAGACATGGTGGGGGTTTGTGCTCTACTAAGCTCATTTTCAAGTTCTTACTTGTTTTAGGAATTCTCTGAAAGCTCGTTCATGTGTTAAAAATAGGCCCTGTTTCTGGAAAGGATCCTTGATTTGAAGTATACTTATTTTTAGTTAATTCTTATTGATAGACTTTGGATAATGTCTTATCTTACATTCTCTTGACCAAACATATGATTTGAAGACTCAACACAAGACTACACAAGCACAGATGAGGTGGATATGTTTTTTTCAGTGCTGCTTATTTACCAACCAGCAGATTAATTAGTCAGTTAGTAAGTAAGTGGTCAGTTTTTCAGTGTCAGTCCAGGCTGTACTGTAGGGCGGCAGTTTAACTGAGGTATTTCCGACCCTCACCCTACAGTGTGCTCTAATACACTTATACACGTCATTCCCGGTCAGCTTTTTAAAGCCCTTCAGAAGTGACCTCACCAACAACCTCCAACACAGCAACAGAACTGAAAGAGAGCAGCTGCTTCCTGCTTTTTGTAACGAGACACCGATGTGCATCCCTGGGCTTACTCCCCTGCCGCCAATCTGAATCTCATTTTAATTGGAGCTGTGAGATAATAAGTCACCACTTGAGAAGAGGTCTTTTGGAAAATTTGAGTGGTTTGATGAGGTCACTGGAGGGGGGCTGTAATTTCTCATATAAGCAGAGAAAATTGAACACATTGGCAAGAATGCCGGTAAAATAGCTGTAAAACTGATCAACACATGAGCAGAAAGAAGCCGCAGGCATACTCAATGTCTCAAGGGAGATAGATCCTTCTAGTATGGATAAGAGCAAATCTATTAGTTTCGAAACCAATAAACCTGCTGCTGAATATATCACACCTACTGGGTAGGCAACCAACATAAACCCCCGGAGAGCCCTGTGGGTTCTTTTGTGATTAACCCCCCTCTAATCTAATTATGAAAAAGAAAGAAGACTGAAAGATACTGGAATTCCTTCAACAGAAATGAATAAATTGCTTTATACAACACATTGACATGAATGCAACCTTTTGAACCCAATAAGAGCATCTTGTGTGGCTACACTGATTGCAACAAACAAATTACTCACTCTGGTGTAATGGGATCTCTATTTTGTATAATTTTCATTTGTGCCCCTCCCTCATCATTATGCATCTGAGTCTACATTTTGTTTCTGCTCATAGCGTTTGTGTGATGGGATCTGTATGTATATTAGCAGTAGCTGGAATATACACTTAGTTGCCAGTTTACTAGGTATAGGTGACGAAAACCAAGTATTATAAGAACCCTGCAAGAAATCCCACCTTTACAAAGGTTATAATGTTCAGATTTTGTAAAGACTGTTTCAGAAACCTGTTAATTCAACTTTCTGGTCACCTCAAGGCAGTTTTTGATATACTGAGAGATGTTTCTATGATTTTGTTGGTCCCGTTTATATCAGTGAGGGTCAATTAAAAACACCTCCAAGTATAAACACAATACAACCTCAAAAACGCACCACAAAATACAGCCTGAAAAATAACCATAAAGTTGCATCAGGATTGAAGGTAAGATTTACAAGATGTATTAGTTTTTTACAAGGTGTAAAACCTGGCAACTAAATGTAGGGTAAACCATTGTAAACCATGAACCTAGCCAATTATTTTTTATCAAAATGGTGAAATTTCCCAGCAAGTGCTTCAGAACCATACAAACTAGCTTGCCATGTACAGTAGCTGTAAGGATAAAGAATGGCATGCAGCTAGATCAGGTATTAAATGAACCTAAAATACAATACAAAAACGCTAACCCTAAATATTGCACAAGGGGTATTCACATGATCTTGAACAGTTCAATATAAGCAAAATTACAGCTCTAAAAAACACATCATTCTTTTATGTTCATATGTCAAGACAGGGGCTGTCCAAGATGAAGGAATTATTTTTGGCTTTTGATCTTTTCCCTTCCTCAAAGAAAGCTCACACTGTTAGCATTTCCCTTGCAGGCTTTTTTATATTGATATCTGCTATGACAGCACAAGATCTTGAAGTCACCAGTCTAAAATAGCTGTGATAATAACAAAACTTTCTGTCATGCTGCTAATGGGACAGCATCATGCTGCTGTACAAGGCAGCCGAGACCAGTCAAAGGGTCTGTCATGCACCTGTAGAGGAATATCAATCTTGTTTTGTGGATCTGCTCAAACCATGCAGGGGAACAACTCTGAGGTGAGAGGGTGTTCTCAAGTTGTGAAACCAGTCCGCGGGCATTCTGCTGGGCGTACTTCAAGTGGACAGACCATGCTATAGATAAAAGAATGTAGGCTGAAGGGCTGCGCCATGCAACTGATTGATATTTCACTTTAAAATGGGTGTTGCATGCCAGACTGTGGTTATATGAAAAGACTACTAGCTGGTAATCAGGAGGAAGGCCTGACCAAGCGCTTTGATGTGGGATTAATGCAGTTGCGGGACATCACAGTCGAAACAGTGCTTCTTAAATTATGACTCAAGACCCTAAATAGGGTCCCTGCATAACAACACTGCTATTACATTATAATGAGTGCCTGGGGAACAGTCCGAATTAAGCCGATGACAATTCTTAGGCAACTTGAGATTCATTCATTCATTCATTCATTCATTCATTCATTCATTCAGTCGGTTTGTTCATGCAGTGGGGGGGGGGGGGTGATGACAGTACCATACTGTAGCAGGCAGATGGAATGGAGGTCTAAGAGCACGCATTCCCTATGTCAGCTTTTCACTGAAATGCAACACATGCAGCAGCTGAAATGCTTTATGTCACATTCCTCTACATTGTTTCTGACCCCAAAAGGCCCAAATATGTGTTTAACCCTCAGTTGTGGAGAATGCTGATTGGCTTGTCCAGGGCATGCAGTCACAGACATGACAACAAAAGGCCGAGTTCCAACACTAACAGCGCACATCACAGCAGCGAGCGAACTGCCAGTGTTAGAAACGAGGCCTTAGGTGGGACTAAATCAAGTTCAGACCTGGGAGAAAGAACATTTCAGTACTGAATGAATCATATGATAATAAAAGGAGTGATTAATCCATAAAGCAATGTTTCTACTTTTTAGGGGTTGTCCATGTTATGCTGTAAATGTAACTTCACCCCTTATTTTGATCAGCATCTTAAGCTCTCGCTCTCTCTCTCTCTAGCTCTCTCTCTCTCTCTCTCTCTAGCTCTCTCTCTCTCTATATATATATATATATATATAGAGAGAGAGAGCTTAAGATATATATATTTAAGATCTTTATATTTAAGAAATCTTAAAGCTTTTTAAGAATACTATCTTTAAACTATCTGACAAAGCGCATGTATATTTTTGACCAAGTGTAGTTAATGTCACATCTGAAATTCTCATTAGAATTACATTTTTAAAAAAATACCGTTTAAGTCTTGACAGACATTACATATAATTTGGTTTAGAACTGTAAATGTCAAAAAGAAAGGGATCAAGCATGCCTTGTGTAGAACAAGTCATATTTCATTACTGTAGGTGTAAACGTGTAGAGCAAAAAACACTATCACTGCATGGTAAAAATTAAAACCTCTAATAACCGAATCAAATCTCAAATTTTATAAATTTTAATGCCTTACTGTAACGTAAGACTATTTTTTTTATGGATTCCTGTTTTGAGAAGATGAGAAATCAAACTCATTTGTTAACTGATTATTCATGTTGGCCATTTTTAAAGCAAATTTTCCAAACATTTCCTGGTTCAGGTTTCTAAACTGTCGTTGATGCCTTTTTTTTTGTTGTAAATGATGGTAAATTTTTTTGCAATGTTTACTGTATGTTTCTCATTATTTGTTACATTTTAACAATTGGTAGTTGCAGCACAAAAAATATACCTTTTCAACTAATGGAAGAGAAACTGATTTTAGAGATGGCACCATCAAACCAAGGGAAGAGGACAAACCAGTATTGATGGCTGACTACTGACAAAAATATGCAGATTCCTGCTACAATCTAATAATATAGAAAAATTGCTTTTGACTAAAGCACTCCTGTTATACATGTTTTATTTGAATTGATTTTTAAATGAATTTTTAGCCCAGGGCTGAAACAGTCTGGTCTCCTCTACCTAATTTTGCCCAGCTGGCTCTTGGCTCTGGACAGAGGCTGCAGAGCGATGAAGTCATCACCTATTGCCACACGGTTGGAATACATCTACACCGGGAGCATACATAGAGAAGACGGGAGAAGAACACACACAGACACACAGAAACATTAGAAAACCAAGCTCTAACATAGACACACACATGCATTCCAACACACAATCCATACATACGGACAGACAAAACTGTACAAAGGTTAGAGTAGAAATAACAAACACCAAAAAGAATGTGGAAAAGGCAGCTCACTTTTTTTCTGAGAAACAAGCGGAGAGCTTTTAGAAGAGGAAAGTATAAGCTAAAACATAAACCGTCCTCAGAAAGGCGAAAGGTGACCATGCACCCTCTGTGTTTGTCTAAGTGCGTGTGTGTCTGTGCAAAGTGGATCGGAGGGGAGTCATTCGGTGTGTTTGAGCAACTTAACACCATGCTGTTCAAGTAAACTGGTGAGTTACCCATGACCCCAGATGCTGAAACATTCAGAACTACTCAACAACACATTCAGATTTTTCTCTCTCCGTCTAGAATTTGAATTACCTTGACATTTTTCTTTTATTCTCCCTACAGGCTCTTGTCCCCTTACATTCCCCTTCCATTTCTGCAATACATGTGGGAATAAGTATTAAATCTATTGCTGCTCACAGTAGACAGTTTAACTGCCGGGCTGTGTTTGGCCTTCCCTGTGCCATTTCATTACTTTTAATGAATTTTACTTTTGAGTCAGGGCCTGCAGACCTAATAGAAAACCCAACCCATAGTATTAGCATTCCTCACCTATCTCAATTGGTACTTATACTAACAAGTGTCCAATTGGTCCTATTGATTTAAATTAAAAAAGTTAAAGTTAACATAAGCTTAATGTTTCTACTGATGCAGAATAATTTTTGGATTCCACTGCAACATTTACCTGATGATTGATTTTTTTGTGACTTTTTGTAGAAAGTTTGTTCTCCATACGTGATATTATACTGCCTGCCTTTCTTTCTTTGCCTCTCAGCTTTCTTTAAATCATGATTTGACTTAGATAAAAAGGATGTAACGTTGGCTAGAGCCACTAAACCACAGTTAGCTAAAATAATTCAGATTTCAGTCAATATGTGGTTTTTACTCTCACATTCAAGATTACCATTATTGCTAGAGCAGAGATAAGAAAAAAATGGAAGAAAACTAAACATCTGCTGTTTACGGAGTAGCTATAGAAGAGAGTTAATACCCAGAAAAAAACTAAACTAAAAGAGAGAACTGCTGAGACAAAGAGTGACCACAATGCACCTTGGAATCAAGCCAGCACGATGCTGGGCATGTGAAAAGCAGAAAAACCTCTGAAATGTAGAGAGATAAATGCTGTACAAGTCTCTTTATCTCTCAGCCAATCTGAAATTGAACCTATGCTTTTTACCAATGAAAGAATAATCCACTTCAGCAGAACGACTGGTTCTCAGACTGCACATTTATTCTCTGATCACAAACTTTCATTTTCTCTCACTCGTCCCTGTGTTACCTGACTCTTCTGTGTGTTGGTGGGCTCCAGATGTCTGTAGAAGACCTTCTTTACAACATCAGGAAAGAGACAAGTGATGACGATGATGATAATGGCGAACCAGGCCGAACCGCTGGACAGCAATTGCACAAATACAAAGTACATGTCCTGGGTGTGGAGGAATGGCCTGGAGGGAAACAGAAGGAAACAAAGCTTACATACTGCAGAACAGGAAAAATATTTTTTTTTTAGTGCTCCTTATCAGTGTTGGGAAGAATCTACAAGTTGGTCTGTCTGAAAGTGACGGTAACTATTTGGCCAAGTCAGTATCAGAACTGACTGGGGTTGACTGACTTTCAAGCTTTTCAAACAACAACAGAGGTGGGCAGCCAGGCTTGGCTCAAATTGCCCTCTTACTTTCAATACAAGCGTCCTTGGTAGTTGGAGATGTGCTCTCAGAATAACTGTATTATTCCCAAACAGCACAGAATTAAAGGACCTGTGGAACGTCAGACCACAAATATCAATTATGGTCCAATTCTACCAGGACGGCGGCTCCTACCAGTCTGAGTTGACTGGTTTGGGTATAGTGGTCAGGATTGATGTGATCAATCCTACAGACTCCCAGATAATTTTTGGCTAATTCTAACAAATACTAACCGAATTATCTGACAAGTGACAGGACTGATAAATCTGGTATAAATCTTTTTCATAAAGATCTTCAGCCTCAGACTAATAGCAAGTATGTGCACATTCTATCTTACTGTAGATCAGTCATTTTCTGATGCACAGTAAGATCAGAGATCTCCTACCAGTGTGTATTATACAATACAGTGATGACTGTTCTAGAATAAATAAGAGGGCGACTAAATGTCAGTAAGCAACTAGTACTTCAGTAGTAACTTTTAGTTAAGTTACTACTCTTAATTTGATATAACTGAAATGCAAATAAACATTTTCAAAACCTGAAAAAAATTTTTTAATAAAATTTAACAGAACCCTTTGGCAAATAATTTTCATCCCGTTTTAAAGAAGTTTTTTTTTCCACGACAGAATATGTAAACTTTATAAGAAGTTTTTCTTACCAGATGATGCCTCCATAGAAGAGAGAGAAGATGAAGTAGAAGGCAATCGAACCCCACGTCACAAAATGGTTCATCCATGTCCAAAAATGAGTCTCTAAAGCAAGCTGTTGTAACACACACACACACACACACACACACAGGGGGAGGAAAAGAGCCAGGTGTAAAAGCCTGAGCGAGGGACAATATAGGCATCAATAATCTAAACCTATATGCCTCAGTGCTGTAAAAAAGACCTTGACCCTAAAAGGTGATGTATAATGGTCTCCTGTTAACGGCCACTGACATCATCCTAATACTTCACAACATACTGTATTTCATACTGGGACTGTAGGAAAACAGAGTCCATATGAACCTAAATACATTAACCAGCTTTTCAGCTAATGCACGCAGAAACCATCAACTTAAGCCTTTGTTATCATTTTCTACCACTAGGAACAAAATGGCATTAAACACAGAAAACAAACATCCAAACTAAGACGTATTTCTGGCCTTTCATGATGTAAGTTTAATACCCATTTGCCTTTTACCTTTGATTCGGTCTCCTGAATGCTGAGAAAAATATTTGGGTCTTCAGCTTGTTTAAAATTTGCTTACATTAAGTGGGCTATTTGCTTTCCTGTGCTAAGCTAAGTTTACTGGAAACGAACTGAAATAACACTGTTATTACAATTTGGAATATAGCAAGTATTCAAAAAATTTCAGTAAATTCCCTTGAAAAAGGTTTTTTTGAAGTCATGAAACAGTAGATAGCAATTTGTAAAGAAACAGGCTACCTTGCTGTGAAAGCATCAGATTAGGTGTAACTAACCTTTAATGTAACAGTGATGACCATGACAGTGAAGACCAGCGTTCCAAATGTCCAGTTTCCAAACATCTAGAAAACAAAAAAGTTAGGAAAACAGTCAACACCATTTCACTGCAACAACAAAGATGACTAGTGCCTATGTTTACATACATGGACCCAATTATTGGCAATATAATGATATGTCGCCAAGTGCTTGCTCATGGCGGAAATGTTTAATCTGTGTAAATAATAACTTTAAAAAGTGTGGTCTAGACCTGCTCTATATGCGAAGTGCCCTGATATAACAGTCTGTCATGATATGGCGCTATATAAATAAAATTGAATTGAACTGAATTGAAATAATTAAGTTCAACTTTTGTAGGCATTTAACTACAATGGAAACTACAAACATGATACTTAATATAAATTGACTATATTAAAAATCGTTCAAATCAAATCTCAAATCCAGATAAAAGTTTTGGAGTCAGGTCAGGCTGGACAAGTTGAGCAGCATCATACTTTAGTTTACAGATGTGGAGCGAGGAGACAACCTGAGACTCTGGCTAACAAGTTGTGTGGTATTTTGATGCCTATAATGAGGACTTGCCCTCCAACTGCACTACTGCTGTTGGTAGCTCCACCACTTGCTATGAGAATCACTCTACTTAGAGGTTGAGAGCCGTCTGTGTGTGTGTGGGGGGGTGGGGGGCGGGGGGCAGGCATTGTTTTGTTGCCAGCCAATTCAAGACTCCACTGGAGCCCGAGCACTGAAAGCTAATAGTGCTTGGCATAAGATGTATCCCTGGAGATGCTCAAGAAAGCCAGACAACAATTCCAGGCCCTTTTAAAGGAACATTTCTTCAAGTTCTAGTTTATTTATATCACAGTTTAAAAAAAAAACAAAAAAAAAAAACACAACCAAGCTTTTACCAAAGTCCTTTACAAACTCTGCTCTGTGTGCCCCTTTGTTAATCCATTTACATGTGCTATCTGCAGCTGAGGCCTCCTTGCACCATCATGACCTTTTAACCCACTGGTGATGGCACAGGTGACGCTTTTGATAAACCATGCACCTTATGCAGACATGAACTGGCCTTGGTTATTATAATAAGTTATAAATATTATCATCTATAATCAAGTTAACTGATGCTGGAGGGTGGGAAACAAATTCTCACTGCATCTTTCGGCCAATGAGAGAAATCTAGAGTGTATAACTGAGCAAGATGAGTATATATTTCTAGCATGTGTGTTGTATGTTTTATGACAAATCTATGTGTGGATGTCCATAGTTTGTTACAGTCTGTGAGAAATTAAATGAAAATTGTAACAAATGTTTTCCATTAGAGGCTATTTGAGCAAGAGCCATGGAACTGTTAACTGAACATATAATTAACTTCAGGAGAAAAATGAGGGATGAATATACATGAATATATACTGTGGGGCACAGGTGTGGAAATTCATCCTTTCTACACCATTATTATCATCAAGACAAAAACATGGCGAGGATTTGTCCTGATAGTCCTCTCATTAACCCCCTAAGGAGACATGCATTTGACTGTAGAGCAGACTCTTACCAGCTGCCTGTTAGCTCGCAAGATCTGAAGACATGCACAGCATGAAGGCAGGAGGAAAAAGGAGTAATCACCAAAAGATAGAAGAAAAACACAAGCAAGAGAGAGCGAGAGGAGTGAGTGCTTTCTGAAATACCGAACTTCAAACAGACCGAAAGACAGCAAGATATGCAGTGAGGAAAGAAAAGAGAAGGAAACTGATCTTGTGAAGAACCAGAGACAAAGAAGATATGATGAGAAGAAAAGTTAAAGTTACTAGAAACTTACTTATTAACAAGTTAATGACATACATGCTCAAACTGTAATAGAGACAAACAGGCAATATAAAAGTATGTTAAACAAAGAAGCATAATGAGAGAGAGAAGAGTCAGATCAAGGGAAGAAATGACGGCAGAAATCCCAGCAGGCAACCAGTCAAGTCAATAACAATAATTTATCATAACATGCACACACATACTGCACACCCACGCACAAAAAGCATTTGTTTACTGCCTACTATTCATGCCTTGAAGCAACATTTTGCTAATAACGCTCTGCAAAGACCTCTCAGCGGGGATTCTACTATACAGTAAAAAGCTATAATACATCTCACACTCTCACATTCTCTCTCTCTCACTCACACACACACACACACACACACACACACACACACACACACACACACCTGTCCATTGCCCATAAGTGTGGTGTCTTCTCCCATTAATATGTACGATCCAAAGAAGAAGACAAAGGCGTGACAGAAGCCCAGCAGAGTCCAGTACAGGAACGTCCAAAATGATAGCAGGGAGTTCTTGCTGATGTCCCTGTAGGAGAGACATTTTTCTTCCCTTAGAGGATTTACATTATCAAAGTTCTCTTTAAAGTTTCACTGTGATGAAAAAGTTGATATTTGGTAATTTGCAGAGTAATTCAGAAAATATGTTCAATGAATTATGGACCAAACAGTACATCCATGTCAACAAACTCAAACTTTGTTTTTTGCTTGATCTTAATTAATTGTTAAATAAAATCTGTATGAACCACTTTTGTCAAAAAGGTCTCAATTTACACATTTATAGCAATTTCATTTTATTTAATATGTTAAAATTGACCAAAGCCGCTTATCACAAACAACTGCCTTACCTATACAGGCCAGGTTTGCTCTGCAGGATGTGGGGATGGACCAGCTGTTCAAACAGACTGTACACCAGGATGGGCAGCGAGGTGAAGCAGATGTTGTACAGGGTCAGATAAACACTGTCGTACAAGGTCTGGGATGGACATGGACGCATTTCAGTCAACACAAATTTATTAGCTGAAACTGATATCCCCTGCCCATCATACCCAACCTGAACATAACAGTTAGGGAAGTTGAAAAGAGTCAGATATACAAGTACAAATAATGATATCAGCAACATACTTACAATGTGTGCATGCAACATATCATCGACATCTTATAGGTTATAATGTGGTATAGTTTCCCTCTGTATCTTTACAATGAATTGAGTCTAATATCTTAACATAATTTTTCAGGACTGATATCATCCTTGTGTAGGACCAAAGTAAGAACCCTAATAACAAACTAAAGCTTTAGTAACAGACTCACTGACAATTCTAGTAGGATTTCCTTGTCTTAAAAAACATTGACTCCCACGTTCTGAAGCCATGCCACATAAATATCTGAAGAATATTTGAAAGATTGAGAAAAATGAGAGATTCATCATTTGAATGTGACAGCAGCTCAAAATGAGTGAATCTCAATGACACTCTTTCTTGTTGAGCCTTTCAAAACTTATACCTGATATCAAATAAAAAAAGGAAATCAATCCAGATATCAAACAGTAACAATCCAGATATCAAACAGACTCCAAGATGAGTTTGAGAGAGAAAATCTACTGTCTATTTAGGAATGCAACCAATGATGCAAACCACTAAAACTAACCTAAAATGAGGGACTGTGCAATATCAAAACAAGGAAAAATCAACAATGACATATGAAAAAGTGAGAGAAAATGGAGAGATAAAGATACTTACTTGTTGTGAAAACAAACAGAAGAACTGGTATAAAAACTGGGGCGTGATAAAACACACATTCTAGAAAAAGAAAGTGAAGGATAGCAACGTTAAATACACTGCATTAAAAGGTGACAGGACTGAACAGAGTCTTGTTAATGGCCGATGTAAAAAGCCCATTTCTGTGAATTAGAATGTGCTCCTTTAGTGAATAGTATCATCAGCATCTACTGTTATCAAGGAATGAAAGGGAATGAAAGGGAAATCTGAATAACCAAAAAACTTAAAATGAGCATCTTGTGTCACTGAAAACCTCTTTTTGAGCTCATAGAATTTTATTCTCACTCTGGTAATGTGTTTAAAACAATAAATTAAGAATTCAAAGCTTTATACCCAGCAGCCATTTCTTACCTTGTAGAAAAAGTACTGTACAAGCGTAGCTATTCGAATGTAGTAGAAGTGACCGTGGACCAGCAGTAGTTTAGCCAGGAACTTAAACCTGGCAATTGCATAGTCACTGTTTCTCACGGCCTGACGACCCTCCTTCCCCATGATACCTGGAGATACACGCAAACACATGTTATATGTTACATATATGACTATATTTTGTGTGTGTGTGTGTGTGAGTGTGTTGAGTTATTACCTATGCCCACGTGGGCTTCCTGTATCATACTGACATCATTGGCTCCATCCCCAATAGCTAAGGTGATGGGTTTCTCGGGAGATGTTTTTAAAAGACGTACCACCTGGACAGAAAGAACCTATTTTGATATCTGGGTCGAGTTTTACGTAAGTCAGAGCAAAAAAGGGACATGAATGAGGGCTTTGATGATATCAACACAATGATTGTCTGTATTTTAGCTCATGCCGATATTGATTCGTCTCTCCAAAGTTCTTTTGAAACATTAACAGTGATTTCTGTGTGTGTGGCAAAATCCTGGCACCTTAGCTTTCTGCAGTGGGGCCATGCGGCAGCACAGCACAGCTGAGCAGTTTTTACACACTTCCATAAAGAGCTTCTCATGCTCCCTCAAGGCTAGAGAAAGGCTGGCCCCATCCACGACGAGGCCGTGCTGTATGACATGGTCGTCCTTTATCCTGAGAACAAATGGAGACAGAGAGTCAGGGAAAAAAAACAAAAAAAAACAACCCAAAAAACAACACAGAAGCGGAGGAAGATAAGGACAGCTACAGTACTATCAATCGCTACCTAATGCCCCATCGGATTTTACTTTTAGTCCATTCTTTAGCACTTTATCCTATTACATAGATGTTAACTTTACTACACGTTTTACAAACGCATTCCCTAGCTATGTAATGAATTCACATTATAAAGCTTCATCATTTAGAAGCACTTTTGAGTCGTGACATCCTAAGGTTTTCTTTTTTTTTTCCCCCGCGGTAAATTATGACGTAGGACTTAAATATGGAATTTAAGTACGTAGGTTCAGTTTCAGATCTAGATTATACTGTAAACAAACATTTTATTGTACAACTTTAATCATTCCTACAATGACTCATCCTTTGACTTTGCCCAAAATCACCACAGATCAACTCACCTCAGCTTGTTCTTGTTTTTATCTTGTGAAACTGCAGAATTTTCAGACAGTTTACTTCTTGATTTTGTGCAGATATTTTTTTTCTATAAAATGGCCTCCAGAAAAAATTTACAATATATTAACTTTTTTTTTTTTTTTTTTTTAAACAGTTACTGTCCAGACTGTTTTACATTAATGAAAACAGTAACAGGATTCATTAGATGAATGAATAAATAAAGACCTCCAGTGTTATCAAATACAAAGTTGCCAGAAGCATTTTAAAATACACTGGGAATACTCCAAGTATGTTAAAATAAATAAATAAATAAACAAATAAATAAACACTTACCTCCTGGCCAGTCTGCGGAGCTGCTCAGCACACTCACTGTCAGAGCGCTGCTGCAGGAGCTCCAGGATGTTCATGGTTCTGTGGAAGTGGCCACAGGATAGACTGACGCTGACCGCAGTCTCATGTTTGTCCCCCGTCAGCACCCACACTTTGATGCCTGCCAGTCGCAAAGCCTCGATGGTTTCCTGGACTTTGTCCTGGAGTCTGGGGGAGAAAAGGAGGTGAGAGAAAAAACACCATGCGCACATTCTATCCACTGTATACACACAGCTTCTAGTGATTCCTATATATAATTACATTAGGTCAATCTCCAGTTGGCGTGAACCTAGAAAAAAAATTTTTTTCAGACTTGTTGCGGCTGAGGTAATGTAGCTAGTATGCAATTAAACCTTGTGTTTTTCTGCTGTGGGCTTAATGCAGTCACATCCTGGGGCCCTCTAAGTGAACTCGAAAGTCCATAATTCAATATGACTAGTTAGGTGAATACAGGGTGCAACTCTACAATTCCTAAAGCTACTTTTATCAGACAGGTAAAGTCTGTGAGTATGGTAAAACCTGTTTGGAAGTAAACAAGCAACATAAAAACAAAAAGGTTAGACTACTAAGTAGTTGTGGGTAGTGATCCATATCTAATTAGAGGAAGAGGGTGAAAACTGCCTGTGGGCAGAACTTTTTTTTTTTTTTTTTTTAATGTTTACCCCATTTCTGACCACAGTTAATATCCTTAGAGAGGTTAATTGACAATGAATTGGATTACCGTGGCTATCAAATTTGCTTTACTCATACTGGATTGAAAAAAGAAGGAATTCTTGGTCTTGTCTTCCATAATAGAGGAGATCATTTTATTATGGCCATGTGTGCCTAAGGAAAAAAAAAATTCATTCCAGATACAGAAACGGAGCAGTAAAGAGAACAGAGAGAACAGAGAGAGAGAGAGAGAGAGAGAGAGAGAGAGAGAGAGAGAGAGAGAGAGAGAGAGCAGAAGGATACACTGAGTGGGAGAAGTGAGAGGCTTATGTGAGGAGCAGATGGTGAGCGGATGCAAACACATATCAACATTCATTTCCAGAGAGGCTCTGTGAGGTGATGGCTCCATCTCACTGCTGACTATACATTGTTTATTTGTCAGAGATTCTCCCCTCCCGCTGTGTTTGTCGGCTGTTTTTGGAAATGTGTTTTCTACCGTTTTATAATCTCCTACTTATTCTTTTATGTCAAACTATTTAATTAGCATGGCTTTGCCATTTATTTAAAACAATATTTATTAGGTTATCAGCTCTTTACTACAGTAGCTCCAAACAGCCGTAGGTTTCTTTCTAAGCAGCTCCTTTCTTTATTAAATGTATATTCAAAAAGCTGATTGCTAGATTGTCTAACTACAGAACATTAAAAAAAAAAAATCACATAAAGCATAAGCATTAAAACATTAATTTAGTATATATATATATATATATATATATATATATATATATATATATATATTTTTTTTTTTTTATTTTTTTTTTAATTTTATTTATTTTTTTAACTATTTGTGGTCCAGTATTGTTGATTCATAACATAGCTGTTTGGTTAATATATTTGGGTCAAGCTTAGCAGGTATCCTACGGTTGGTTTGGCCTTTTATTCGGACAGTTTTTCGTGACAGCGACGTATTTCTTGAGTTGTCCCAAAGCTATGATCCATAGGTTTGTTACCACCTCATTAACTGCTGTAGCAGCACAGCCTGACGTGAAAGTTCCTTTTACATAACACATCACTGGATGCTCATTCACATCTACTGGTCAATGGGTAATGTGAGGACATTAATGATGAAGACTATCTAAAACGACTGCGACTCTTCTTGGATGATGATTCTGCGGATATGTGAGCTTGTCTTGAGTCGCTAGTAACTTCTGACCTACTTGCCACTGATGGAGCAGCTTATCTTGGCCTTTGCGTACATTGTGATAAAACTTACTAGAAGTGAAGAGGATATAAGAAGGAGGATATAAGGATATAAGGATATAAGAAGAGGGCAACTACTTTCCTCATATTGTCATCTTGACAGTTTTCCTTTCTATGCTGTATGAGAAGTAGTTAGTCTCAACAACTTCATTCTCTATGTGTTTTTACCCCTCTGTTTTCCCCTGTAATTGTGCTGTTCTAAAAATACCGCATGGTGGCTGTATGGACAATTTCAGCAGATTCCTGAAAAGGAGCTTCTAGAGATGTGATCTAGTGGTGGTGACCTGATCCTTTTAGTCTTTCCTTAATGACAGTTTACCACAAAGGTTGATGCTGCAGTTGACCTCAACTTTTTCTAAGATTTGTTCACCGGATGACTGTCTTACGTAAGTAGCAGAAGAGCAGCTGCAATATCATAAATACTGAATTTTGTCTTTTTTGATTTCTGACTCCTGTAAGGTATTGTCTCCGACTGAATATTGCAGTATATATTTTCTGCTTCAACCCATCAGTGTTTTCTGTCTTATGTCAGAAGTGCTTCATAGTAATTTCTGCTATACACCCAGTCAGCTGTTTTCCCCTGAATCCATTCTTTATGCTAAGTTGCTCACATGCTGGCTACAGCATCATATTTAGCATACAGATATATGACTCACATTAATGTTCCTATATAGGAACATTAGCAGAAACTTTAGCACGTTTCCCAAAATGTAAAATTATTAGTTCAAGGCCGGTAGTCATTTCTAAGAAACATTTACATACTTTTTAAAAGCCTGAAACTGATGATTCAGAATCAGCCTCTTCCTATATATGCATCAATTTAAATACACTGTACACCTGTATTACGGGCCAGCAAAGAATCCTAAGCACAGTCGGCACTCCACAGCTTTGTCCATTTTGTCCTGCCCTATTGCTGCCTGTTTAGAATGCACCGACAGTTTGTCAAGCTTTTTTCATCGTATTAAGTAAGAGTTATGAATGTGATGAGGTCCAGTATTCAGCAAGGGCAACAATAATATATTCTAATTTATTCTTTGGATGTCCATACTTGTCCTCAACCCCCGTTGCCCCCAGGAGCTGCAGGTCTTTCTCAATGTAGCTGAAGGCATCCTGCAGTCTCTCTTCCCTCTGCTGTAGCGCAGTGCGGGCGCTAGTCAGATGCCTGTCCACTTCATTGTACTCTTCTTGGCTGAAGTGGCGACATGCTACCACCAGGGTCCGCAAACCTTTCTACAGTGACGAGGGGGAGGGTGGATGATTGGTAGAGGAAAACAGGAGAAATGAGAGAGCAATAAGAGAAATATATAATGACATCAAAATTGTAAAGATAAAGGCAAAAATGAAAGAACGGGAATATGTGTAAAAGAACGGTAAATATGAGGAAATTAAGAAGATAAGGGTAGGAGATAAAGAGAAGGAAAGGGATATGAACGGAAGCAATGAGAGAAAGAACAAAGCTTGGTTTTAAATCAGGGAGTCAGCCTGAGGCGTAGACAACCACAAATCAACCCAGTCCAGAGCACCGAGTCCTGGGTACTGATGTCTGATGACACAATGTGGGGGCCAGATATGCATGTATGTGTGCGTGGCTGTGCGTGTGTGTGGCTGTTGTGGTGAAGAATTTACAGTCTAATGGGAACAGAGAGTGACACAGCCAGAAGTAATCACTACAATGGTGGGAAATGTCTGGCCTACACACTGAGAGACGCAATCGTGAACATGTGGTTCAAGATGCATTCTAGAGTCAGATATTTGAATTTTTCATCATAAAGTTATATCATACAGAGACTCAATGAACTGCATACAGCCCTTTTAACATCTAGCTAAACAGACAATACCACAGATTATTTTTGGCTCATCATGGTGTAAAGGACATTTCATGTACAAGAACAAGATTTTTTTATATATATATATATATATATATATATATATATATAGTAGATCTTAGTGTAGAGAGCTTGTCAGCTCCTGTGAGTCTAATTCACCTGCTCCTTCCCAGAAATTCACATTTTCTGCCACAAAGAAACGAGCAGCTCCTGAATGAGGGTGTTTTGTTATGGATACCATGATGTCATCTAATGAAACATTATAATACCAGAAATCAATTTCTTGCTGACCACCACCCACTGAATGAATATGTAAAAGATAGTAGAAGTTGCTTTGAAACACAAGAAATCATTTAAAAAAAAATTTATAAAAGAAATGTTTCCTCACCAGCGCAAACTCATCGACGTGCAGTCTCGTCTTTTCTATCTCGCCACTGGTGGTGAAGGGCAAGATGGCTGACTCTGCTCCCTTGGTGAAAAGCACTTTGCCTCCTTGAAAGTCAAGACAAGAAGAAGAATGCACAGGGAAAGCAGTAGTTATGCATAAAAATCACATAATATTGTGAAAACACTTTAAATTTAATTAGATTCTGTATATTTTTAATACAGAATTAACTAATGCCAAACCTTAACATGTTCACATCCCTTCTTTCTAACCATATTACTAAACTGCATTTGCTAAATAGCTTGCATAGTAGCCATCAGTATTTTAGTGTGTGTGTTTATTTGCCAAATTGTAAAGTGCTTTGGATAAAGTTCAAATATAAATGCACACTATTTACCATTTACCAAAAATGCAGAGCGGTAGAACATTTAGTTACCTGAGGGAGTCTGCAGTATGACGCTCATCCTCCTGCGGACAGCATCAAACTCTAATACATGGAGCAGTTTATACCTGAGTGAACAGAGAGAGCATTAACTTCTCTTTAGACCCAGATGAGAGACATAAACAGTTCTTTTGGGCAGGTAGTTTTTACAATCATTCTTTGGCTGCAGTCTAGATTGCATGTTTTTGTTGCTATGGCATACCTAAACTAATAAAAAAAAAGGAATGTGACAGATTACAACTTAAAGACATTTGAACTGAGGTTAGCCATACACAGTATTCGTTCTCAATTGTTAGCGGATGATCATATAAAACAGCTTGGATTGCTTGTGATTTAAGAGATGCATAGGGCGAGACGTACTTTTCTGACTGGCCAAATGTCTTGATTTCCATGGTATCGCCGCTGCTGCAGGTGAAGGCCACTCCAATCCTGAGGAAAAAAAGGAAAGCAGTTAAAAGTTAGAATTTTTTGGGCAATAAAGAAAACAGACCTTTGAATATGAGGTTAAAATCAAATTTAGAAAGTTTTGAAGGTCTTTAAAAGACAAAAACAACACAACAAAATTCAGCTTTACTGCTCCCTTCAAGCCATTCAGTCGTTCATTCATCCAGCTATTAATCTTTCTCAAGGTCAAGGAGGTCTGGTGCCTACAGTTTATGGCATGTATTTATTTTGTGGGAAAAAGGTGGGAAATCCTAATTAAAACCAAGCCTCTAAACAAGGTGATAAAATAGAGGATGTTTTTTGTGAAGTGACTGAGCCATTGAGCCGCTGTGTCTAACCAAGCAAATCCGTATCATATTTCAAAACACCAGGAAAACAAAGTGCTAGGGTATGCAATCTAGACATGTTTGTGTATTCCGAGCCATTAAGTCACATTTCAGTAAGAAATACCTTTAATTTCCATGCCCCTTTGATCTCAACGTTTAGTATTGGTTGACCATTTGGATTGATGTTACATTTGTAATGGTACTTAAACAGAAACTGATTGTTATATATACCAGCGATTACTGAGGTCATGGTTCAAACTGTGTTGCCTTTTGGTTAAAATCAATAGCTCTGTCTGTGGCTCAGTGGAGCATGGAGGCACTGGTTCATGGCTGCAGCCCTTTACTGCTCAGCATAATTTAATTTGATGGTTTGAAACCTACATTGGCCAGAATCATGGACTTTATACACCATAAATCCTGTAAGATTTGGTAAAACAACAAAGTCTGACAATTCAGATGGGTGCTACACAGCCACAGATTCAATCCTCCATTGATTTTTGTTAGCTCCAGCTTCTTTAGCAGTTTTTCAAAATGGTATATTAGAATCTGGGCATGTTCAAATAATGTTTTTCCCCTTTTGAGCCAGTTTCCATACAGACCCAAAGGGTTTCTTTTAACTACTCCCTAGGCTTTAAATTTTTGCTTGTGCTTTATATCTGTGACTATAAAAATGACCAACAAGCGAGTACAAAAAAGTGACATTTTCTATTTGGCCAGAGGTCCACCTAGAATTTAGAATCATGTCAAAAGCCTGGATATTTGTGCCATGGTCAAGAAAAGGTGTAATAAATATGACTGGTGGTTTATGGCGTCAACAGAGCCCAAGCTCCTCTCTTAAACCAAGAGTAGCCTGAATAGACCTTAAAAAACTGGGCATCACATGTAACTAATAGTTTTCACAAGTTTTGTTTTGTTCCATCATTGACATCCAGACACAGAGAATAAAGAAAAGGATGAAACTGACACATTTCCTGTGTTATAATAATCAAACACCAATGCAATCTGGTGAAACTACATGCTCTTATGGAAGTATCACACCACACCAAACACTTTTACCTCTTTTATTTTACATATTTTTCTTTTATTGGTACCTTTTGTCAACATCCGCTTTCATCAACTACAAAATTTCAAAATATGAAACAGTTGGAATTTACGAAAGAGGAGAAGTCTCTTTGAAAAGCTCTAATGTAACCTCACCTCTTCGCTGCCTCTACTAAAGCTTTCTCGTCTGGTGAGGAGGCATAGTATTCCATGTGACTGGAGGAGTAACCATTCGCATGGTGGGGGGAGGAGACACATTCTCCTATGCAGTCTGGCTGGTCGTAGCTGATCTGAACCGTGTGACATAACGATACTGCCTTGAGAAATAACAATTCCTCACCAGTCTGGAAGGAGAAGAAACAGGGAAGGACGACAGGAGAAGAAACATCATAAATTCAATACATACTATAGACATACTGTATGTAACTGTAAACATTAGTAATGATTTAGAGTCACCTGATATGCAAAGAGCAATTTCTAGGTGTAGCAGAGCTTGTTTAAAGTGAAAAACTGATCACTCTTGCATTTTTACAGTTCTACTTCTTAGTTGCACAAGTTCATTAGTCAAATTATGTATTGCTATGGATAAGAATGGCCTAAGGCAAAAAGCCACAGCTGAGCTTGTATGTTGACAACAGTAAGAACAGTGTTTATGTACAGCGTGGTTGTGTGTCTGCCGAAATAAAAAAAAGTAATGCATATAAACAGTATGTTATTTACCAAGTGAGGCGTAGAACCATCTGGTGAATTGTCAGTCATTCCCTCTGGTACAAGTTTTCCGTTAACTTCTCGGTACTTGGTTCCGTTAATGGAACACTCGCGGAACTGCATCTCATTCTCTGTTAGCGTACCCGTCTTATCAGTAAACACATACTCCACCTGGCAAACAGAAATACACAAACATGCACACCTAAGTCAAGTATTACTAAAGAAGTATTCCTCTTGTCCTATTAAATGAAATTTTGAGTATTGAATTACACAAAAACCTGAAATATAAATTAATTATGTCTGTTTTTAGACTTTTTCCATATGTAAATGATTTTATATTTATTATATTATTATGAACAAAATATAGCATATTATACAAATACATCACATCTGAATGTTATTTCAGGTATGAATGACCTTAGACCATTTTTATACATAAAATGCTATTTTATAATTTTAATACTTAATTTCTAAATAATATAAATTATATAAACAAATATTTATGTGAGTATCTGGTGTATGTGTGTGAGTGAATCCATGAATGTGTGTTTCTTTGCTGTGTGTGCGTGTGTATGTTTGTGTGTGTGTGTGCGCTTCTTTTTCCATACCTGCCCCAGCTCCTCATTGAGGTCAGAGGTGTTGACCTGAGCTTTCTGGTCACTTTCCTCATGGTATAGGTCCAAATCCCAGCCAATGAAAAAGGAGCCGAGGAACTTCTGCATCTCCACAGTGACGTAGAGTGAGATGGGGATGATGAAGTTATAAAGGACCAGAAATGCCAAGAAGTCTGAGATGAACTTCAAGATCTAAAGAAGGCAGGAAAGAGTAAACTGCATTAGGATAAGAAACAGGAAGAGTACTACACAATGAGAACAAACAGTGAAACAAGATAAGTGAAAAAAACTTGAACTTATGCGAAACAAAAGTAAATAGGCTGCATTGTCTTAAACTATGAAGAGTAATAAGATTGCAAAATAGATATTCTTAATGCACATCTAAACTGAACACAGAATGATGGTGCTTCAGCACTAATGCGTCTAAATCAAAGCAGACAGGGTAATCCATTCCCATAAAGGAGCTAATTACTTAATGTGGCAGGAAAGCAGAGTGAGAAAGGATGACAGAGAGAGAGACAAAGTATCAGCAGCTATGGAAAAGCCAAGTTATTAAACATTAAACCTGGAATTAAGCTCTGGCCAACTTGCCATAAAAAAGAAAATGAATTATAATAAATTTAAAACATCAGGGTTATACTGTCATCCAGGAAAAGACAGAATATGCAACAAAAATACTGTCTTTTGTGGTAGTTCTCCTTTTTAAACTTGGATATTGTAATCTTTAGGCCCTAAATTTAGAAATGATCAGACATCTGAAGAACCAGCAGATTCCCTGGAGGAAGGATGTAGTTGTGATGTAGATCGATGCACTCATTGCTAAAGGGTATAGACTGTTAACAGAGACAATGAGTTTCTGAAGCACCTGTTATACAAAAGAAAACAAAAAAACCCCAACACAGTCATTATTTTGCTGCTGGTATTCCTCTGTCTCCAGGGAGCAGGATGGCCAGTTTACAACCGTGGGTTTTTTTTTTTCTCTGTCTCAGTACATAGAGGCTTCTGCCCCCTCTGACAGATTAGTGTTGGCAGGTAGGCCGAGAGACTAGCAGACTGGCCCAGTGACAGGTGCTCCCTATGTTATGCCTTGTCACAAAATCTAGACTCGCCTACCAGCACCATCCTGGGATTCTCTGTGTGTAAGTGTTTACATGCGGATTCAGGCCTTTGCTCATCAGTATATCATCACTAACTCTATTCATTTATATCTGCAGGAGAGAGGAGAAAGCCCATCATTTTTTTGATGAGGAGATGAAAGTGTAAGAAGATGTAGGTTGTACAGAGGTAAAAAGAGAGACAGAAATGGAATGTCAACTTAAATCTCATCTCATCTTATCTCCACAACTGAAAGCCTGTACAATGTACAAAAAAACCAAACCATTAAGAATGTATTTCTCTGACACGTAAAAAAGCAGACTAACCGGACTGCTGTTCCTCTCCTGTTCAGTCTTTTGGTTGTAGAAAGGCTCGTCCCATTTGTCCTCAGCCTGCCACGCATACTTCAGGATGGTGCTGAGGATGGCCTCGAACAGCAAGATGCCCAGGTATATGATCAGGAAGGTATTCATGGACCTGACACAAGTTGAATGTTTAATTAAGCATAGATGGACACAGTAGCGAGAGCAATATCTTGCCCTCTCTGAGAGGAAACAGAGAAGTGCTTACTTCTCCACTGCAGAGCGTTTCTGGGACTTGCACTTATAGTTGAGGGCCATCTTGGACTCCATCCCTGTGTAAACAGCCACACCTGCAACATCACAGGTGGTTAAAATATTACACATAGCTTGTGAGGCATTAGTCCATTATATAATTTAACAGGTTGGGCCAGAAGTCAAGAGAGCAGAAGACACCAAAATAATCTGTACATCCATGATAGATCATTGGCTCTAGTTGTAAACTGACACAGCTGCACCTGTACAATCTAGTGAAGCTTTGGGACGTTGCTGTCAAACCTGCAGGTAAATCCCTTTTAAGATTCAGTCTATGACAATAGTCTATGGTTAACATAATAAGACCCTTGCCATTTGATAATGACTGGTCGGCCTACCCTTAATGTCCATGAAGCTAGGCTTTATCTGTGTCAAAACTATGACCTGGCTTTGTCACTGTTCTTTCATGTTTCCAATATCATCTGGAAACAATTCAGAAACAACTTGTTCTTGAGCAGCTATACTTTGTCTCTCTCTAAATTCACCAGGAAACTTCCCACTGCAAGAAATAATTTACCCATTGCCTGCATCTCTCTTAGGTGAAGGTTGGGGTTTGCAGAATGATTTCTTTTTGCTCCTCATCATATTGACTTACCATAAATCTCTTTGGTATTTTTCAACCTGGCGCCCCGCAGCAGCAAATTCTCTGGGCCCAGCGGTCTGAAAGAAAAGCAAACAAAAGCAACTTAAATAACGAGGAAGATGGATGTGGTTATAGGATTGTGGTACCAATGAGAGACAGTGGGACCTTGACAAAAATAAAATAAAAATACTCAAAACAGTATATGAGGCCCATACAGCTTTTGTATAGATATTTAAATCAATCATTTTCAATTAGCTACATACTGTCCTCTCTTTTGGTGACATAGCAGCACACAGCTGATTAAATAAATTAAATAAGCAATGTTGTTGCTCGTTGTATAATCTAGTTTCAGTGTCCTTAGTTCATCTTTAAGAGAATATAATTAATAGTCAAACCAGCCAGATAAATCTGATCTCACCTGACTATTTCCTCCCTGTTTTGAGTCACCATGATCCGACCTACAAACCTGGAAAACGCCAAAGGCATGTCAGTTGAGTGGACTGAGAGAGACAGTAAAAAAAAAAAAAACAATAACAAAAAACCAAAACAAATCACACACACAAAACCAGGCTAACTAGAGATGATCATGTAGCACAAAAAATTTTGGAAAGGCACATGCAATTCAATAACCATGTTACTGTAAATCTTGTTTCTATATTCAGCTTTTCAGTAATCATATTTCTCCTCTATACTCTGACATATTTTAAATGAATTACATCAGTGCTTCTGCAGCCTGCACTGAATTTTTTTTGAGCACCTGGACCTACAGAGCACACAGAGAATAAAGTCTATGGTGAACAGCTTCTCTTTAACTGTGAGAATGCGTCTTAACATTAACAAAAAATTAAACAAAAACAATAGTTAAGCGAAGGAAACAGAGATTCAGACCTATTAAAATCTGTTTCAGCTGGACTTTGGATAGAATTATATTTAAAACAAAGATGATTGCAACAAGCATAGATCTTCCCTCTCATCCTGCTGCAATGCCGCCACCGCGATGCTCTCCCTGTCCAGAGAATTTTTCATGCACATGCACAAATTCAACAACCTCAGAAAGAAAATCTGGTAAAGTTTAAAACCAGCAGGCTCCTCCAGCAGAATTTGAACAAGGTTTATCTTAATGACCTGATCAAGTAAACTAGGTTCCTAGCTAACGAGATTTTTGAAAAATCAGATTACTGCAGAAAGCTTACAATAGCTGGGTCAGTTAAGTGCATTTAAACGCAGGAACTGTAGAGAGAGAGACACAGCAACCAAGAGCGGGGGGCTGCTGCCATTGAAACAAATTGCCCGATCTAAAAATACACTGTTCGATCCTAAAGTAGCCAGCTGAGACAGACAAGAGGAAGAGGAGTTGTTGATGAGGCGATGAAGCCATCTCACTCGGGAGGTTTCTACCATGTATCAATCATTAATTTTAATTTAAAATGGGGTCTAGAGACTTCCAGGGGATCCCAGAAATTGAAATGAGTGGAATTAATTTTCTATACTTACAGTGTAAGTTATAAATTAAAAACCAAGAATAAAAATAATGAAAATACAATATATATATTCATATATGAGGGTCTTATGTTTGAATTAGTTTAGCTAGTAGTATCCTATTGTAAGTGACTTCACACTGGACTTTTCATGTCCTCACTCTGAAGGTGTTTCTAGACAGCAGGCACAGATTACCTGTACAGGTCAGCTTCCGGTTGTTGACACTCCACCACAGCCTGTAGAGCCTCCAGCCGAGACACTGACTGACACACTGATGTCTCTTCTACAGAGTAGTGAGTCTTCCATTGTACAGAGACAACAAACATATACAGTTAAATGTTGATGAAACTGAATCATTGTTTCAAATGGGACAAAGATACTTTTTTTTTAGTTTATAAAGGAAGAAATTTTCCTACAAATGTCATGAACAAATTCCTGAGCACGTAGATGTACTGTTAGAACAAAAAACTTTCTATTTATAAAACTGGTTTTGTCAGTTGGTGCAGGAGAGGAAACTGCAACTCAACTGTCAACATGCCACATGCGAAGGAGGAAAAATTTCAGGTTAGTATGAATGTGAGGGAAAGACAGACCCATAGATTATTGGAATTTTGCCTTAATATGCATTTTATTTGAACCAAAGGGGATGCACTGTAATTGTCTGTCTGTCTATTTAACCAGACAAAAAAAAGTGGATAATCACCGGAAGTTTTAGTCAGATGCTGACAGAGCAGGGATACAGAACAAAATGGCCTTGTGTTCAAATAAAGTGGGGGGCTGCGTTGGTGGGGATCTATTGTTTAAAGTATGGGTACAATCCATGAGGTCCTGTCAGAATGACAGATGTAATGTATTTGAAGGCTTATCAGTTGCCAGAACACATCACAATTGTTTGTAATACTCACTGACAGGACTTTAAAACCCTAGGAATTCACGACTAAATATAAGAAATATGGCATTTACATTATAAAGTATTCTACCAAGATTGTGTGCTTACATGTGGTTTGTCCGTCTTGCCAGATGATGTCATGCTGCATTGCAGCAAAAGTGTAGCCTTGTTAACTTTTTTACTGGACAGCCCTGCGATTTGCCAGACGACCCAGTATTGTTTTGCTAGAGCAGCGATGGACCGGCTCCATTCAAATGAATGAGGGGGCTCCATTTTATCCTGCTGGGCTCAAGTCAGACTGACAATGGGCTAACACATGGATGAGCAGACTGCTACTACTACTATTGCAAAGTCTGCACTTGTGTAAGAAAGTGCTACAATGCAGTGGTGGGATTCATGAAACAGCCAAGGTTTCATCAGTCTATCTAACCAAATGAAACATCATCCATTTGGGTAATGGATTACTGTTAGCTCACTAACCTTCGGACCTCTTTCTTGTGCGTATGTGTATATACACACACACACACACACACACACACACACACACACACGCATGCATGCACATGCACGCGCGCGCGCACACACACACATACACACGAGAGGAGAGGAGAGGAGAGGAGAGGATAGGAATTTCTAAATACAAAATTAAGAGATATAAGAGGTTTTACACAGAAATTATTTAACATATTCAAATCATTTAAAAACATTTTCTTTGTTATGCAGACTACTGACTGGCAAACACACAATCTTGCAGACATGTGAGAAGATGCACAATTGAACTCTAACCAATTAAAGGTTAATTGTCATATTTTCTAACAACTTTGATTAAAAATCTCTTCATGCATAGAGCTTTGATATTGGTTCCATTACCGTAATACTTGAGGAATATGAGCATGCAGCGTGCATCACTGCTTCAATCACTGGTGAGTCCATTCATTTAAGCTCCTCATAGAATACAGCAACAAATGATGAATATGGAAAGCAAAGAATGAATGAACTTTTCTCACTTAATGTAACTTTGGTTTGTTTGTTTACACTGCAGGGGGCATTTTTAAGGTGGAGCAGCTGGCTTGTCGAGTTTACAGGTTTGAATCCCAGGGCTGGTTGTGGACATGCTAATATGGGTTATTGAATTAAACGGTTGCTTGTGCCTCAAACAACAGCTTTTGTCTGTTAAATGTTTTCACCCCCACAAGTCAGAAACAAAACAGATGATATTCTCACATATGCTTCTACAGCTGAAACACACACACACACACACACACACACACACACACACACACACACACACACACACACACACACACACACACACACACACCTTAAGGTTGGTCTCTCCGTCAAGGCTGGCTGTGGTGATGTGACAGGTGCCATCTGCGCGATCCGATGACAGCAACACCAGGTCAGCAGGGAATGTTTCATCTTTAGCCACACGAACAATGTCCCCAACCTTAATGGACAGACAGAAAATCACACACCCACATGGGCGGGCACGTGCACACATATGCACAGGAAGTTGTTAAATCTGTTTATTTGTAATATTTCTTTTTGTGTTAATTAATTTATTTTTGTACAGGACCCTAATGGGGGAGAAAAAAATATACATATTTATTTAGATATATATTTAGATATACATTTGTCTGTATTGTCCGCCTCGTGTTTAGAAAAGAACCTTCTTCACCCCTTTACACTGTGTTGTTTAATCTGGTTACAAGATTAAAGGGTCGGTTTCTGCTGCCAATATTCTACTCTCCCACTTGTAATGAAACTCAGTGACTCTGGACACCTTTGTGCCTTTTTATTAAGTAAAATTACTCATTCAGGGTAACAGCCGGTATCATGGCTGTGACTGGGTAAACAGTATCCAGAGGTTCAAGCCTGTGAAGTAGGTCTACTGACTATAGGACATACATCACTTTGATAGCATTGCGTTGGCTCCGGTCACAGTCGTCACATTGTCTCTGAGAAGCCTGACCTCTGACAATTTGTGTGCACCAGAATGTTACAGAGTTACAGGTAAATCCAGGTAATGACAACACCTGATTAGTGAGAGGAGAGGCAATAGCGAGATCCTAATCCTTAATCCTAATGGGTGTCCAGCAAGTTTGCAAAAAGCTCAAAAATGGGTCACTATGGTAAACCAGCAGTTTTCAGAAAAATGATGGGCTGCGAGGACAAACAATGCAGACTTATTAGAATACAGTCCAGTAATGTGGACATGAAAAAAGTGGCATTTGTAGAGACTTGTGTTACTGCAACAAATGAAGAAACATTTGTGTTAATGCCTCAGTATTTGCAATCCTGACACAAGAAACACTGCTCTTTTCATTGACAACATTATCGTTCTATATAGGTGTAGTTCTACAGACACACCAACAGCCCCAGGAATTTAACAGCCAAGCTAAAGTTAATTATAGCCATTGGTTATGAGCTGTGAGAAGCTTTTTTTTAGGTACTTTCAGGTGCACGTCTTTCCCCGTCTTACCCTGATGTTCTTGGATTTTGTTTGGACCAGACTCCCACTACGGACCACAAATACCGGAGCCCCATTCACCTCATTGTCCGCCTTGTGTCTCAGCCAATCCTCATAGCCCTATGAAAAAAAAAAAAAAAAATTGCTCGGTAACCAACCAAATTCAGCAGCTAACAGTTGCCAACTTCACCGTGGTACATGCCATTATTGATAAACAGTGTTGATGCAGGCCCAACTAGTCATTGAACAAGTGGGTAATAGCTGTTTAAGTTAATACAGCATTGTGCAATTTTAAATTTTCTTGTTGCAATTTACAGGAGTGGATTCAAGTTTTTATCAATTTGAATTCACATACTACTAAGTACTAAACTAAGTTGAGACAAGGTGGATAATATAAAACAATAATCTCATTTTAATCATACTGTATTGATGTTAGTTCCACATTTTCAGCAAATCAAAAGACGAAGTACAATGTGCTTCTGTTCTCACCTGTTTTATGGCAGTTACTGTGATCACAAAGAAAAGAGGTAGACCACTGGTGACTGGGGAAGTTGGTGTATCTATCATTAACTGGAAAGACAAACACAGAGGAGGGGGTGCAGTGATGTCAACAATTTTAAAAGTATGGTGGCAAACAAAAAAAATTACACCAGAGACTCAGTAAGAGCAGGTATGCCCCATTAAGGAAGACAGTATGGAAACATGAAATACTGAAGAGAGAAGAAGTGGCTGATGTGTCAGACAGGAACCAACTATGATTTCCCTGGAAGGTTCAATGTTAGTATGGCAGTTATTCTGTAGTTACTGTATATGGTTATATGTGCCTGTCGCACACCTGGGTGACCTTTATAAAATATATTTTAGCAGACAAGCAAAAACTGCACTAGTTAAGAGAAGCACAGAACACAGAAGCACAGTGGTGTGTTCTCTTGATGTGTTATTCATTACCTCCTGGATCACATTTTAACATTTTGTTGATTATACACCAAGAATGTAGTTATTGCTTAGAACGGAATCTGCTTACTTACTAGTAGTTGACTTAAGTATTTTTCAAAATTTATATGCCCTAAGGAAATAAACAATGTACTTATGTCACATAGGAAAATGTTGTGTGGCTGATGCAATGCATGTTATTTCTTTGTATTTGGATTTTACGTTTATCCACAAAGAAATTAAGTTGGCTTAAAACTATGAAGGCAGAGGTACAAATTAACCCTGTGGAGCTGTGGAGCAAGGCTTTAATGAGTTGGTCCCTGTGTTCTTGTAGGTGATAAGATACACATTCTTCCCAAGGGGTTCACTCTGTTCAACTTCTCAAAAGATGGCAGAGAGGTGCCGAGAAAGCAGCAACACTCCATCAAAGACTGCTACAAAGTAAGAGTGAATGTAAACTATGCAAGTTTCAAATAATAATTATTTAAAAGAAAATAAGTTTTTAAAATGTTTTATAAGAAGGAAAATGCACTCTGCACATCTGTTAAGATGGATTTATGCTTATTCCACGCAGAGCCAACGCTGTCATGAGCATGTATACTTCTGCACTGTTGTCTACGTCACTTTGCAATTACACTATCAAGCTGCTAGTTGGCGGTGGCGTTTATAGGCCACTGTGTTGAGTCTCTTCGCCACTGTTTTCCAAGAGATTGTTGGAGCACTTTGAAACAATGGCCACTGAAACTGAGTGGAACTAGATGGAGTTGAAGCTGATAGATGTTGAATAGCAGTTATTTTTCTTGAAAATAGCTCTTGGCAGTCCATGTCACTGAGATGCAAAATTACATTTTCAGGAAGGTGCGCATCAGGCTATGGTGTAGATTTCACGTACAAACATAAACTGGCCTTTAGGCCTCGAAGGATAAAAACAGTGGATTTAGGTGAGTCACACTGATTGTAAAATGAAACTTTGTTCACCTTTAAACAAGACACACCAAAGAAGTATTTGAACATTTTAACAAACCGTAGCAACAAAACATTAAACTCTTACTCTCTAATTCAAGACTTTTCTTTACTTGGTTTGTTAAGGGAAATGGCAGTTGACAACTGTTATCTAGGAATCCTGTTTAGGCCACCTAAACATGGTTAAACTTGCCTTCAAAGAAAATGTCATATTCAAAATGTCAAGATAAAAAGAGGCTGTTCTTTCAGTGATTTGAGACTAAGCTGACTTCAGCTTTGCTGACAGGTCGAGTGGGTGAGAGGGGAGCCTTTTTTAGACAGAGTCAAGTCGATTGCTTTGGCTTCACTACACAGGCCCAGATAAATCAGTAGAAGACTGAAAATCTGAAAGCCAGATCCTCCTTCAGCACAGACTGACTGATGCAAAGTGAAGCCCTAATGCTCAGGGCTGGCTGTAAAAAATAACACGTATTCCTTAATGTGTGGGTGTAATGTGTTAATACTGAGGCAGACCTGTCTCTCCGCCAGGCCCTAGAAGTTGATGAGTCACCCACTTGTGCCCAAACAGGCACACACAGATACACACACAGACACACACCGAAACACATTAGGGCAGGGAAACTAAAGTCATACTTGAACTGTCACTATCTGACTCAGGAGAACATGTACCCGCAGTAAGGAATAGTGACCGTTTGTGCATTTGTGAGTGTTATTACCTGTACTAGGAAGATAATGAGAAAGTAGAAGTTGGCTATCCTCCTGAACTGCTCAAACAGATTCTTGGGGACAAAATTCCAAATTGTGTACTGAAAGAGAAAGAAAAAAAACCCCAACAACCTACATTTAGGGTTTACAGAAACAGGAAAAACCCTATGGAAAGGTTTTCTCAAGTGGGTATCTGCAGATTTCAATAAGCCATATTTAAGATTTATATATTAATTAACTTTTTACAAGCAATACCAGATGGAACTGGATTTGAGAACAAGTAAAATATACTGTATATAAACAAATGCACGAGGCAGTAAAACTAGCCACTTTCTGACTGGCAGTATTCAAATTATAAAACAGCACAAAAGGAAATCCAATACCATGAATTAGTTTTAAAGGATACTAAGTTTAATACAACAACAAAAACACTATTTCTGGCATAGATTTGCAACTGCATGACAAAATGAACACATATTTTGATAAAGCTTCAAATAAAATAAGATATAAATGATTCAATTGCCAGGATACTGACATCCTGAAATTATGTCTTCGACCAATTCCGCTGAGTACATGTTTGTTCAAAAGAGCTGCTCATTTGTTTCACATTGGTACATAAATCAACTGAGGATAACCTTTTATTTGAGGTATTTGTCTCCCAGAAAGCTCAACTTAAAATCAATTTAATACTGGTGGTGACTTAACCCAACTGCCAATCATTTCATCAACTGCCTAATTAATGACAGTTGTCACTGCTGGCGACAGGCACTAGGGACTACTAATCCTCTCAACATCCTAAAAATGTTTTGTCAGAGTTGATCCTGTTATCAGGAAATCGTACTTCACCCCTTATCTCTGACGTTCTGTGACGTTTTCTTCAGCCAAGGATGTTGTGATATCTTACATGACTCTGAACGATGACAAGTCATATCTTTCAAAAACCATTGCCTCAAACCACCTGATTCATCTCTTTTGTACCTTTGACTAAAGACGCTGAAGTTCCAACAAAGTGTTTTTGAGGTGATGATACTGAATTCAAGACTGTGATTCTGGCAGTTATGTGGAAAAATAAAGATCTGAAGATTCATGAAGTTAAAACATTTGAACAGAAAAGAACTAAAAAAGACATACCACCCCATTCTGACTTAGTAACATGAAATCCTGTGGTCATTAGACCATGGGGAAAAATCCAGTACTGGCTCAAGCAACATTTGGTACCTTGGATGAGATGATTCTGTTGTCTGCAAAGCGTTGTGGTATGTAGTGGCCATGCTGAGGGAAACGGTTTGCTACATACACTGTCCTGGTCTCACTCTGATGAGGAGGGTCAAAGCCCTGAGGGGAGGGAGGAGAAGAAGAGAAGCGAGAGGATGTAGAGGGATAAGAAAGAGGAAGAAAAAAGGGACAAAGGGAAAAGATGCAAAAGGAGGGAAAGGGACACAGCAGGTTACTTACAGTACATAACAACTCTTAGTGTATCCCTTATAGCAGACGTCAAATCTCGCTTATTTTTCCTTTGCAATTTGTCTTTTGCAAGTTAAACACAACTCTGCTTTAGTTCAAAGTTATTTTAATAGGTCAGGCAGTGCTACTGCACTTAAGGACATAATGTTGGTAAATGTGTGCCTCTGACCTCTTTTCGTGTGTATAGGTATAGTGTATAGCTGAAAGGTTTAGTCGATTAACTGATTATAATAATTGAGCCATTGTTTAAATAATTTTTAAAGAAATAAGGCCCAGGAGTCGCTGGTACCAGCTTCATAAATTTGAATATTTCCTGCTTTTCTCTGTTTTATGTCATTGTAAACTGCAGGGTGCCACAAGCACTCTGTAAAACTTTGCACGAAAAGTCCCCTCTCTGTCATAAAGTCTGTGAACCACCCCTGAACAAAAACAATATGTTTAGGATTTTCCATTTTTACTGATCCATTCTTTTCCACTCTGCTCACAGCTTTCAAAAAGCTCATCTGATATGGCTCTGTTGTCACTCTACATTTAGGATCATTTTAGAGTCAGATGGTCAGAGTTGTCGCATGCTCAACACAATGCTGATGGGTGGAAAAGGGTAAAACAGTGGCCCTGGTAGCACTGTAGCAAAAAACATCTAAATGTATATTTAGACAATAACCTCTAAAGATCTAGTCAATAATTCCATAAAGTATGCATGATTAATTTATCCTGAAACAACATCATTATTTTCGTTTGACTAAATACATTCACATCCAACAGCACTGATTCCTTGTATTCAAAGCAAAAGAAGTACTCCTATGGCAAAACAGGGAGAGATGTTTGCTAAGACTAAAGTGCGAAGATTAAAGCAAATTCAACTCCATTGCAGCTGTCCTGTTTAACCACTAAATAGCATGGCCACACACAATTACCCTGCAGAAGAGTCAGGGAGAGAACAAAACAGTGTGTATAGTGGAACCACACTCCTCTGGACAGTGTACTGACCCACTCAGTAAGGGCAAACAGCAGCATTTCTCAACAGCATGCAAACCTGGCCAGGGAAATGCAAAAAAGGAAGTCCTCACAAATTTCAAATGAATTAATGAACCCTGTTTAAAAAAAAAACTTCTCAGTGCTGTGCTGAGCCGTGATAAACAATTGCCTAAAAATTCCTAAACCTTTAATTAAACGATCTTGAGAGTCCCAGGTAGCTATTTCTAGAGAAGGCTTCTACTACCTCACAGAACTTAGTTTACTTTTCTTTACATTAGTCCTCCTTTATTAGCCTTAACTTTATTGTTAGAAAATTTTAAGAAGAAAGGTCAACTGACCATGTAAACCATAAAAAAATCTTTTGGATCTACATCCTGCATCAGATTTGATTAGGTTCACCTACAATACTGTATTAGTAGCTTAAAAGGTGCCTTTTACAGTTTCTGAAGGTAAGAGGAACATGCACAATACTACCAGTGTTTGTTAAAACTGGTACAGGACTTTAAATCAACCTAATTTACCAACGATTGCAGGAACTTCTTGATATTGCAAGGAAGTGTTTTTGTAAGCCAGAAGTCCTCTTACCTAACAAAGCCAAGTCACTGACATTGGTCAATGAGCTGCAGATAGATTATGGTCATTATATTCTTTAGGGCTGTTAACGTCTAACTTAATACACCTTTACATGATTACTGGAAGGAACCTCGATGGTGGTTGTTTGAGAAAATCTCTCATCCCCTCTGTCCGGACAGTTTTTCCGACAGTCTGAGGAGTCAGCTGTTGTAACTCACTGCCACATCCCTCAGCTGTCACTTAGGTTGCTAATCATTACTGTCTTTGCACACAGTAGCTTGAGTTAGCTTAATTGCTAGCTGGGTACACACTAAACTACCCTGTGCAACTGTAACAAACTGCAGTCTTGAGAAATCAATTGAAGCACCTTACTCAACGTGTATGTAAGCACAGCAATGCAGCCTTAAGTCATTATTGCAGCTTACATTCAAAACAAGAGGAATTAGTGACTTCTACCACAAACTTAAAATAATAATACAAATGTACAGTGTTCTCACCCCTGGATTATCTTTTGAATGACTGAATGAAGTGTTAAAATGCTTTATTTTCCCTGTGCTACAGAGTATTGTGCTCCTCTTGAGGCAGCATATATTAAATGACAATAATAGTCCACAATATCTCGGCTATGTCAAGCATATGAGTCTCACCTATATATAATGCCAATTACAGGATAATTAACATAAAAAGTGCCACGCTTAATTTGACTAAGAATTAATAATTTTGCATTTTAATTCATGCCTTGAATACTTGAGGAAGAAAAAAAACAAAAATTACTGAAGCAAAAATCACAATTAAAAAAGCAATGGACTGAGCCTTTAGGTGATTCCCGAGGTATGTAACTTATCATTAAACTAAACTCGAGACTGATAAATACATCACTCATTATATACACATTCACCTGATCTGGATATTTTACTGTATATACAACTCTGCTGCACTACAGCAACCAACAAGTCCCAATATTAAATGATATTTGGTGGATGTAATCTTAACAGTCCAATGCAGATTCCGAGTCTTAGATCTGGTTGTGTATATAATAGACATATTGTTGTGACCTAAACTTTCAGATGTTCTTGAAAAGCTTAAACACATTTTAGCAATGATAACCAAAGACTTAACTCCATGTCCAGATTCGGTTACTTAGCACTGCCCCAAATAGCATAAATGTTTGAAATCTGCTTTGTGCTGAGGTCAGACTTGGCCAACGATTAGGTCCGACTGGTGCCTATCAGGGGCACTTAACCTTTTCATTGAGTACACCAATGGGGTGAGTCCAAGTAGAAGTCATTTTTCATTTTTATTTCCCCCGATAGACTTATACCGAGCAGAAAAGAGATGATAGGTATAACAAGCCAGGCTGAAGGGGGATTTCAAAGCTTCCCTGAACACTGAGATACTACAAAGAGGCTGATACTGAATATTAGAAAGACATGGCCAAAACAAAATAACAAGCCTCATTATCATTTTTTACCGGCAGTGTTTCAGTGAGAATAAAAATAAATACTTCTGTCAGTATGGCCGCAACTGCAATAAGGCTTTCCTGTAAACACTCTGCACAGCTTAAATCACACTTCTTATTTTGTCCCCAGACTCTAATGGCTCTATCCAATTCTTAGGCCGACAGGTAATAACTCCCTGCATAAAGCCTACAAGTCCCACGATGTCTTGGGGGAAACGCTGCTCTGAACAACGGCTGGGAAGTAGTCTAGGGCATCACAACCAAGATAACACGCAGAGCTGTATTAGAGACTAACAGGCATTTAATCAAATGAGAAGAACTAATCAGAGATGGAAAGAGGAAGAGATGGAGCTGCATGAAGAAGTAATGATAACGACAGAGAGCCTGCAGCACAAAGACGAAGAGAGAGAGAGAGAGAGGGAGAGAGAGACAGAGACAGAAACAGAGAGAGAGCATTAGACTGACTGTAGTCAGATACCGAGGGTGCTGCCTTTGACAGATGTATCAAAGAGCACATTCAATAATCTCTAGTTTTGTTTTCCGTTCTTGGCCCCAAAATTAAATAATGATCATCACTGCTTCGTAATGCAGTTGGAGACAGTGACTGATTTGAAATTTCTTCTCCTTTAGTGCATTGAAGCAATATCCAAACTCCCAGACCAGCTATATCAAGCCTTGCAGCAGCAAAGCTCTAAATTTGCGAATTATGTCTTTGGGAAATAAAACTCAAAAACACAACAGTAATAATATATCAACAAAGTTATGAAAAGGAAGAAGTGAACATTGTGGGCTTATGGAATTAAAACAGCTGATCAAACTTCTCAGATATCATGACCATGTAAGTTGCCGTTTATATCATATGGGCATGGACCAATTGCTGGAAATATGCTTTGGAAATAGTCAGAAGTAATATATACACTGCAATTTATAATACACTAAAAGTTTCCAGAACAAGACATCGAAGGGTTTTCCCAGTTGCAACTGTTAGTTTGGCTGTAATTATAGTACATCTTTTATCATGTAAATGCAGCATAATTAGCATAATGATCACACTATTAGTGATGAAAAAGACAGACATTAAAAGTCTTTTACTCTGCCAGATATGACCACCCCCCCACCCCCGAGACACACACTCACACACACATACACACACACACACACACACACACACACACACCCGCTTCCCCTCCTCCTTTTTCCTCCTCCTTTCTCCTGCTTCATGTAGACTAATGTCACCAGAAAGAAACTGATAAGCAATATGTGAGTGAATAAACATCAGCACATTACCTTCGAGCTGTTATCAAGGTCAGACAAAGGCCCCCAACAAACTTTTTCATTAGGCCAGTTGTATTGAGATGCATTTTAATTACATTTTTTAATTAACTACGCAGGGTCAATTATATTGGAAGGGTCAAATTAACAGAGGGGATTCAAATTAGGATGAGGCTACAATTTCCATGGACCCAAACTCTGTAGTGCTCTTGAAAAAAAAAAAAAAAAAGATGGACCAAAACTAATCTCTAAAAGCAGAGTGAAAACTTTCATTGTTCACAATGACAAACTGAGCAAGAGCAGAAGAATTCAATAAGTGTCACTCAAACCCAATCCTGAGCACAGGGAGCACTCAGTGACCAGGACACAGGAGCTCAGAAACACGTTTGCATTGATTTAACCCACTGGCTATGGTGACATCGACAGTTTGGCCAATGTGTGGCTAATGTCTTAATATGCTCTCATTCATTCATTAATTCTTTCATTCATTAATTCATTCATTCCCATGGGCATGCCCCCCCTCGCCTCACATGCTCACACAGTGCCTCTACCAGTCACACCACTCTCATTTACACTGTACCTCAAAGCAGGTTCTTATCCAAACAATGAACTCTGGTTTGATAAGTTGAAATAAACTCAATAAAACCTGCCATGCAACTATCATAATGTATAACCATTGTGTCACTGCAGCATGACTTGAACACAAGTCTCTCCCTGTACTGACAGCATTAGTTTAAATCTGAATCAGGCAGGACTCATTTGCTTGACATGGTCCATTATTGTTGTTTTAACTGCTCTACTTATGCCTCTGCCCGTCAATGGGTCACGACACAGCCATGTTTGTAGGCAAACAACAGGTGATGGCAGCAAATACAGGATGCTCTCTAATCAAAGAGCGATGCCATTAAATTTTAGCCTTTGCATAAAGATCTAGCTATAAAGAAATAAAACAATTATAACAACGCTGGACAATGCAAAGGTGAGATGAAAGGTAACATAAGAGAGGACACTGTTAAGTTACTGGGCTTGAGGATTTGGGACTAGTATCTAATCAGCTGTTAAAAGTCAGTTTGTTCTTGTGATTCTTTTGAAATGCATTACGGAAGTCAGTGTGAATAAAACCCCCTCTAAGTTGGAGCAGAGTTTAGCAGCAAACATTAAGAGACAACACTACTTAGATGAAGCGGAGTTATTAACACTTTTTTCGTTTGATTGTTTGTTTGTTTTCTTTTACTTTGCCACGTTTTACACTGTTAGCCAGCTAGCTAGCATTAACTTTGTTGACTCTCAAAGTAATTTTACAGCGAGAGGCTTCAGCTGTAGTTTAACAAAAAAAAAATGCTAACAAAGTTCAAGTCAACTCAAATTTAGACTCAAAACTCGGGTCTCAACTAGTTAGTTAGCAGTTGTCAGCTAATTAACGGTAGCTAGCTGGGGAGATGGCTAACGTGTTAACCTACACCTGGCTGTCACTACTGCGAAGACAGACAACAACGTTTTAGATACGTTGGCGACAGCTAAGTGGCTAGGCTAGCTCGGTTAAACGTTTCCCAAATAAAGTTCACACAGTTCTCCGCGGGCTGAGTTTTGTATTACGTGACTCCTGTTTTGGTCTAATGAAGGCTAACGTTAATGGACAAAATATACGGTTTACGGTTAGTTTTTCTTTTTTTGTTTTACCAGCTGCTGTCGTATCCACCGTAGCATCCTTGCAAAAATAAATACGGTCGAAGTAGCGAGCTCCGTCGCTAGCCCGGCGCTAGCAACTAGCTACTCCAACAAAACCGTCCCGGAACCATAGATATCTTCCCCTGGAAAGGCAGCTCTTCCTCCCGGTCGCATTACGCGACGCGTTCCCGCGGCGTAACCGTGCAGATAAACAGGTCCGGTCCGTCCCGTTCCGCGGTATCTCCGCACAAACGAGCCCCGGTGGAAGTGACAGACGGCTGGCCGCGGAGTCCCACCGAGCTGCGCACCATCTCTGCCGCGGTCGGTCCCCCCGCCCCCGCCCACCGCTGCCAGCGAGCAGCTCCGTACAGGCGCTGGCTGCTCTCTAGCGGGCCCCCCCCCGCCCCCACCAACACCCAACCCCCGCCTGTCTGCACTCAACAAATCACCGGTGCATAGATAGGACAGGTAGATTTGCTGGAGAGGTGTGGACTTGTTGAGGACTGAAGCGGCATTAAAAATAATTTATTGATTTAAATGCACGGACACAGCCTACGACTGATTTCCAATAAAGGTGGGTTAAAGTAAGAGTGAGGCTGAATTACTAAATGGGCAAATGAATGCTCAAGAGGCTCTGTCTTGAAGGGGGGAGGGGGGGTGTCAGAACCATCATTAGTTCAGATGATACTGATTATGTTCATAAAAGAGGCCAAGTGGCTTGTTCCTGCCCTGGGTCTCTCACCTTTAAACTGGCCTTGGCTGCAGTATGAGTTTCAAGGAACATTAAATCCTACAATGGGGAAAATAAAAAAAAAATCTCAAGATAAGTAATATTCGTGGTGTTTTTTTTTTTACAGTTTTATCCAGTGCTGAATGGCCCTGAACATACATCGTATAGGCTAAAGATGTATGTATTGCAGTGGTGCTATTACAATTGCAGAGTATCCACTGATCCGCAGGCTGCAAAAGTACAGTACAGACCAAAAAGTCAAATCGCAGGGCCCGAGTCGCTTTTTTGTTTTTTTAAACTGGCGATTACTATTTGACATAGAGCCCACAGCTTGGAGACTTTAAAGAGGATTTGCTCACTCCAGATGTGTTTTGGACATGTTAAGCCAGAGAGTATTTGTTTCTCATCCCCTGGGGGCAGGTCCTAACTGAACACTGAGCAGAAATAACTGGTCCCGTTCATGCCCACCCGTGGGCCCCTCATCCATTTCTTTGATTGATTAAGCTGCCCCGTTTTTAGAATGGAAAAAAAAAATTACAGCCATAATAATGCAGAGCCGGTCGTGAAAAACGGTGCTCCCGCAAGGGGAACCTGTCCAAGCGTGCATTTACTTCCTTTCTTCTAAATCTGCTCTCCGGTCTGGTCCGGTCCTTCCTGGATTCTACTTGTGAGGCATCTCACATAAAGTGAGGTCACCCGAGCTTTGGCGGCGCTTTCCCCGTAATGAATCCGTTCCCGTCCCCCCTCCTTCCTCGGGGGACTTTGGCCGCCTTGCATCCCCGTTCAGTCGATAATGTATGGACATCAGATGAGGAGGAGGAGAAAAAAAAATGTCGTACACGTGAGAAACCCGAGTATCTGGAGAGGTTTGGCTGTACGCTGCGTTTTTGTTGTTGTTGTTGTTGTTTGTTTTTTTTTTAAACCGAGTCGATAATGCCGCACGCGATAGAAAACCCATCAATTGCAAGAGAAGCAAATGGCAAATGATAATGATCCTGTGTAATCAATGGGTCCAAGCAGCTATATTCACAGCAGAATAGCTGCAGCTGCCCAGCGGTTCTTTTGTTTGTTTTTTTGTGTATGAAATGTATTTGCATTTCCAAATACCTTCACATTTGCTCCTTAAGGTGCCAGTGTGACTCATCTCTCTACCACAGGACCCCTCCCAACACACACATACACACACACACACACAAACCACCGCCACCACCACCACCACCACCAACAACAACAACAACAACCACACTGGCCTCTCCATCATGAAAGCCTTTTTTTTTTCTTTAAAGAGGAGCAGAGACGGCGAGGCTAAGCCAAGCGCCACCAACGTGCGTTTTATTTTTTCCCCCCAGGATTAGGACAGTTTTAGGCCACTCTGTGAGTCAGCAGAGTGAGGCAACATCTCGGGTTCAAGGCCCACGCATCCATCACACACACACCACAGCCAGGGTCACGTGCCTCGGTGGGTGTGTGTGTGTGTGTGTGTGTTTCCTTCTGCGTATCCGGTAAAAGCAGAAATGTCACAAATGTCAAAAGCGAGGCAGCTTTGCTCTGGAAAAAAAAAAAAAAAGAAAAATCCCGTGGCTAATCCGCTATCAGTCCGTGTTTGTATGTGAGCCCCGGAGCCCGGCGGTCCTCTCCCCATGTGACTGTCAGGATATAATCTCCAGGGTTACACTGGCTTACATAACGCCGCCGCAGCGGCGAACATCTGGAAGCTCCCACCTCACGACTGGAACGGACACGGTTTGTCAGTGCCCGGGGCGAGGGGGGCGGAGGAGGTGGTGGGGCGGAGGAGGTGGTGGGGTGGGCTGCACGTTTTCGGCGATCGGGAAGCAAACCTTGCATCTCTAAATGTCAACTTTCTCAGGCCCTCAGAGGGCCAGGCCGAGCCTCTCCTGCGCATGTTTAGCTGTCATCCTAATCCGCCCCCCTCCTCCCAACCCGTTTGGATTTCAATATAAAAACGCCCAGCCACAGCGTCTCTTGTGCCAGGCTCTTGTCTGCGCTCCACGGGAACCTCCCTCGAATTGAACCCGTGCGACGTTACGTTACCCTGGGGCTTGGATGCTGCGCCCGGGCCCGGTCGCTGTCAGGTGAGACGCCGTGTCCCCGACGCGGACCGTCCTCCCTCAGACAGACGAGCGCTGGCCACTGATTCATGATGCCCTTTCATGTCAGGCGCGGGTTGGATGGTATTATACCAGACAATGTTTGGACGCTTTCCCCAGATTTGTTTAGAGTTTGCCTTCGCTTATACTGCAATCACGAGAGTGCCTGTCATGTTAAGTGCTGTAGGCTAACAGGTTGAATTTATTCTGCATGGATAAGGGTAGAAATCATCATGCACGTGTGGCCTATGGACCACACATTATTTAATTATTTGTTTTTCCTGTAGGATATTAAATCTTGCACAATTTCAACGCTGGCTGGATGATACCAACAAAATAAGATAAATAAAGGATATAAATTGGTATAATGCAACTAGTTCCTCCTTGTGATTTTAACAGTATGGCCCGGAGGACTTGCTGGTATTTCTACATAAAACATTTTTATGTCTTCTTATGGTGGAGGAATTATTCAGATTCTAAAGTATCAACACCACAGTGTAGAAGTACTCTATTATTCCGAAATTATACCCGAGTGAAAGTAGGTAAGAAGTAAGCATCAAAAGTAAAATAGATCATTATGGTGGATGCATGTTCTCTTGTTGAATTTAATGTACTACATATTTGTGTTATTAGTACTGATGGATTAACATACACTTAGTTCTTTAATATGATTTCACTGCCCTTTGAAATGTATTGAGCTCAAGAAAAAATATAATGAATTGAATTTTCTCATGTAAAGTAAATAGATAGTGGCATTAAATTTGATTTTAATTTTGTCATGGTCTGTCATGTAACTGTAATGCAGTCTTTAAGGAAATCACCAAGTTAAGCTATATGTATCAATGTAGTGCCAAAATTCCAGGCTGTATTGCACAGCACTAAATTGGACCTAATTTTAATTTTGTTATCAATAAAACAGTTGTCTAGCATCAACTTACAGACCTCTAAGCCATAGAGAAATTCCATCCTTACCCTTTAGTATCATAACTGTCAAAAGTGTATATGCTATATACAAGTTCTGGGTCAAGAGGAGCAATGACTGATGTCAAGATATTATACAAGATATTATTATTATTTATGGATTATTCAATGTAGGTCAACAATCTTACACAGAAGAAGAGGAAACTACAGTCCTCTGATAAGATTTTGAAATATGGCTGTCTATTTAAAATAAAAGAAAAAAAAATCAATACTTGTCCAGCTCTCAAATCGATAAAATCCACAAACTTAGAGCTCCCTTAAGTTTATGTATTAGGCAAGTGTTTCTTCTTGACACATTGAAATGATGCCCATTGGAGTCACTTTTTAAATAGATTTTGGCAAATAACCAGAGGCAAACTGAGGCTGTTTTTGAAAGAATCTGAATAATGATTTTGTTTCTCTTCCTCCTTTCCTCTCCTTTCCTTTCCTTTTCTTTCCTTTCCTTTCCTTTCCTTTCCTTTCCCTTCTTCTCTTTTCCTGGTCAGTGTCTCAGTATCGGACAGAGTTAATCCACCAGGCCTATTTAACCGTGCTGTGGCTGATCCTTTTGGTAAATACACCAGCGCTAAGTGGCTTTCAATCATTACCACCGCCAAGTATCCCTAATAGTACTAATAGGCTTAGGACAAGTTTTCTCTCTCTCTGTGTAACCGGAGCTCACTCAGACCTCAGCTTCCACTATGTTTGTGTGTATATTAGTGTCTGTCTTGTTGCATTAGCATGAATAACTGTGAGGACCAGGACTCCGGAGGGGAAATTGTCGTCCTACCACTTAGGGAAAATAAAATAAATAAATAAATGGATTGGCTTTTAACGTGAATAGCTGAATCAATAGGCTACCAACTGACTATTAGTTGTGAAAAAATTCATAAACAAAAAACTGCTCTTAAAACCTGGACAATCATTAAATCCATACAAAATGAAGAGGTTTAGATTAGTTTTGAAAATGTTAAACAACATACTTCCAGAAAGGCAGCAACAGGTATTAACTGCAGTTGTGAGGAAGTTAATTCTTCATGTATATTAATGAGTTATAAATTCAGTGATCTTACCTCTCAGTAATTTACCCAAGTAAAGTGGTGTTTGAGAGCTGACATGTGGTGTGAGTCTCCCTCTTGAGGACAAACTGAGGTGTTACAACTTCAAGCCAAATCATTATGACACAATATGTAAAGTGCAACAGAATAAAGGAAAAACTTTGCATCTATTAAAATCAATTGCCAGTGTGTGTATGTGGAAAATTGTGTGTGACTACCCTCTAATAGGCTTCTCCCCTCAAGGCAATTAGTCACAACTGGGTGAATCACTGCAACTTGCATATTTTGTGTGTGTGCAAATGTGTGTGCGTGTTGTATAACCGTCTGGGTATATGTGCGTATGTGTGTGGGTTTAAGTGTGTGTAGCCAGGTGGGTGGTATTGGGTTTCCTAAGGAGCTACTAATTCTTCACCTAACACCCTGACCTCTTTACTCTGTGACCCAGAGAGACAGAGAGGAAGGCGGCTCTTCATCCACTTCACTGGACCCGGTCATGGATGACGAATTGTGCGTGTGTGTACCTGTGTGTGTCCGGTGTGTGTATGTGTGTGTGTGTTGTGTGAGTGTGTGCGTGACCGCATGTCCAATGAATCACCCCCGGATGAACCTGAATCTTTATAAATAATCCACATACAGTGCTGAGGGTTTTTTTCCTTTCACCGAGAAGAGGCAGAGGAAAAGCCTCAAAAAAGGCACTGCAGTGTTTTTCTCTCCGAATAAAATTCTGACGGGGAAAAAAGGGGTTTTAGGTTTTGGAGCTCAACCACGAGACAAGAGACGAGGCAAAAAAGGGAGTATAGAAAGTGGAGCAGAGTTTTTTTTTTTCAAATGAAAGGTTTTTAAAAAGGAATAGCTCTAGTGGGATATGGCCTTAAAAAAAACTATGGGGAGTTGTGTCTCAGTTGCCCTAAAAAGCATGTGGAAAATGATTGGTCTGCAGAGCCACAGTGACTAAAAGGAAGGTTTACTGTTCCAAAGCTCTTGGTCTGGCTAGTCCAACTCTTAATATTAAAAGAAATAGAATTAAACTTTCACTTTGCAGCCCTTGCATTTTGTGCCGCTACAGCAAGACATCACTATGATCTTTTTTTTTCCTGTCCTACTTCCGTCCAGTTTTGCAATATCGTCAAGAAACGATCGTTAAACCGCACCATCCTCCTTCTTCTTCTTCTTCTTCACGTGGTTTTGGGGTGGAGGTTGTAAAGAGTCTCAGTTCTCATTGATGAGTCCAGTTTTCTTTGGATGCAGTGTGCACTTTTGCTATTGAATTTTAGATTCCTCACTCCCTGTGGATGGAACATCCTGTGATAATGGGGACCTGTGAAATTCTTCGCATCAGACAGGGTGAAAGAGGAGAATCTTAATAACCAAGGATGTTGCTTTTTTCAGGGGGTGCAAGCAACCCCTATGCAGTGGTTTATGTGTGATAAGATGGGTGTAATCTTGCAGCAGCCTTTTTATCTCAGCTCCTTTTATTGAGTTAACTCCATTGCAACACATTTCTGAGTGATTGCTCACTAAACAGAAACTGAATCTCACAGATGAGTCATGGATTTTGGCGCTGCTGTCTACACGCACTGTGCAATGCGGCAGCTGCTGAGGTAGAGCCACCCACATAGCACCTAAACGGCTCTGGATCCCTTGTCAAAAGTTTCACCCTTCAGTAAGATGCTAAAAGGTGTACACATATATATATATATATATATATATATATATATATATATGTGTGTGTGTGTGTGTGTGTGCATGTGTGTGTGTGTATGTGTGTTTTTGTGTGTGTGTGTGTGTGCGCGTGCATGTGTGTGTGCGTTGGAAGGGGCAGTCTATGCCTTGCTGCTTTTCTGATCTGCTTCATTTCTAGCAGGACAAGCAGCTGCTTGAAAATACAAACCCCTCGCCGCTCCATCATTCTGACACAGACAAGCATACATTTTTTTTCAAAGTGGTTTGGTTAGAGAGGGTATAGATGACTTCCTGCCTGTGGTGTTAGTTCATTTTACTTGTCTCATAGATACATATAGAACTGCAGTGACAGAAACATATCAAAACTAAAAGACAACCAAACCAGGTCTTGGGGGCAAATATTCTAACTTGGTGGTGGTTTTAAACAACAGGTAAAAACCTCTAAAAACCAGTAGGTGTTTGAATGATCTTTTCTTCAGTTGTTGCCATATGCTGTGAAAAAGTGAGAAAACTAAATCCTGTTTTTCCCGCACTCTGGTGTTTTTTCGAGCTCGCAACTCATTATCTCTTTTTAATATGTGCATAGTCAGACTTCTTTCTTTCCTATTAAAAGAAAAAGGACTTTTCTGCAGAAAGTTTGAGGAGAGACACTGATGGCCTTAGAAAGAACCTGCATGCATAAAGCCTCCAAAGTCAACCCCACATTCATTCTCCTCCTGATGAGGTGTGCATGTTTGTGTGTGTGTTTTGTATTAAGTTACTGTGGTAACTCTAGCTCACAACATGCATCTGCCTGTGTAAATGCGTTTGTGTGTGTTTGACGTTGCCGGAGTAACCCTGGCCCCCACTGACCTTGGCCTTTAGGTCCCCTATCCTCTCTCTCTCTCTCACTTTGGCTTTCTTCGCCTCGGCTCCCCGGCTTGTAACTGACTGAGTGGCAGCTGGTTTGGACTGGTGTGTCCATATGAGTTCAGACATGCTCAGTGGTATCTGGTTGTTTTTAGCTTAGTGATAAGTTGTTTCTACTTATGCAGTGGAGTTACAAGAAAACGCCCCAAATTTAAAACTTTATAATAGGAAAGTTCCATTAGTTAAATTTATTCCATCCTGAACCCCCCCCCCCCCAACATATTTTCCTTGCAGAATGTTCCCTATCATGATATTAATTAAACCATATTATGTTATAGAATTGACATTGATGATGGTCAAGAGGGACCTGATTTTACCTAATATATGCATATATATTATTAATTAGGTTAAATTAAAAATAATGAATCATGTTTAATAAGATGATCATATGTTTTTTTATGCAAAATCTAAATCTGCAAAGTAACCACAGATTTTGGTAAAGATGGCATACAAGGAAAAGTAAAAATTTCAATTAAAATATACTGGAGTAGAAATATAAAGGAACATGAAAGTGCTCAAACAATATATGGGGACATTAAAATTGTACTGAAGTAATGTTTTTAGTTACTTCCCACCCCTGTACTGACCCTGCTGCTACTGTAATGATGCAAAACAGTGAAGATCATACATTGAAGACCCCAGAGTGTAAATACTAAAAAGTAATTAAGTAGATTGATAGAGGAAGCTTTTTTCTTTTAGCACGATGATGATCTTTGCAGACGTATTTTATGACTCTTTGTTGAAGTACTGGAACAAGCACTGGAACATTTTTTGCCCCTTGTTACATGAGCCGGCCGTGGGTAAAACCTGTGTGCGTGATGCAATGAGCAGCCAGGTCACATTCGTGCATGTGCCAATGTACTTGTGTATGTGAATGCTATCAGGAAAACCTTCAGCTGAACTCTCTGCAGATTGCACAGACCTCAGACAGAGACAGTGGAAGAGTGTATGAGTGTGCGTGTGTGTGTGTTTTTGTGTTTTTGTGTGTGTGTGTGGTGAGGATTTTTGCCAACATCGGAGTCATCAACCATACCAGTTGAGCAAGACTTGCAGTGTTTTCTGCCTTCCTATCTGCAGCTTTTTATGATTTAATAACAATATAAATAAATTAAACAAATGGCTTGTTTTTTTTCATGGTATAGTGTGAAATCCATGATGCAATAATAGCCTGCATAGACTCAGACCCTATATTCAACAGCCCGTCTACCTTACAGGCCTTTGCAGCCTCCATGCCTGAGGCAGTAAACCTGTCCGTCCATCAGTGATTATAAGCCTTCTAATAGCTCACTCTGTTTAAATGACAGGCCTTTCATCTGTCTGTCTGCCCTCTCCAGCTACATGACTTTAATGGCCCTGACATCATGTAAGCCGTAGCAGCTGGCTGTTTGGGTGTGTGTGTGTGTGTGTGCGCCTATGTGTAGATGAACAGGGAGCTGTTGATACCTGCATGGTGGTGTGGCTCTAATCCATGTTTGTTCTGCTCCAGCACCAGAAGAGAATGTCCCACACACACACTTACGGCACACCTGCAGCCTAAAAAACACATGTACATTCACAAAAACACACACACGCACACACACACGCGCACACACACACACACACACACACACACACACACACACACACACACACACACACACACACAGAAATCAAAAGGGTTGTTCCTCTAGATTCATTGTGCTTGAAAATTAGAAGTAGTTAATACATCCTGTTTGTGCAGAAGGAGTTATTATTTCATCACAAGCAGCATTGATCGTGATATTCAAAGGACGTTTATTAATATGGTCCAGTAGCACCATATAACGATTTACAGTTAATTATTTGCATATCCAAAATAAAATAGTAAATATATTTTCTAAAAGTATATCCAAGAAGCTTAAATAAACTTTTTAGTGTAATAATATGCTAATTTGTGTGAAGCTAAACCTATTCTGTATTAAAAGTAGTTCTTAAGATCTACTTAAAGAACGTTTTATGTATTTTCAGATACTTTGAGATGCCAAAATTGTACATTTTTCAAAAGCCAAATTATGTTTTAATTGCTGTAAGTGTGCTATAATAAGTACACAGATGCCATACATAATGCCATAATTAAGAGTGTTGGAACATGGAAATTAAGACAAAAAATGAATTAATTTATTCAATTAAATCAAATGTGTTTTTTAACCATGGAAGCAGTTGTTTAGGACTGTTTAGGAATATATATATATATATATCTATATATATATATATATATATAATTTAGCCCAAAAACTATTGACTCTGTGTTACCTTCGGCTACTCCTGATGCCGTTAAAGTCTGACTCTAATGTCTGGGAATTAAGTTGTACATACCAGTCAGTCACTAGGCTAATCTAAGAGAAAGGCAGCCAAGAGGGGGGAGAGAGAGAGAGACCACCAACATAGTTACCAAGTCTATCTAAAAATGTGTATGTGTGTGTGTGTGTGTGTTTGAGTCACAGCTGTTATCGCTCCACAGCTTTGATATGAGACTGAGTTTGAGCTGAAGTGGAAAGATTTGCATAGTTCATTTCACAACTTGTCTTATCTGCGCTGACTGAAGTAATGTCTGATACCGCCATTACTACCGCTACTGTGTGTGTGTGTGTGTGTGTGTGTGTGTGTGTGTGTGTGTGTGTGTGTGTGTGTGTGTCTGAAAATATTTTATGTGCAAGTATGCACAAAAATGGCAGAATATCAGTGTCTGTATGCATTAAATCCAAAGAGGGACTGAGTTTGATGGAGCACCTACTGCATAATACAAATACAGTGTATTGTAAGGATGTTAATTTATAATAAAAATTAATTTAACAAGCGCAAAAACTAGATCTCACAGGTTTGTAGGTCTAGAAGTTTTGTGCACAAAATCATGTGATTTTGCGTGTTTGTAGAATATGAGCAACATGATAATGCTCCAGGGTGCCATGATAACCTTTTTTTTTTTTTTTTGGGTAGCATGGCTTAAGAAAAAAAAAGAACCCTACTCGTATCCAGGTGCTGCGGTCAGATTTGTTTCACAATGTGGTCTGGTGACTGGATCATATCCGGAGGGCAGGGTCAAACTGAATGGCGCCTCCAGGTTCAAATCCAGTTGAGGAGTTTGCATGAAAAGGCTACAGAGAGCAAAGGACCTCCTTTCAGAATTTTGGCTTCACTTCACTACAAACGTGTCCCCTCAAAGTCTCAGTTCTCGCTGACTTACTTACATAAGTTTTGTGCTTGCTCAGCCGTCGGTCACTTTATGTGGAAATTGTCGCCGGTGCTTAATATTACCACCCAGTCTCCGACTAACTGAACCAACTGATAAGGCTAACGTTAAACTTGCTCATCTATTGTAATATCTGACCTGTCACTTGATTTAAATGAGAAAATTTTTAATTTGAAATTTCACAAACACCGCAAAATATGCTGTATCTCGCATTACAACATGCTATGGGAATAACATTAAATGACCGAAGAACTATATCAGCTAAGTTAGCGTAATAAGGTTTTTATTAGGTATGCTGACATCCTGTTTATGTAGTTGATGCTTTTGATTGAATGGTGCCAAAGATTTTTTCTAAACAAGTTTAAACATTACTAAAGTCTTTACTGAGCTAAGTCTTGGTTTTTAATGGTGTGACTTCGTTTAATGAATCACCAGTTTGTGACTAGCTAGTGGTTACTAAGAACTTTACACACCAACTTAGTTGTGGGTTTTTGAAACTGCTAAATCCACATTATTTAGATGGAAAGGGGGTAAATGAAGGAACGGAGTTGCTGGTCGCCTGCCCTCTTCCCTCTGCTACATGCGGAGTCAGGTGCGTGTTCGAAGGCAGGCGGACCAGCATGTTTATCTGAAGCCTCCATCGGCCACAGACCAAACATCTGCCCGGCCTGCTTCGTCCTCTTTTCCTCCCTCGCCCCCTATCTTTCTTTTCACCCCCATATCTTTTCTTCTGAAGAGGTAGCGTGCCGCTAAACGCCCACAGCTGAGTGAGACAAAGCAGGAAAGCAAGGGGGACGGGGGCTTTTTTAGAAGTGTCTGTATATACACGTGTGTGTGAGTTTGTATGTGTGTGTGTGTGTGTGTGAGGCCTGCTTCAGAGGGGTCCTTGTCTCCCCGTGGTCTCACTTCTTCATGTAAATCATACTAGTGATTACTAGGATGTGTGTCTGTGGTGTGGATGAATGAGTGTGTCCGGTTGAGAAGTTACTGTATGTTGGCTGGTATATCACTTTTAAAATGGACACATGTTAAAATGAATGAATGGAGGGACAAACAAATTACATGAACATATAGCTATAAATGATTTTCACAATAATTTAAAAATGACATTAGACATTAGATCATATTGCTTTATATCCCTTATAGAATAGCTGATATCAATCTCCTGCAAGTATATTTGTATTCATATTTAAACATGGCTCATGGCCTTGTGTCAATTTGGTTCTCACTCTACATTTTTACTTCATTAATATATTTCAGTCTATTTGTTTTTATTCCAAATCCAATGTAGATTACTGTCATATAGTGGTTGTTATTGGGGGGGTTCAACTAAGGTGGTATTTATAGTGAGTAGTCTTTATAGTTTACATTTAGCTAAACTACAGTATCTGTAGTTTCACAAATGCAGACTAATATTTTATGGAGGCAAAAAGTGCTCAGCTTTTCCATATCTTTCATTTTTGGTAATAAAAGATAACTGGAATTTTGTTTTTGAGTATTTAGTTCTGACCCAACATGTTTTTTTCACTGATGTAAAAATATCACGTTATTTTCTATGGCCTCACCCGTTCTCCTCGCAACCACTAGATGGTGATACATACTCACCAATAAGAAACTAGCAGGGCCTCTCCATGACAAGAACCACATTGGTATTTACCTTTACCATTTAACTTTTTAAAAAACTTAAATAAAAAAAAAATCTGGAGTTATAGTTTTACTTCATCCTGAGTTAATGGTTATTGAATTTGTGGCAAGAGACTGGTGCAAAATTGTACTTTAGTGGCAGTGTTTTCTGGGAATCCATTTTTATTACCTGACACATGCGTTATTCATTTTACTGGCACCGATACAGATAGAAACTATCCAGAGGTGCTTACAGACACTTGTGTTTACCATGTGGATGACCCTGTATTATTGTCCAAAATTCTGAATTTGTGTACATGGGCCCATATGGATGTGTACGATACCAGTATGTCTGTGAGTATCTGTGTGTGTTTCACCAGCTGCTTCATCACTTCTAAGTTTGCCAATTGTTACTGTACACCTGTAGGTAGCTGCTCTCTTTACATCTGCCTCTCTGACACACACACACACACACACACACACACACACACACACAAATGCACTCTCTCTCTGTTTACCTGCTGTTTGTCTCTTTGTAATGACGTTAATCTCTACCAAAAATGGGAAGGCACATATGCACACACACACACATTCACACACTCACACACACACACACACACACACAAACCTGAATCTATGAGCGCTTGTTGCCTCGCCCTTTTGTCATATTGAGTAAATATTATACTAAAGGCTTCAAAGACGACCGCTGAATTTTTGTTTCATCTGTTGTCACTTTTAAATCGCTTTTACAGGAGAACAGCTTTATTCCCATGGTTTGTTTTTCAGAGACGGGGGGGGGGCAGAGGAGGAGCTAGGTTTTTAAAGAGTGGTCATTGTCCCATTTTAGTTGATGAATGAAGGTTTCACTTTCATACTCCATGCCATCAAATCCCACCCAGGTGTGTCACTGTGTGTGTTTGTGTATCTCTTCGGTGGATTTAGAGTTTAGAGGTATTCACAGATTCTCCTCTTTTTTTTTTGGAAACAGGTGGAATTGGTTTCTCTTTGGTCAAAAGACACCGAAATAATCCCCTGGTACAGAATTGCTTGCCTTTGCCTCTCCATGCAACAGTGACTCTTCATCATACTGTGCCATTGAATAGATAGTACATCGTTCTTACGGCACATTGAGCTGTCCAGATATCAGGGTGGGTTATAAAAATCCACCTGTCCCCAACCGCTCTTGCTTTTTTTGTGGCAGTTATTTGGAAACTGTAATAGCAGATCTGCACTTCTTCCACAAGAAGTGGAATTATTTCACTATCGTGAAACCTGGTGAAATATATATATATATATATATATATATATATATATATATATATTTAGAATGCGACTGTGTGCAAAACTTTTATCATTTGCAAAAAAATTCTTACATATTTTCCTAATTGTACATCAATTTTCAACCTGAACTGGACTATTTAGGCCATGTGGGGTCATTACAAACGAACTGTAAACAAAATATTGGCATATTATCCACCTTCTGAGGTTGATATGTCTAACATGTTAGAAAAGAGTTACTTATTTACACATGCACACAGACACAGACCAAATAACTAAAATCCCAATTTTCTGCAGTAAAAACAACACAATCATACAAACTGTACAATTAGCTTTTCCTGTGTCGGCCCCACTGAGTGGTTAACTTCCTCAAAACTTCATTTCACTTCCTCAAAAATGCTAATAGCATGGATGGGGGAGTTGGAGCTGGAGCCTTTGACAGCCAATAGGAGGAGAAGCTAGAAGTGGTGATTGAAGATGATGATTGTTGAGGAGAGAGAGAAACGTCTCCCTCCCTCTCACTTTGCCAGTCTCTCTCTCTCCCTTTGCCTGCCTTACCACTGTCTCATTTTGGGCTGTGCTATCAATGGGAGCTTTCACTTTGCTTTGCATGATAAATATGATGGCTGTGTGTGTGTGTGTGTGTGTGTGAGAGAGAGAGAGAGAGAGAGAGAGAGAAAGGGGGTACATGTGTGTCTGACAGAGTCCAACAGTCCACTCCAATGCATGAGTGGCTTGGAGAGCTGCCAGCATGTAAAACCTAGCAACAAGATTTGACTTGGCCTGCTGAGAGGGAGAGGGAGAGGGAGAGAGAGAGAGAACGAGGTCGAGAGTGAGAGAGAGAGAGAAAGAAGGAGAGAGAGAGAGAAGGTGAGAGAGAGCTAGCTGGCATATGCACAGCATGGGCATATGGATCTTTGTTTGTCCGTTTTGGACCATTTAGTCATTCTGTCACTCCAACTGGACTACTTAGCGAATTGGTGCTACTTCTGGTTCTGGATTACACACTCACACTCACACACACACACACACACACACACACACACACACACACACACACACACACACACACACACACGGGTGAGCCAAGACTTGACTCCACTGCTTTACAGTCTGTTACTGTTCGCATGGCCTGAATGAAATGAAGAACCTTTTCCAATTAATCCTTTTAACCAACATGTGTGATCCCTGGCTCATGCTGTTGTGGCCTTCAGTTCTAGCCAGGCTGCTGCCAAGTCAAGTCGGTTCGCAGCCTCTGGGGCTTTTCCCGGCCATCCACGCTGAATCAGCCGCAAAGGCGGACAGCACTGATTTCCATCCACTTCAAAGTCTAATATATCAGGAAATCAACATGGGCTTGTTGATTTAAAGACCAATCTGTTTTGTCTTCCATCTCCAGTGTCAATATTCTCTTACCCCGATAAAGGGTTGAACAGTTTTTACGTGTACCCCTTTTTTGACCCGACCAACTTCAGGATGCTACTGTTTGTGAGTACCGCTAAAGGTAATGCAGTGCTTGTTGGATTGTCGAATATTATCTAAAATCCTTTCCCCCCATGATGTTGTAATGAGGTCTGACTTTCCGAAAATCCAACAAGCACGTTCGCTTCATGCAGCAATCGGCCAGGTGTGCAGGGGTCTCAGGGTCTTTCCTGTTGTCCATGTGACGCCTTCAGTCTTTTGCTGCATACAATAGCTATAAAAACCTTTGCCTCTGGGAATGATCGTATGCCGCCGCTTATAAACTAGTTTGTTTCAAGCATACCCTGGCCCTTAGTCTTTCTCTAAAGGTTTTATTTGGTTGCAGGATTCAGTTCAAACTCGTTCTGAACTGGTAAGGAGTTTATTTGTGGGCCACAGTTACTAAAATGTTCTAAATCTCTGATCTGTTTCTTATCCACTGGAGTCGACGGATACTGATCAGGGTCATAACCAAATGTATGTTGCATGCGGTTCATTATGTGAGTTCTTGGTGTGGGAGCTAAAACTACTTCTTAAACATGTCTCTCTCAAAGTTTCCCCTCTGAACAAGTTTCCAGTCCATTGCACTCTCCCAAAACCCTTCCTGTCTCCATGTCTCCTCAAGACCTTCTACTGTTATCAGCATTTATGGTTTTCTTGCGGCAGACTTACCCACAGCAGGATTGTTGAACCGTTTATGTCGCCTGAAACCGAACCTTTTTTTACTTGTGGACGCCAGGTCTTAAACAACCAGACCACCCTGCAGCCCCTTACTGGACCGAGCTAGACATAGAATAAGTTGGGAGAACTCCTTGACGTGTCATTTAGTCAATGTGGCAACATGTCACCCCCCCCCCATGCTTCCTACAAGCCTCAAACCTTCCACGAGAATTAAACCATTTTTAAATTAGCCCTGTTCAGAAATACTCTAAATCTGTCATGCTCTAACGTGGTGTCACATTCCCCTCAGATTACCATCATTACAGTAATTAATGCTTTAATTTCTGGGTATGTTTTGAAATGGAACCCAAAGTGCTGTGATTTTAATGTAATATGGGACTAATGTGGTGTGGAACATTTGGTAATCTGGCTCCCACATGCCTTGGAACTGCCAAATGGGTTTTATCTGCTGCTATATGGTTCAAACACTGAGCTACAGTCGTTTAGGGGTAAAATAGACTGTGGAAAATGACTTTGTGTACAAGTATTGAAACATTTTTGAGGAATATCATTTCGGCAATTCACAGTGTACAGTGTCGATCGAGAGAAAGTTGTAACTGCATGACAAATGATTAGACATGTAGCTTTTTACCACAAAGGAAAGAGACTAATGTGGAGGTTTTTATTTCAGTGGCTTCTGTTCTGTCAGTTTTTATGTTTATGGCTAATTTTCCACCACAAAGGGAAAATGGAGGAGAAATGATGGAATAAGGGAATACACACATTTCACTTTCTTTCCCCGAATGAACTGACCTTTGAGTAAAAAAAGCCTTTTTTTCTTGTCACCAACTGATTAAATTGCTAATTAGGTTACGGTGTCACATAAATAACTTAATGGGCTGCGCTCCCTGATGGCTCCACCTGGCTTTTTCTTTTGCCTTACACAAAGTGTCCAATATATCCAGCTCATTCAAACGCTGTTAGTCACAATGAATATAGATGGTTTGTGAGACCAGTACTGAAACATACAATGCTATTAATAATCCAGAACAGATGAATAATCCTGTTTTATTCATCGGTGTTAATGTTATCTTTTGTCTGAGGTGGTTTCTGCCTTGTTGTGTGGCTTTGTCTGGCACTGATCTGTTCTTCTCCCTGTTGTTCTGTACGTTAACAACTTATTGCTTCTCCCATTGACTCAATGTCTGTCTTAATTCTCCTCTCATTGGTTTATGACAGCCTTGTCCCCGACCTGATTAGACCCCTTTGGATGTGAAAGGCTTCATGCTTGAGACACTGGGACACTGTCTACACAGGATGGACACTCGGGTCATCTTTTGGACGCTGATTTCGCTTTAGCATTTCTGGGTCATATATGTTTATAAGAATGGTTAAAAGAAGAAGAAGAAGAAACAAGAAAAGGAAGAATAAGTGGAAGAAAAAACAGTTCCTCCTCACTTCCTGTGCATTTGCCCAATTCTATTCTGAATTTATTATTGTACCCTCAGCCTTAACTGGTAATGCAGCCCAAACAGACATAATACACATAATATCGGCAAATTGTTCAAAGGTAACGTTTTTTTTCCCCCCTTTACTGTACAATTCATGCAGTGGCAACATAAGTACTTTCAGAATTAAATAACATGATTTACATCCTCTATCATCATCATCACCGCCATCATTTTGGTAATTATTTAGTTATGGTAACATTCAACTCACCAGGCTCACTGTGACATCTGGGGAGGCAGCAGCACTTCAGGCAGGAGTCAGACATTCAGACAGGTTTTAAAAATAACCATTAATGCAGTGACTTCTACTTTTCTGGTTACTTTTCAGAAAAAATAAAAAAAATCAGAAAATAACCACCTTTATATACACTTTAATGCTGGCCCCAGCCCCAACCCAAGAACTTAGAAATTACTTCACACACCAAACAACAGTATCAAACAGTATTAAAATATTTTATACATAATTAAATAAACATGTCCACCAACCACAGGTATGGAAATAACCCAATTTTTCTAAAAGCAACATAACCTGGAGAAAAGGCATATAAAGTTTAAATAAAGTATCAGTATACTGATGTCATTAAATTAGTCAAGTAATGAGATTACATAATTAATTAAAAGCATATAATGGCTGCTGTCTTGGTCTGTGGTGTGGAAATAAACACTTGAGATTTTTCATCCAATGAACCTTTGCCCTGTGAGGTATGATTTGAATGTTGATTTTGTTCACATACATAGGGTTACCAAAAAAAACCCAAATTTTTCGTATTTTAATATCAATTTCATTGAATAAAAAATGTAATCCTAAATTGTTAGATATTTCTTTTATTGAATGTAAACACATCCAAAATAGCAGAAATGCACAGCGATCTGTGATTATGCATATTATGTTACGTATAATTCATAAGTGAATGTGTTTCATATAGTTACTCATAGAAGTTCAACAGATATTGGTCAAACCAGTTAATGCTTACAAGCTCTTGTATACTAGACCTGCATAGGTTAATGGATGGACAGATGCAAGAGAAATGCTTCAAATGTTTGTAAATGTTAAAGCTGCTTTGAATATTTCTTACATATTCGGATGCTTCCTGAATCCACTGACACTCACACTGTTCATAAGGAAGCTGTAATGTCTGATTATAGAATAAGAATAGATTCAACTAGCGAAGAGGAAACATTGAGAAAAATGTGTTGATGTGTGGGGTCGCTTTGGTCCCACATAGCAGAGGTGTGAGGTAATAACTGAAACTAATAACAAGGTGACAACACACACGTGCACACTGGACAGCAGCTGTCTGTAAAGCATCCTTTAGAGTATGTATGGGTGTGTGAAAGAGTATTGTTTAAGTGAGTGTACACATGCCGAGAGTTAATGCATGTGTGGCTTTGTGTGTGTGTGTGTGTGAGTGAGTGTGTGTGTGTGCATGTGTACGCACCTCTATGTGAATTAGCAGTGACTCTAATAAACAACTGTTTACACCCAGGAGGAATTTCCTGTACTTAACAAGAAAGGGGCGGTCACGGATCGTCAAACAGTGTATGCAGGTGTGTGTGTGCTTGTGTGTGTGTGTGTGTGTGTGTGTGTGTTTGGGTTTGTGTATGGTATAAGGGCAGGCAATGAAAGAGATATTTATAAGAGAGATGCTACTATGGATCTTAGCCAAAGATGTCCCGTTTTGTCCATTCGTCTAGTCAAAAACCCAAGCAGCCCATAGTGACCATTTATGTCAATGTCTCCTCGGTAGAACTATAGATCTTCCCTACCAAGCTTCTGTGTGATCTCGGTGCAAAAGTCTGTCTTAACGCATTATTTTTAATGCTTGCTCAATAACAAACAGGATAATTAACTACTTCATTCTCACTGCCACAGTTACTATTCGTTTTATCTGTCTGAATATCCAATTAAAATATGAATGAACAAATAATAACTGTATTTGATCATATCATAATTAAAAAGAAGATGGACTGCACTGCATAAAAGAGAGGAAAATGGCGACAAACCGAATTTTTCTTTTCTGGGGATGTATCAGATTAAGGAGTAAAGGGAACATAATTAAGACCAGAGGATATCGGGGCTTTTTTAGTTCATTTGAATGGACATACAGTAAATTATTCCCACCAACTCTGGAGGTTTACTGGGAAAAAAAGTGCTCCCAGTAAGAACTGGGTTTAATAGTCATTGTCAGCTTCATGAGCTGTTTGTTAAATATGTGGCCAGAGATGTTTACAGAGGTACAGTCATATCTGAGCCGATTCTTCTTTTATCTAATTATTTATCTGCTTCGGTGGATTTCTATTAGATGATTCAGGTTATGGCGAGTTTTCTGTTGCTTTTCTAAGTGTTTTTTGTTCTTCTTCCTTTTTTTTTTTTGTTTTGGGTTGAGTGAGCAGAGCTAGGGAGGGCCACCTTGGCTAACACTGGAGGAATGTGCTGGATACAGTGGGAGGTGTGTGTGCGTGTGTGTGTGTGTGTGTGCGCACGCACTGATTTTAAACCGTTTCCCTCCTTAATGCCCTTGGATGACACAGCTCACTGATGCATCTCGCTCATTATCATCACACACATGCACTCACACACCCCCACCCCCCACACACACACATACACACACACAAAGAATAATGGCTACTGTGTGTTAATCTGTCTGTCAGAAGAAACACTCAGGAAAAAGACTGTGTGCAGCGATGTAACCTCTTCAACCCCTCTGACCAGCTGGTGGCTCAGTTGTTACCAACTGATGTTGTGCGAACAAATGCTGAAATAAAAAAACAAAACAAAACAACAAAGACATTGTAATTTAAGAATTCTAGATATTTTAAATGCCGAAAGACAGTAAGACAGAAAGATAGAAGTATGTTAGTGAGTAAGCAGGGAAACATTAATGTCTTTTTTTTTAAATTTTGAATATATAGTGCCAAACAAAGCCTGCACAAAAGATTTGGAAGAGAAACAGTGTCTCTGCAGTACAGTCTAGAGTAGAAAACCATATCTGAAATAGATAATACTATCTCATTCTTTGCTTCATGAATTTGTCTCTTCCTGGCCAAATAATAAAACATTAAATCAAAGAAATAGTGGACAATGAAATACAAAATAGGAAGAGAATGTTATTTTCTGTGTCACAACAGTGATTTGAAACTGTTTTGTTAAAGAATTCATTTCCCAACTTTTAAAAACTGCCTCTTTTTTCTGTTCCATGTAGTTCTCACTGCATGCTCTCATGCATGAAAACACACTTGCACGCATGCACACACACACACACACACACACACACACACACACACACACACACACACACACACACACACACACACACACACACTCATACAGGCCTGATTAATGGCACCTAATTAGCAATGGTAATGACCAGGTGTCTGAGAACCAGCCAGCTTCTTCAGCAGTGCGAGGGGGGCTGAGGGGTGTGTGTGTGTGTGTGTGTGTGTGTTTGTGTGTTAAATGTAGTGTGGTGCTCATGGGGGCTCCCAGTTCCCAGAAAATCTATTCCCACTGACTGTCACTCCCTCTCCTCACCCTGTCTCGTTCTCCCTCTGTCCAGAAAGCACACATACACACTGGCGCATCCACACACACACTCAACCACACATGCTGAACTAAAGGCCAAGATCAATTAAGGTTTTGGGCAACTAGGATGGGAACTGTGTTGGATGGTGCTGATGGTAGTGGTGGGGGGCTCTGGGAGCTGTTGTTGGTGATGGTGGCTTAAATGTGTTTGTGTGTGTGGGTGTGTTTGTGTATGTGTTGGAGTAGGAACATAAAACTTGGAAGGAAGTTATGCTGGTTGGGGAAAAACTTAACTTTGGATTATTTCAGCAAGTATGAATCATTGATCAGATACTAACCTTTTCATTAAATAATTTTTCTTAAAGAAGAGGTTAATATATTTTTAGTTATGTCATGATGCAACATGTACATGCTTATACTGTATATACATTGAAACTGTTATTGCGTTGGTCAGGGGGGGCGTTGGTTCAGGTAACAATGAGACTAAGTTGTTCCAGAAAGGTCTTGTTTCAGTAACCACTCCTGAAGTCTGAAGCTTTACCAGATATAAAAACACCACACAGCAGGTTATACTACAACATGACAGGATTGTACTACTCTGTAAAACTTATAACCGCTGCCATTATCTAATCCAAACAGTTGAAATATGGCTTTAAAGTTACAAGTTAATCAAGCAGGAATGCACGATTCCAGTTATTTGATTGGCCACTTTCTACACCTAGCTGGATGACATCACAATGTGGTCCAGAAAAAGCTGAGCCAGGTGATTTTTTTTTTTTTGTCGCCAGACAACCCTGTGATTTTTATTTGCATGTGGGGGTAGGTCTATTCTTGAAGGCGTACATGGTGTTGCAATCATATCTACACTAAATGTGATAGAAGTAGTTATGTAAATAATGAAAAAAAAGAGCCTTCGGCAGAGAGGGGAGTTCAAACGGTGCTAACTTTCTCACCCAGCCAATCACTGCATGAGGTGTGTGCGCTGTTGGATTGCTGGTTTTGGAAAGTAACACAAAATCTGCTGAATGCAGCCCCAACAATTTCACCAGTTTGACAAAACAAGCACCTTTAAGTTTACTTTAAGCATTTTTCCCGTCCAACACTGACTGTATAGTAATCATAGCATAATCTACTGTAACAATATCCATAGTCCTTGTTCTATGAATCAGCAATGGAATAGATTTGATTTTATTCTTTGATAAAACAACATATTCACAGCACTCTAGTTCACACATAAAAATGTGCTAATAATTGTTGCAATTAGGGTAAACACTCCTGTCCTGCTACTGGTGCAGTGTTGTAATGTTTAGTATTTGTTTGATATCTATTGTTGAACTCTGATGTGTATTATTCTTTTTCTTGGTTGCGAAACTCTCCTTCTCAATCTCGCACTTTCTGTTCACCCAGGTTACTCAAACAGTCATGCACACACGCGCGCACACACACACAAACGCATACACAAACCCTCTGTCAGCACACCCACATTGGCAGACACACAAATGTACACACACACAATAACACATATACTGTAGACCTCCTGCTGTGTAGGATTTGGTGATAACCCGTGTTCAGTAGGCAGGTGAGAGGGTCATATGGCAGCAGTGGGAAAAAGCTGTTATCAACCTGCCCTGTTCCCACACACACTCACAAACATACACACACATGCACAGACACACACGTGCACCAACACACACATTTACACACAGACACACAGACACAGACACACACACACACACACACACACACACACACACACACAGAGGTTTATCACCCTCTCCCGTTCCCACACACTCACCTTACATCATTACCTGGCTGCAAGAGCCAATCAGCCAATCAGGTCCAGAGGCGGTGGTCAGGTGACCCGATCAGGAAACTCTAGCAGGGGGATGATGTTACACACACCCCTGCTCTGATAACAGCTCTCTGTCTATCCCTCTCACTCTCTCTCTCTCTCTTGCTCACTGTCTCTCTCTCTTTCCTTTTCCCTGCTCTGCAATTTACAGATTCAGTTTCACCTTTGCTTTCATGCTAAGCTGTTGGATCCAAAAGCCTGATGAATCTGTGTGCATTTGTGTGTGCGTGTATGCGTGTGTGTTTGCTGCTCCTGGGTTAAACACTTTGACGTGTTGGAACAAATGACATTAGAAGCATGGCCCATGTTTTTTCCTGAATATTTCAAATGAAAGAAAAAAAAAACAACAGCTGACAGGTCTGATCATTACGATGCAAGTAGATTCATTTACCTCCACATAATTTATGTCGATCTCCTGAAGGAAAACATATACACAACATGAGATAAGTAGATGCAGTAATGTAAAGGTTCAAATGCAATAAATTCAAACTTTCAAGGCATAAGGGGAGGTCAGCATGTGTGAAATAAATATTCAAGTGAAAAATGTGCACTCCCCAGCACTGTGAGATAAAACTAAAACTACTGATAAACTTGTCTTTATCTCGTGTGCACAGTCCGACTTATTTTGTCAAATTGATCTGATAATGTTTAAAAGGTTTCCAGCAATAATCAGAGACCACTTAGCACTAGAGGGAGACAGAGAATGAGACTACGAGTAGGGAGGCTTCAAACCTCGTGAACTATGTGGAGATGTAGATATTAATCTGATATTATATAGATGATGTGATACGAAGATGCAGAGAGATTGTGAATAGAATTCATCAACATAAGAGCATCAGAATTAGACATTAATAATATGACTTTAACATAACATAACATACCATAACATAACATAACATAACATAACTATCAGTGATCTAATACATGACATGTCATGATGTGATGTATGATATGACACAGTGCACCTAAAAAAACACAGCACAATATGGCTGGACGTGCTCCACCATAGCATAAAATGTCAAACAATGAAACTCGCCGTTTGGTCGTTTACATTGGGTAGACGCTCTATCAGGCACATCCGTCCATTTTCTTGCAGCTCAATACAACCGATCTTCTATCAAATTCTATATTTACAGGATTTATATTTACAGAGTTTATAAAATTCACTTTTTGTTGACATTGTTGACAAGTTAATAACTACTAACTAAACTCTTCTATTGTGTAATAATTTATAACCTTTGTGCCTTAAAATTGTTTTAATTGTTTACATATAGCGCACTGTTGCAACAAAGTATAGCAGCTGTCATCTGCTTTTGCACTTTTTATACTGCATATTATTCCTTATTGCCCTCATTGATTACTTCAGATGTTTTTTTTAAGTCTTAAATTGTTTTTAATTTTATTAAATAGTTTTAATGTCTCAGGGAGTGCTATCTAAGTTTCATTATATTATATTTGTTTAGACAGTGATTAACACCAAAATTCTTTTGCGTTTCTCAACCGAGAAATATGGACAAGATTTGAGTTTTTTAAATCAATCATTTAAATCATCAGCTCAAGGTCAGTAACTTAATATTGATCCGCATTCATGTCTCCTGGTCTGACTCTGGCCCGTGGAGGTGTAGGCCGTGGTGCTGAGAGATTTGTCAGGGAGGTGAAGGTTATGGTTCAGTGCTGTGATCTGCTGACAGTGAGTGACAAGACCCCTCTCCTGTCTCCTTAAGTGTAACATGACCCCTGCACCTGAGCCTAGCACTGACCCTGTGACCTCTGACCCCCACCTGCCAGGTCATTCTCATGCCGCCCTGACCTGCCATGAAACCAGAGAGCGCTGTGGGAGAGAGGAAGTGCAGAAGCCTCCAACGATTAACGTCCAGGTATCATAAAAAGTCTCCATGTTCATGGCTGGGAGTGTTTTCCAATATGAATTGGGTGAAAAGATGGATACCACATATGAATAAATGGATCTTTAAAGATCTTTACATAGTTTCTAGTTTTAATGTAATGAGAAATACAAAAGATATAAAGATATAAGATATAATAAATTGAACATTCTTAACTTATTCTATCTCAAGACTGCAACATTACAATGTCTCAAATCTGACCAATCCAGAATAGAGGCCTGGTTCAGCCAGAGGAACAGATGTCTGCAACACTCTACTTGGACCATCTGCGGGCCTCACATCTGTGTGCTGATGAGGCCGGTTCGGTTGTGAGCAAGTATGAGTTGAGGACAAAGACATAATTGCAATCGATTTCCTTTTGCTTTTAAGTCAGAACACTTGACTAAACTGCGAACTCCAAGTTAGCCTCAGTCCCCGAGACGGAGGAACACGGCAGGCGACCAAGGTCACCCTTGTCAAAGCAGCTGGATGGCGTTGAATGCAACTTTCACCTTGAGGCTCAGCAGAGCTGCAGAGCAGGATGGAGGATCCCATCTTAGAATAGCCCGGGCCCCCAAGGTCAGCTGTTGAATCTGTTGTTGTTTGTGCCTACGTGAAAGGGAGCACATAGCATAGTTTATCAAGGCTTCTGTCTGCCACTCAGATTCTTTAATCAGAGATGACAGAGCAGCCAAAAGCTCAGATACCTGCAACAGAAGCTTCAAACAAGAATTTGATTTTTTTGTGAGTATCCTCTGTTATTCCTGCAGCTCAAAACCTAAACATAAACCTAACCTTACTCGAACCTTAACCGTAAAACTGTAATAAATCTTAACCTGTAGTAAATGGTTGATCTGGGGACCAGATTTCCATCCTCATGTGGGAGATAAATCGCCACAATGTGACTGAAAAAAGCAATGTGGCTGAAACCAGTAAACCCACTCAAACACACAGACACACACACACACACACACACACACACACACACATACATACACATACACTGTCCATTCTTGGATTGCCTGGGGATTTTGGTCCCAACGGGGGTCACGTTTAAAAGGGGACAGGAACAAGACCAGACTATCACTGATATCGCTGAGCTCTTATCAAAAAAAATTTTTTTTTTAATTTCACCTCTCCTGTCTGGCAGAGAGGAAGACTAAGAGAAGAATGTTCTTTTATTGTTTATTCCTGTGTCCCTGTTCTCATTTCACTCCCCTTGGGGTTGGGTGGAGGAACTCCTCTCTTCTCCTCTCCTCTCCTCTCCTCTCCTCTCCTCTCCTCTCCTTCTCCTCCTCCTCCTCCTCTCTTGTCCCCTCATTTCTTCTCTTCAATAATTCAACACATTAAAATAAATTTTGACCAAGGTTTCAGAAAAATGTAAGAAAAAGATAGCAAATTTTGTTACTTTCTGAGTCATGTGAGTCGTATAAATACATGTGTATTTATATTATGATTGGTATTATTAGCCAAGCTCTATCACACATCTTACAGCAACTTGCAAATCAGTTTACTGACATGTTATAGAAACTGAGCTCTAGCGACAGCAACATGTTTGTGAGGATTTCACTTTATCCGCAATAGCTTTAAAAAAAACAACAACAACAAAAAACAGGCTCCTGGTGCCTTAACACAAAGGTAACCCAACCCCTGTACGGTATTATCTCTCAGCAGACTGTTTTGATCGGCGCTCATGATTTGCAGTATCATGACAAAAATAATCTTTCTGGGGAAAACACTGAACCCTTGTAATGTTACTTTTGCCTAAAAACATATAAAATGTCAGTGTTTAATTATGTGTACTGCATGTTTTGGGGTTTCTGGGTGGTTTAAACATTTTCTTGAGACAGATGCTCACTGCAAACTTTTCAGACAATTGTTTTGTTTAGGTGGAGAAAAAAATAAATAAGTGTGATGCCATGTCTATCTGTATATCTCATTCCTTTGTTTTTTTTTGTGTGTGTTTTCGGGATGGCACTATCTCTTTGGCTGTCACAAGAACTTCCCTTTGTTGGGCAATGTATTTTGTGTGTGTCTGTGTGTGTGCTACAGTGTACTCCTGTCCCACTGACCTCAATGGAAAAAAAGTACTCGATATTAACAGGACTGCTTCTGCTCTCTTTCTCTGTCTTTTCCTCTCTCTCTCTCTCTCTCTCTCTCTCTCTAGCTGTACCTAGTTTCCGCTTGATCAATCCTGCCTTTGTCTCCCTGTAACTAATATGACACATAAAAAAAGACGCTGACAATAGGAATGGTGCTAACTTCGAATCGGGCTTCACCTGATACCGAGGCTTTGCCCGTGAGCCTCGGGGTGTGTACGCACGGAGGGAGAGAGGGAGGGAGGGAGGAAGGAGGAGGAGGAGGAGGTGGAGGAATAGGAGGAGGCAATCACAGCTTATTTATCTTTTTTTCATGTGGCTTTCTTTCTTTTTGAGAAGCTATCAGGCTCCCTCTTCGGTAGCTGTGTGATTGTTATTGTCCTCAGGAAGGCCTTTTGTCCGTCAGGAGGAAGAGTTTAATACTCAGACCCCTGGGGTTAATAATAGGTTTAACCTCACAGATAAACTTGTGTATGTGTGTGTGTTTGCCTCTCTGTGTGTATAAAAGTGTTTGTGCCGCCCCCTTTCCTCTTTAAGGTGATAGTCTGTGTAATAAGTTGTTTCACAGATAATACCAATTGTCTTTGACTGTAGCGGCGCTGCGATAAGCCGCCAAACACTCTGTGGCTGCTTGACTCTAATTGTTCCGCTTGACTCATCCCGGTACACATTAATATTATCATTAACGTTGGATATTCTTAAGTGGGCACCCCTGCAGGCGCGGGATAAAACAGATAGCGCTTTCAGCTCATTTAAACGAGTGGCTACAATAATCCCCATGTTTCAAGATAACAGTTAACAGATAGTTGAGAACAACACTGCAAACACCGGCTTGTCAAAGAAAAAAAAAGGTGGGTCTAAGGGAAAGTAAGAGGGGAAATCTACAATCACGCCCAACTCTAATCAGTCCTAAGGGAAAAGATTTGTTTTTTTAAAATAAGGGTAAAACCATGAACACACACCTTACTTTATTTCAGCTCATACGCATACACCTACACATGCTGTCCTGTTGCTCCATGGTGCCCAGCTGTTTTTCGAAACAACAGATCCTTATTTATGACTCAGGTTTAAAGATTTAGATCTTGATTTGGCTGAGAGCCACAGACTTGATGGGAAGGCTGGGGAATATTGAGGGATATGCATGTATTGTTGGTTTTGGCCTTTTTTTGGGGTGGGTCAGTAACAAAGATGTAGAATGTTGACACCCGTGTCAACTCTCACGCAAGCCTGAAAATGATTTAAACTTCCAACATGCAATGTTTTTGATCTGAATACTCAATCACATAACCTGCTGTAGAAAGAAGGGGTTGCATATGGCACCAATCCCACTGAGAATAAACATACAACTCTGCCTGTCTATGGAGCTTCCAGTCGCTTTACTGAATGTCTCTGATCCGACACATTTTTGGTCACATTTCATGACTTAAGACTGAAGGAAGCCAACTGTTCGCAGATAAGCCGGTTACACTGCCCACAGTATGTGCCTGGCAAAAAATGACAAAGAACCAAAGCAAATAGGTGGATGGTTGAGAGATACCAGTAATCAGTTAAAGACACAGGTATTTTTCTCAGGAGTTGGTGGGAAGAACAAAACTAAAAGATGAGTGAAAACTGCAGATTGTGCATTAGTGGCGAAGCCAATGAGGTCCCCCGATACTGAGGACATTTCAAGACGTGATTCCTATAACAAATTGTACTTAATTAATCTGTTACGTTCACTTACCATCGTTTGATACGTACATGCTGAATACAACCGTGCCTGACTGTATTTTCATGTCTTCTCATTTTACAGAAGCGGAGAACATAAATACACCATAACTGTAGTGTTTTAAAAGTCAGTGAGGTGGAGGGATCACCAAAGCTTAGTCATTGCTCCAGAGACATTTAAGGCATATAAGCAACTGCTTATTTTTACACACACACACACACACACACACACACACACACACACACACACACACACACAAACAAAGTTTAAAGGTGTTTTTCATGACTTTAATTTTCAAGGGAAACATTAATGAGTTGCCAAGAAATAAATCATGGCATTTTGTGTATGCATGAAGTGTATGTATGTGTTTGTGTGTATCAGTGTGTGTTTTTGTGTGTATGTGTTTGTGTGTGTATGTGCGTGCCTGCGTGTTAAGTTGACATTGAGGTGGAGCGCTGAATCCTGTCCAACAGTGATAAGACTTTTGATGACAGGGCTGCATTAACCTACCTGACACACACACAAACACACAAATACACACATGCAGCTTGGTTAGGGAGGGACCGGGGGTGTGTGAGAACACGCTTTAAGGAGCCTTGGCTCTCCGTGTGTGACACTAAATCCCATTCATGGCAACAAACACACTGACGGAACGTCAAGCATGAGATGTAGGCGCAGAGGAGGAGGTTTATTACACACTGACATTACATACGGGAAAAGGAGGAGGAGGGAAGGGAAGGAGGAGACTGCGAATCCACCGTGACACACACTTGGCAGACATCTTCTCGCCAGGAAGTGGAAGAGATGAGCGAATGAGCCAGTAGCGAAAGATACAGTGATACCTGCTGGATGATGTGTTCAAATGTAACCAGGCTAAACGGGTCAAAATCATAGTAAAATCTGTTCATCTAAGATATTATTGAAGAATCAAATCGAACATTACTCCAAGTTGGATTTACTATATAGAAAAATAATTATTGTTCTATGTCGAAGGTGTAACACAGTTGGGTAAAGGTTTTTTTGGATACACAACATACCTTTTTTATACTGTATTAAATGACCTTGTAAGAGTTTGCTAGCTAGAGAATTAACACCTAGCTCTTCAGCTTTAAAACAATTTTAGCTTTGAGCAACGGTGGATAGACAAAGGCCTCGTACAAGAGGAACCATGAGCAACAAAAACAGACACCATCAGCTGTTTTTGAAGACCAGACCAGAGCTTGTGAAAACATTGACCGTGAAAGATTGTCAGTCAATGATCTCCGATGGCCAGAGAAGGATCCAGCTGGCCATTCACATTAGTTACTAATGAACTAATGTCTCCTCTCTGAGTATGACCTTTGAGTTGAGCTTATTTTGTCATGTCTCTCTCTTCAAGCATTAACTTCAACACTCAAGCTCTTTAGCCCCTTTTATCTCAGTGTTTTGGGTCGACAACAACAGCCTCAGTTCTTGCATCTGAGCCTCACATTGTCCACATTCAGCAACAGATAAGAGGTGTTGTTGTTGAACAATAATCTAATGTTACTTTTTTTCTTGTCATCCTTGATGGAGCATTTATATCTTTCTAGAACTAAATTACATCCTGTATTTAACACCAGCAGCTACTTATCTTGTTTTCACTGAAAGTTACAGTGTGAGTTGTTAGAAGCCTTTTTAGAGCTGATATCAGTGCATACTGAAGGGATATAATCTTCTGATGTTTGTATGATTACTGAAGCTACACAGTATTCAGTATAAAAAATGCTACTAATGGGGTTTAGATGAGTGACAGTTCAGTCTTCCTGCTTTGGATGATGCTAAAGTTTAGATGAGACAAGAACATGAGAGAATCTCCCAATAAAAGTGTTGCATTTTATTTCTAGTTATTTCTAAAGTTATTCTTATTTTTTTTTTTACAGTTGGCAGTAATAAGATGATATAAATATATTAGTTCCTAAAGGCAATAAATTCTATATGTTATCTGTTTTTTTTTCACAATCGCTTGCTAAAAAAAGCCCAAATCTCAAGGAGAGATACTGATGGTACATTGTAAAGCTGTTTGAAAGTGAGAGAGAGGATGAAGAAAGGAGTGAGAGGGAGAGAAAGACGAGTGTTTAAAAAAAAGGAAGGGTGTAGCAGGAAGAGATTACAAGATATGCCTGACTCTGGCTTTAACCATCATTCTCCATATGGTGCAATAATGACAGCCCTCCGCCCCCGAACCCCTTCGCCGCCTGGCTCGACAACACGCCTCGGGGGTGTCTGCCCCCAGTGTGTGTTTATGTGTGTGTTTGTGTGTGTGTATGTGTGTGTGTGTGTGAGGGGGTGGATGACCTGTTACCTGTCTCATTTACCTCTTTCAGCTTGTTAGTTTAACATATCTGAAGGCCAAAAATGACTGACGCACTTCTTTTATTTCTCTGTTTTTATATTAGCCAAAGTTACAGAGAAATTGTAAACTAATGGAATCAAAATTAAAATGCGAGTAGATATAACTATTGGTTAAATTAAACTATTGGTTTATTTTTTTAAGAATAAAACCGGAGACAATGGACAGAGGAAAAAAAAAGATGGCTCAGACTTTACCAATTGCACAAACTGCTTTAAATTTTGATATCTATAAAAGAAAATATGTTGCTGTGTTGTTGCTGTACTCTGACCATATGTCCTCCCATATTTTCTGCAGGAAAGGGTGATTGTTTTCAGCGTTACGCAAGACTGTTTCTATCTATTTATCTATATGATCTGAGACAGCCAGGCAGCAGAGGCCATGCAGACAGCTGGAGGTGGCGACAGTTGTCAGGCCAGAGCCAGAAAACCAGCTTTTGCATAATTCAGGTGTGACGGTCTGCACTGTCATCTGGAACATCAGCATTGAGGTATCACATTATTAGTCAGCCATAACTGTCTGTAATCTTATCGCCGTTAGTCATTGATCATGTATCATGCTGCCATCTGCCATTAACATGTCCGTGTTTAAGTTTTATCTCTTTCTAAAACAGGTACATTGAATTTTATGATGCTCTTTTGCAGAAAACCATGACGTCTTCATGGGAACCATGTTTTTTTTTTTTTTATCTGAAACCGAAGAAATGTAGCAGATTTGTGCCAGGTTGCTTTTGTTGGTCAATTTACCGGTTTGAGGAAGAAAAAAGTAGCTTAATTCTGTCAGCATAACATAATAAAACAACAATAAAACACCTGCAAACCACTAAAACACAATTTAAAAGAATAATCTATTCCATCCTCTCAGCTAATTGCCACTTGTCTGTATAATCTTTGTAACAATTTCCTTAACACAGAGCCACGTGGAACAATCTCTATGACTCTGAAATCTGTTATGACGCAGAAAAGATGGAAAAAAAAAAAAAAAGAAAGAGGGAACAGATTCTTCTTATGTAAAATCTGAAGGGTATTACAGTGGGAAATGGAAGGAAAAAAATACAAGAAGGGGCAAGAAGGGTTTTCATGAAGATATGAGTTTTCTCTCAGCGATGAGGGATGAGCAGAATAGAGATTAAAGAATAGAGATTATAAAAAAAAATCTCACAAGTCCAGATATTTTAAAAAGGGCTACAAAGCATATACGTAGTAGTCAATCATGTTTATGTATTTTGTTTAGTGTAAAAATAATTTATGAATCATTTACCCAATTCAAAAAAATATCTTTTCACTCACTTCTATGTGGTTTAAATACTAGTTAGGTTCAGTTTATTTGCCATTATGAGAATCAGATCATATAAATGTCAAGGAAAGTCCAGTTATGCTTAACGGTTTTATGTTTAGAGGTTATTACTGAACTGCAATTTGAACTGTTGTAGAGTAATTATAACGTGTGAATGTAGTGGAAACTGAAGGCAAAAATAAAGGGACAGAGAAAGTGAAAAGGGGAGAGAGTGACAGGAGGAGAGAGAGAAACAGAAGGAGAGAAAAGGTAGAGGAGTCGAGAGTAGAGAAAGGTGAAGAAAGTACAGAGGGAAACCATCCTTCATGTATAAACAGAACTCTGTGGCCACCAGAGACTTCCCCTGAGACCTGGTGCTGCACACACACACACACACACACACACACACACACACACACACACACACACACACACACAGGGTACCATCGGCTATAGGCTAAGGGCTGCCTGTCTGCCTGCCTGGCACATGGACACCTGAAACTGCTTCAAAGCTGTGATGACCCCCCCCCCCAACCAACACACATGCGCCTTAGGCTAGAGTCGCTCTTCCCTCTGTGACAAACCAAGACTGTCACTCACTATCACATGAATTAAAGAAAAAGAAGACAAGATTGGTATATATAAAAAACCTGCATAAAATCTTTCACATTCTACCTTTTATCATCAAACTTGATGCCTCACATAGATTTGAGGAAACACACAAATGCATAAAAATTATTCTAATTTGCTCATGAAACCTGGAAGCATGACCTTGTCCTTTCAAAATGTTAATTTTGCACTTAACCATGTACAGTATAAACATCACAATTTGCCAGATGACACATCTGATAATCCACGATTCTGTGTAATAGTAAGAAATGTGGCTACGACCCAAGAGGCTGTTGAAATACCATTCTCACAACCTCTTAAAAACACAACAACAAATAAAACGGTTAAGCAAAGCAACGGAAGATCAACCAGCTACTACCACAACCACCTGAATCAGTCCCACTGATGGACTTCATGAACCCGAGTACTGACATCATTTTAAAGCTTCATATGAAATTTCAGCAACATTTTACTGACAGTTTTCTGTTTTGAAGGATGGGAGCCAGGTGCTTTGACATCTTAAAACAGACAAGTGATTAAAACGGGTGACAGGTTGACAACGAGTGACAGACAACTGGCTTCAAAGCGTCTCAAAACACCTTCCTAGGATGTGTGACACAATCGTAGACAGGAAAAACCTGTCCAGAGACAGACAACTGATGATCCCACAACAAAACAGAACTAATAAAAACAATTAAATGAGTCATTATGATTCTAGTTTTTTGTTTTTTTTTCTAATATCAGATACATATCTACTTGCCTGTAGCAAGCACAGTGGCAAAGTGCAAATGGGGATAAAAGAAAAGACACAGTTCCTTATATAACACAGATCACTGTCATGTTTTAAAAATGAATAAAGAAATTTTATTGTTAACATTTCAGATTGTTAAATTGGCTCCATGAAAGCCCACGACCGAAGAACTAATATTTGCTATTCTAAACTCTCAGCTTGTGTCTCCCTTTTAAGGGAAAACAAATCCTGCACTCAAAATTATACACTCCATATATTTAATTTGTTGACAATAAATAAAGGTAGCTTGCTTTGTTGTGGAGAAGTGATGGAAACCGTAGATGAAGATGAAGAGATAAGATGGCTCTGATAGACGTGAGAACATCCAGAGGCATGTTGGAAACGTTATCACATTAAGTCTGCGCCAACGCCAACATCAAAACACTGATGGGGGGGGGGGCATGAAGTAACATTTTAATTTACTGCTCTGCCTCTTTGTTAGATGGTCTGTCAATTACAGGAAATGTTTCTCTCTCTCCCTCTGACTCCTCTTCTTCTCCCTCTCGCCTTGTCCTTGCGAGTTCTTTGATGTTAATTCGACGAGTGGGATTATGTTGGAAAAACACACAGAACCCAACACTTGTCTTTATCCAAACAGCCTTCTTATAGCAGAAACCGAATCTATGTTTGGTGTCTGTGCGGCATGTTTAGTGCCATTTGTTATACAGTACGGGAAACTATCAGAGAGAAAGACAGAGACGGAATAAAAGTGGCAACAGTGTCCTTTGATAATAGTTAGTCGTAATTGAGTTAATCCAAGCAGAGCTATGGAGGCTGTTATGATTTAGCCCCGGATTAAAAAGACGTGCCGACGCTAATTGATCCTTGGTATCTATGGCCACATGGTCCTATAGGGACCTGAGAGGGAATGCGGCTGCTAAGCCAAAAGTGTCTCGACAGCCACAGGAGGTATGCAGACACCATAACATTACATGTAAAGGTTGAGCATCTTATTCCAAAAACTGGGGGCCGTGATGGTGGTGCTCCAATAACAGCCTGGGCTGTAGGGCTTGGCGTGCAGTCGGTTCTCCAGAGGTGCTGGATCAGGTGGAGGTCAGGGCTCCACTGCAGCAAACCTGAAAAAAACAACACTTATTTGTCAACATACACAAAATACCTCATTTGTTAATTGCATTCTCTTGTGATCTGAACCCCTTTCACTTTACGTCATCTGTTGGAGCCTTCGAAAACCGCTACGAATCACTGTCGCTAAACCGTTTAATCAATTGACGCCGCCCTGGTTGAGTTTTGCTTTGGTTTTGGCACAAAAACGACTTGTGAGAGACTTGAGAGAGTTCGTGGTTTGTTGATTTGGCTTAAGATAAGTACTTTGTTGTGGTCAGGGAATCATTGTGATAACAGTTAAAGTGTTGACTGTTGGTAGAAATCAGAAAAACACAACACAGCATTTGTTTTTGCCCCCCTCCCCGTGGACTCCATGAGGTCAAATGTTCTCACTGGAACATTAATGTACGAACGTCATTTTTGGGAAACTGCTAAAGCGACAGTCTCCTCTTCTTAATGGAAATTGCTTTGTGCACAGCAACAATGCAATGTTGAAAAAAGTACACATACAATGTAGGACAATAAGTTCTGGGTCAGAGTCTTTGTAAACAGTGTGTGAAGCGTGAAATGGTTAACGCTACCCAGTGATCTCTCTCTCGCTCTGGTTCTACCTTCTGTGATCTATGTCTCTCTGCCTCGGGGGAAACACAATCATCAGTCAGTGGATCCACCTATTCGTCCCCCTCCACCGTGCCCAAGGGCCCCCATCGGTGGGCCACTCCTAACCCCAGAACACTGCTCCTCCCCCCAAACCTGAACGCGCCCCCCCCCCGCCTTCTCCCCTCCCTGGAGCCTCCGCGGTGCCGCTGGCTTTGACTCGTCTTACAGGCCGTCAATTCAGCCTGAAATCAAACCCTGGTGAGAGAGAGAGAGAGCGCAGCACGCCCGTACAGACAGCTAGACAGACAGACAGGTAGACAGGTAGACAGAGAGACAGAGAGACAGGTAGACAGACAGACAGACAGGCAGCGAAGTAGATATGAGGGGAGCGGATTAACAGACGCATCCTAGCTGGAGTTGAGGGGACACAGAAGACATCCAGGGGGACAAGTGGGGATGGATAGAGTCTGGAGTTGAGGGGACACAGAAGACATCCAGGGGGACAAGCGGGGATGGATAGAGTCTGGAAGTGTGTCATCTTTCTAAGGGGGGGGGGCAATTTTGCCCCTCTCTCATCAAACTTGATTGAGCTTAATGCACCTACTCTATCTAGGATTTTAAACCAAAAAGAACCCTGAAATCCGTTATGAAACAGTTCAGTGGGTTGGAGAGAGAGTGGAACAGTATAGTCCTCTGCTTACCAGCTGCTGTTTCAGTCACCCCCCCCCCCCCCCACACACACACACACAGAACAATTCCATGGAAAAGCCGGGCCTATTGTAAACAGGGAAGGTTTGATCAAACACACACACAACACACAAACATAAACACACACACACAAACACAAACTCACACACACACACACACACACACACACACACACACACACACACACACTAAACCAAATTTAAAACCTTGCTGGGTTAAAAACATTACAAAATATGCTCATGTAATAAGCTAAAATATAGAATACATGTTATATTTGTGTGTGAGAGAAGGAATACGGTCAGAGTCGTGTGTACCTGCTGAAATATCATCTTGTGTCCTAGACTGCAGTGAGGTGCTCAAAAAAAACAAACAAACAAACAAAAGAAACTAAACAGTCCTTGGCTCCTGCACAGAGGTCGTCTCAAACAACAACCTGTTTTTTAAAAAATAAAGAGGAGTGTGTGAAACTAAGAGGTGTACTGAGAGAAGTGTTGCAATTTGGTACAAAAGAAGGTGGTTTGTTAACAGACAGGGAGTAAAATGACAAAAATAAGTTTGCAAATTGGAAACAATTAGAAAAATGTATTTAAAAAGTTTGTGATTTGTAATTTTCTCATGTGCTTGACAGAGTTTAAATGACAATTTTGGGCCCTGTACTGTTGCATATTGAAGTTTATGACAGTATACACTTTGTCTTTTGTTATCATTTATTATATCATAGGACCATTATAATCATTGCAGGGTGATTGTCATGTTAATTGTTCCTCACTGCGTGTGTAGAAACCATAAACCAATACAACCAATACACATAAAAAGACATCCAAGCACATGTCAACAGTCACATACTTTATATGGTTGTCCGTAGATAATTTAAAGATTGGTGGACACTGTAAAGATTAAACCCATCACCCGTTTAATCACTTGAATGAATAACGACTGGACTCTAGGACGTTGTCTTTTCTGTCTTTTTGAAAAAGCCAGAAATCAAAAAAGTTTGTCAGTTTAACCAGTTCCAAGGTCTAAATTGCCCTCGTGGCTGCTGTCAAAAAGAAGATCTGCAATAAACTGTAGTTGCCGCGTCTTAATAAAATCAGAGTAGAATTTCACACGTTGTGGCGAACTGAGTGCCAGACGGCCTAATATCTCCCTCTCCATTCTGTGTGGTTCCATGTTTTTTCTTTCTTCTTTTTACTTTGTGCTCGTAGCAGAATTACACCTGTCATTCCCTTCGAAGGTGTGGCCATGAGTAAACATTACTGGAGCCAGGAAATCGACTGTGGATTCTTCATGTTCGGCATGAGCCCCAATGTCGTGGCCGGTCCACCGATCCATATAGTGTGAGCACAAGAGACGACATATGCTGTTAATAATCATCAGCTTTTGTGACCCATCTCTGAACATGTCCTACTGGGAAAGCTGAGCACCTGTAACTCAGATAGTGGCCTGAGAAACTCAGCGCCAAGAAATTTCTGAATCTTCTTGTTATCACCTGAATCCAGGCCTTAAATTTATTTAAAATCCCAGAATCTGTCTTTCTGTGTTTTTCATGCAGATATACCTTTATTTTTCCTAGACTGCTCTGTACTACTGTATCCTTTCTTCTCTTCTCTCCTCTTCTCTCCTCTTCTCTCCTCTTCTCTTCTCTTCTCTTCTCTTCTCTTCTCTTCTCTTCTCTTCTCTTCTCTTCTCTTCTGATCTCCTCTCTTCCCTCTCCCCTTTACATTTCAAGCTTTCTTCCAGGAGGTTAACATGGAGGGAAAATAAACTTTGAAGTTCTGCAACCTCCGGGCACCGAGTAAAATTAGAGAGAGTGGGAAAGACAGCCGGAAATGCGCGTAGATGAAGTGGGGAGTGAGGAAGAGTTATCGAGTGGATTTTACGCAAAGTTTTGAAAAAGTCCCAGGAAGTGAAATGTGAATTAGGCACGCTTCCACCAGCTGAAGCTGAAGTTGATGGAAATAAATCAGTGAGATAGAAGATAGAGAACAGAAACCAGTTTTGGAGAGAACAGACTTTATGTTTTCTTTTTCACTAAATCAAAGGAGAAACAACTTGTCAGTCCTTCCTTCCATCATTCCACGTAGCTTTGCTGAAATCTTCCAGCACTTTCCGCTGTATTGGGTTTCCTGACATTAGCGGCCCCTGTCGTGGCTCCGAGGCCGCTGCTCTTTGAAGCTTTCGCCGGTGCTGCTCCGGCTCATTTGGTAACAGGTTGGGAATGGGCCGCCGGCGAAAAATGAGACCCCTGGTTGCTGTGGCAACACCCCCCCCCCATCCACCTTCACAACGTGGTTTGGGAGGGAACGCACGGTGACATTTAGCTGGTGTCCCGCTGCAGAGCAAGCGACACATTGGAAGGTGGACGGGTAAACACAGGTAAACCAGAAATAAACAGAGAAGGAAACTCCTGAGCTGTAATGATGTCAGCCTGGTTACTGCAGACGAAAAGTGTACATGTGAACTTTTGTGCGTGCATTTGTATGAGAATATGGTTGCAAATGCCACAGGAAAATGGTATTTTTTCTCTCTAATGTGTCAAATTGACTCAAAATTAATTTAAAGTACAACCAAAGAATTTTACCACAGAGCAAAGCGGGAAAACAGCCCCTGGCCCAAAGCTTGAAGTATTCTGTTACTCTCCTCAGGAGGATACCAGTCCACAATCAGGCCCCAGGCGCATCTTGGGTCAATTGCTTTCAGTGTAATGAGTTTGTCCATGCGGCGATACCCGGTCATTACTGTGTCGAGATGGAGATGTGAAGGGGCTTAGACGTTGCAGGGACTTTAACGTGACAGGTCTCTGCTAACTGACCGGTACAGCGGCAGGCATCGGTTTACTGCAGCTGTGAGCCTGAAGGTGCATCTGCTTCACTGGAAGTGTGGTAAACGTCATTTCTGCAGAGTGCACAAGGCAGTTAAATAGATTAAATCTAAACAAACCCATTTTATCAGCCAAGTTAGTGAATGCAAACTGTGGAATTACCTGTTAAACTCAAATTAACAACTAGTTTAGTGATGTCTTCATCTTCATCCTGATCTAGGTTTTTTTTTAAATCCTTAATCATCAAACTTGCATAGGATTTTCTATCTTCATCATGCAAGAGCTTTATTATTATACTAAACGCTTGTAAGTTTTTTATTATATGTTTACTGAAGTATCTTTGTTTTGATGAGTGAAAATTAGATAAATAAAACAAAACAAATATGGGTGACAATCAGTTTGGAAAGTAACACAAACACCATTTACTCTTAAAAGTGATTAAAAATTACATTAAGCTCAAAGTTTCACTTAATTTTCCTTCTCTCAGCAAAGAAGGGGGCGGATTCTGCCTCAGACACTGAGGGACACCATGACTGGTTTTCCTCAACGCTGGCTGCCGCACAGTAGTTTGCAGTGCAGTTTTACATGATCTGGTTCACGATAGTGAGAGTTTTTGGCACAAATGATGCAGCTGTACCTGCCAGCCTAAAGCTGCCAGCAGTGAAGTAATGTGTACTCCGGTATTTGGTGCTCCAGGTCTTCCTCCTTCAGCACTTTAGGTGAAAATAAGTTCCTCTGTAGTTTAAGCAGTTAATCATAGCCATAACTAATTATTAAATGGCTGTGTCTTTCAGGTGGGTAAAATTGTGCATGGTTTGTGGGCATAATCAGAGACAATTTTTGTATTTAATTATTTATTTTTATTGCAAACAGCTTTTCCTGGCAGTAATCAAGCAGAGAACAACCTGATGATTTAAAGCAGTTTACATATCAGTCTATATGCTTTCACTGCTTCCCTCCCTCTTTATGTATCTGTCCCTAGTCCTACTCTCTTCCTCTCTTTTTCACTTGTCTTTCTCGCCCCTGTATGTCTTCAGAGTGCGTCTCTCCATCTCTCTCCCTCTCTGCGCCGCTGATTAAGAACGCAACCTGTTGTTGTCACCACCCTTTCTTGATTACCTGCTGCTATCTGTTTTTCTTTTAATCCCTTCATCTTCCTCCTCCTCATCTCCATCTCTTTTTGGCCTAGCTGCTCACTCAACCACACAGGCTGTGTGTGTGTGTGTGTGTGTGTGTGTGTGTGGCGGTGCATGGCGGCCCTAACGAGTTTGATAGCTGTCACCTGATCTCGGTGATGAGGGCTGCTGTAGTAGCGAGAGGAGCGGGAGCGAGAGGAGAGTTAGGTTTCTCCGCTGTAATTAGTTTTCCCAGCCTCTAATTATACCAGACGGAATTACAAGCCTGATTGACTGTCATTTAAGCATTTTAATTCATGGAATTACCCTTTTTCTGTTTAAAAAAAAAAAAAGGAAAGAAGAGTGAGAGTTGTTGTTTTGACAGGCAGGCGTGTTGGGATGGAATTGGCAGAGCGCGGACCATACCCACACACATACACACACAATGGCAGTTCTGACAGAGGTAAACACACTTTGTCAGAGTAAAACAAAGAGATGTACAGTATTACAGTGAGTTAAAGTGAGTATCCTGAATTAGCAAACACACAGATGCGCTAAGAGTGGATTCATGACAGTCCGGGCCCTAATTTATGATTGATTTTCAGAGACAAAATTTTTATAAAAGAAACATATAGTAAAAAACTAACCAGCTTTAGATACTACTTAAAATTTTCCTCTCCTCTCCTCATCTCCCCTCTCCTCTTCTCTCCTCTTAACCCTGGAAGCTGTGTTGTTTTAACCCTCATCTTTAATTCATCCCGACCGAGCAGCCAGCACTCAGGGCAGATTAGAGGAGCCGAGAGGCAACACGCAGTCGTTTGGTTTTTCCTCTTTTTATAATCTTGTTTTGGCTCTTTCCTCATTCAACATTAAGAGTCTTTGGAAACTTTAAACTGTACTCCCTCTCTCAGTTGTACGCTTTTACTGTTTATTGATTTGCAATTATAGATATCTAGAATGATCAAGTTCAAAATCATTATGACTCCTAGTGTCTTTACTATTAAGCATATTTAGACTGATTTGTGTAATTTTTTTCTGTATGATTCTGTAATTTAAAGCATCTCTCTCTCTCATCAGGAGGGAGAGTTAAGGTCTAACAGTGTGAATAAAGGATTTTATCTCTCATGCTACCAAAATATTAATTCTCGTGATGAGTTGGCAGATGATGAATCTTCAATATTGGTGGGTGATGTGGTGGTAATGTCCAATTTCAGGATCAGGTTGAATGATGAAAATGGTCAAATGTACCCCAGGTTTTGTGTGATGTTTTGCACTAGATGTACATTTTATTTTATATGAGATTCATTGCTGTCGATGTAGCAAACTGTCTGTCTGTCTATCTTTTTATAATAGATTTTATGCATTCATCGTGTTTTATACATCTTATATACAAAAATCTGCCTGTTTTTTGTGAGATAAAAATTTCCCATATTGGAATAATAAAGCTGAAGTTGAAGAATATTTTCCAGCTATAACAATTAAAACGTCAGTGTCAAAGTAACATTGCTGCCCATGTTAACAAATGGTGTCAAAACAAATGAGATCACAGATGAAGTGCCATTATGATGAAGTGATGAAGTGACTGATAGCTGCTGTCTTTTTATTGGTGTCATTGCATCTAAAGATTAAATTTTGTTTCCATGATGTCAGTGACTGTTAGTCTTTCACAGGCTGCAGTAGTTTGGATTGGTTATGCTAATAGATATCAGAAAATGAATATGGTCATGATTTATTCAGGAAGAAATGCAACACAAAGAAATTTTAAAATGACCCCTTTTTAAGTTTGTGGGAATAGTGAACAGAGGCTTTACATTATACATTCTAATGCAAATACAGTATAACTTTCTTAACTAAATTTCTTTGGCAGCCCAGTGGAGGTCCTGATCTTCCATGAGCCATGACACAGCCCACATCACTACTTCTGCCACATGCAGCTTGATGAAGCTGGAATATTGGCGAACGGACTTTGCTCTAATGTTGTATATCTGATATCCAACCAAAACAAACACACATAAACACACACACACACACACGCACGCACACCTGTAATTCAACCCTCTCCCTCATATCAGGTATGATTCCTGTTAACATGCTGAGGCGATAAGTGAGTCAGCAATGGGTTTTCTCTGCATGTGCTTCTGCATGGAAAATTCAGGCCAAACCCTGCAACAAGGAGGGAAACAGCTCTGTCGCATCGAAACACAAGTGCATAGTTAGTGAAAACTAAAATTTTGGGATTTTTTTTCAGCACTTTGTCTCGGTTTTTCTTCCTTGTACAGCAAAGATCACTCTCTTGGACACAATAATGAGCAATACGATGTTACTTTTCCTTTTTTGTCTTCATATTCAAACTCAACCCACATCTCGAAGACTATCAAGGCAGTTTTCTGCATTCTTATGAGTACGTTACATATGTGTGTGTGTGTGTGTCTTTTGCCTTTTGCGTTGCTGCTCATGCAGCTGCAGTGACCTGAGAACTTGCTGATCTCATTAATAATCCGGCTGACTGAACTGAGCCTGCTCCATAGAGCTCTTAGCCCTCCTCCCCAACCCCCACCCCCACTTTTCTCTCTCCTTTCCCCTTATCGTCTTTTGTTTCTGGCTTTTCGTCTTTGTTTTGCTTTTGTTCCCGCTTCCTCTGGTCTATTTCTTCCCTCTTCGTCCTCACCAACCCACCAACCTGTCTCTCTGCCTCTCCGGATATTTCTTGCCGTCTCACGCTCGCTCTCCGTCGTTCCCCTATCTCTTTCTCAGTCTGTCTCTCGTTCGCTGTCCCCGCAGACTTCTGCCTCTGATAGAGCGGCAGCCCCTCAACCGATTAACTCTGCAATCCCTTAATAACAATCTCATTCCCTCTATCCCTCCCTCCCTTCCTCCCTCTGTCTCTCTCTGAAGCCCTCACAGTTCATTTGACCACTTTATTTCAACCTTCCATTCATGGGGCTCGGATCACACAAGGGGCTGTAATGACAGCACATTTATTAATTAATTGCATGTGTAATTGCTAAAATTAAGTTTTGGAAACTTGGTAATGATGTGAGGAATTACAGGGATGGAAGGAGGGGACGAGCTTTGAAGACAAGCCCCCATCAAGTTCTTTTGGGGATGGAGAACGGGGAGGGGAGGCATGGATGGGATGGATGGATAGAAAGGGAGAGATAGAAAAAAGACAGGAGGAGCGGGAGGGGTGGGAGAGGAGTAATCCAGGAGGAGAGCCACACTGTAGGGCTGATCAGAGTCGAGAGTTTTGTCTCCGGGCTAATCTTCTCTTCTGAAGTGGTGTCATGGCCGTCGCTCCGCTCTTCCCGTCGGTCCGTTGGTCTGTCCGTCGCGCAGCTGCAAATTCCCCCATTGATTCAGACCGGGCCACTTTAATTAACTTCCTCCCTGAGATAATGGCTAGCTCAGAGGAATCTGCTCGCCGTGGAAAAAAAAAAAAAAAAAAAACTCTGAGAAAAACTTTTCCCCACGTCTCCGGAATGGCTAAGACCCCCCCCCCCTCCTTCAGCGGGCGGCGTAATTTATTTCTTTTTATTGTCAAGACTTTGTCTGAAAAATGAGATTTGAACATGAAGAGCGAATTGTTTATTGTCTAGGGTATTCGGGAGCAGATGTGGAGTTCTGGGTCTCTCTCTCTGTGCTGAGACGATAGGAATGGACTCCATTATGTGATGAGTGTGTAATTTCACTGGACGGACGCTTGGATGGGGAAAAACGTCCTTGCAGGGATAAATGGTTTATCAGACATGTGAACTGTTGAGAAGGAGAGAGGAGAGAGAGGGAGGGAGAGACAAAAAAAAAGGGAAAGTGGAAGCAAAGAGGTGGCTGTAGAACATATTTCTACTCAAACATATATTCATACCACTGAAAGAAGTAAATTTGTGGAAAAAAAAACACTCCATATGCTACACGTGCTCTGGGCCCTTCACACGTCTTACTTGGTCACAAAGCCTTACCATTTCAACAGAACACAACAAAACCTAAAAGCATTCACTTGTTGAACGGAGTCAGTTAAAGCCGACGTTGAGTGTTAATGCTAACATGGGTATGCGAGCACTACATTTTCTCACCCATGGTCTCCTTTTCTTTGGCGATTTGCCAGTGGTGGTCACTGAAAAACAGTTATCCTCTTTTTTGTGTGTGTTGAGAATGTGAGTAAGCCTATGCAGAAATGAGAAAATACAGAAATAATGTGAAAGGAATACAGTGGCCATTGCTTACAGCATGAGTGGTGAGAGCCAAATCAGTGCATTGTCAAAGAGTCACATTTCAATGGTGATTAAAAAAAAAGAAATAAGAAAATAATCTGATTTGATTTAGGGGTATGTTTTGCGATCTGCTTTAAATCCGCCTAGTTTCAATCTCATTACTTACACTGTTACTCCACTGTTTCAAATTGAAATGGTGACAATAATGTGGTAATTTAGCGGACCATTCCAAGCCGAGTGGAGATATAGGGGAAGGCCTTGGAGCCAATCTACTGGCATTCTATGTTCTTCAGAGTCAAAACCGACCTCCTGTTCTTCCATCTGCTGCTTGCCACTGACAAGGACTTGAGCCCTGACTGGTTTCCCTCCCTCAAACTTTGCTAATTGTCTTCCTCTGGCAGAGTTCAGTTGCGACTTTACTGCACTTTGCGTGCTGTGTTTAGATTCGTTCAATTTTCTTTCCATTATAATGCAAATTATGACTGAAAAAAATACATCAGATGCAAGCCTGTTTTCAGCCACTGTGATGGTTACCTCTCAGAGAAATAATGTTCTTTTCTTTGACTTTGTGGTGCTTTTTGAGCTGCTGTAGATCTATTTAATAACTCTTGCAGCCTGGTGATGAGAGAGTTAGGCCGGTAAATGGAAGCTCGAGGGTTTTGGCCCCTCCAACTGCTTCCAGCCCTGCTGACCTGCAGATTAGATTGCGATGAACTACATGAAAAGGTGAGTCACTGTACCTTCACTTTAGAGAGAGTGTGTATTAATAGTAGAATAGTAGATATAGAGTAGTACTGCGGAGCATATTCTCATAATCTCCTAAATATATATATATATATATATATATATATATATATATATATATATATATATATATATATATGACCTGTATGTATTCTAGAAATTCAACAACTGTGACACGTTTTTTTTTGTTTTTGTCTTTTTTAAACGGCATCAAAAGCAATGCAGCAGAAGCAGAAACCTTCTTCCTTGTCAAACCCTGGTGCCTACGTTACCCACAATACAACTCGGGTGCTGAGAGCTAAAGCAGTGATTCTACTGTGTTGTGCCATAAACCACAAGAAAATTCATCTGATTTCATGCAGCATTCTCCCCAGAATGCTTTACACAACTACTCTTTTTTTCACACAGGCAGAAGTTCTCCTCAAGGTCTATAAACAGACTTTAATGTGTAAAATAGGTGAAGTTCCCCTTTATGTCGTACACACAACATCAGCATTCTTCTATTATAGAATCTAATTTGGTAAAATTATTACTTTCAATGCATTTAAATTAGCTGCTCTTAACTTTCACTGAAGCTGATTTTAGATGTATTTCAAAGCTGCTCTTGTTGATGTCACCACCTCGACAGTGTTACAGTGGATTCTGTGACTACGGTAATGTGAAAGGCATCCCTCTTATTGAGAGACCCAATAATAATGATCACCCAACTCTTCAGTTTCCCTCAGCTCTGCAGAACATTTTTAGCATCTTTTATCCCATTTGTTTCGGTTTTTACGGCTAAAACGTCACAGGCTTGATTCAGTTGTGTGGCTCTCACCAGCCCTTTGCTATAGATGCAGCAATTTACGCTAACTACCCAGCACCAAAACATAGGACGTTAACATTAGTGATTAGCCGGTGAACATAGAGGAGCATTTAGCAGCTAAGAAACCAGTTGGAAACAAAAACAGAGCAAAAAAATTAGTGGATAATGTATTTATGTTTGTCAGGTCATTTGCCAGTGACTATAATCTACCTATAAATTCTATCTGTATTCATCTAAGTTGTTCCATATTTTTAGGCCGCCAAGTGACCTTTGACAAAGACAGGCCTGTGTGAGGTTAATGATAACCACTCAGTGTCGTTTTACTAGTGAGAGCGGTTCTGAGAGGTCTGCAAGTCCAAAACGAGCGATCATCTCCTCATCTCCTCCACCTGTCTGCTTCCAGTGAGAGGCACAAAGGGGGGGGGGCAGCTAATCCATGTTGGTGGTGGTGGTTGGGGGGGGGGCAGCCAGCCAGCCAGCCAGCCAGCCAGCCAGCCAGCCACTCCGACGTGAGGGCTTGTGATAGCGGAGACACTTGATCACATTATCTGCAGTTTACACCTTCCTGTCTTGATCTCTGAGCTATATAGGGGATCGCCTTTCCATACTCAAAGAAAGAAAGAAAGAAAGCAGGCGAGCAAGCTTAGGGGATGGGGGGGGGGGGTAAGTTGGCAGTGGGGGGGGGGGTGGATGGAAGGAGAGAAAAGAGGCCAGGGCCCTCTGTGTGAATGTTGGTTGGGTTTGTAAAGCGAGCTGAGCGATGACAGCTAAATGCGCTAATTTTCTACTGGGACTCGGGCTTTGTTTCTCAGGGAGGGCTCAGCCATGGAGCTGTGACATCGAAGGATCAATGAACTTTTTTCTTTTTTAAAGATCACAACGATGTAGTTGCGGGTTTGATTTATAGCCACACATATCATATCAAGGCATCTCTGTGCTTGTCAGTTTGTTAAATCTAATGGATGAAAAACTACTTTGGTTGAGAGAACATGGAAATTAACCTACAGCCAAGTCTCAAACATTTAGAAAAAGTTAGAAAAAACTTTTACTGTTAGTTTTCCGTTCTGTTTTCCTAAAGGCCTTCAGAACAGAACTTAAAGTCTCTATCTGTTCGCTAAATGCTTCATTTCAACACAACACTCATTAGAATTTTTTTTTTCCTTTTAAACACAGACTCATTTCATAAAATGAATGTGATGAATAAACATTTGACAAGACTGTCACAAAATGTAGTTTCGGGGAATGGTTTATGAAATCACTTTGCTTTCTGCTCTACATAATAATAGTTAATTAAGTTTGTTGTCATCAAAACTAACTTGTTAAGGTCAACTAAGACTGGTCAGGCCTCTTCTCTCTTAAATTAAATGTCCCTAAATGATAAAATTTAATTTATACATTAAATTATAATAGTTATTCATATTTTAGACCTTAATATGATCCCAAACAAATATGCACACGAAAGATATGTCTGAACAAGTCCAAAGTTGTTAAGCCAACTGGTCCCCCAGGGCACAGGTTTGCGGGCCTCTGATTTATCATCTCGAAACTTAAATACATACCTTTACAATACTGCCTCAGGAGATTCCTCCAATATGTATAACAATCATTAATGCAAGTTTGACATAGTATGTGCTGAACAGAATGATTGAAAAGAACCAATCATCACTTTGTGAATCGGCCCTTTTAGTTTACTGACGCCACTGAGTGAACGTAACTTAACCAGTGAAACGTGGCTTTGAAAGTGGAATCTGCAAAACTGAACCTGAAGTGAAGTATCACTACTTGTTACACACTCGCACACATACACACACACACACACACACACACACACACGCAATCATCACGCACTGGAGCACAGCATCAGGTAGGATCTGCAGCAAAACACTAAACTATACTTATGTATGCTTTAACAGTAAAACATATACATTAGAATGCAGAGCCAAGCATAAACACAGTCGTCTAGTGCAGCTGACTTCATGCTGTGTGTACAAGCTCAAGTTTTTCAGTGTTATTGTCAACCTATCGTGACAAGTATATTACAGACAAAAGTCCTTAAATGCATCCTTTGAAAAAACATTTGTGGGAATGCCATTCTAATGTTTGCTCAGTCTCTCTTACTTTTATTCTTTTCTGGTTTAGTTACACCACAGTTCCGGATGTGTCGCCTGGGCTTTACTATTACAGTATATTCCTCAGATATGGCATCGCTAGCTGACAAATACATGGCATGTGAGGGGGAAGTTGACCTCTTTAGCATGGCAAAACCACAGAAAAAAAACAAAAAACAAACCCCCCCCCACAGACTGACACATATGGATGTTTTTGAGCTGATGGATGAGTCTATGTAACTTCAGCACTAGGTTAAGGTCAGGGGAAGATCATCATAATGGTTTTAGCGCCTTCGTGTTGTCTGTTGGAAAGAGGGAACACAAACCCTGGCCTCTGGTGTCAATATTGGGTGTCAATTGCAGTTTTTATTTTATTTTTCGATGTTGGAAGTAGAAAAATCCCAAATTTACTGGGTTACAAGGGTATTGCTGCAGATGGAAGCTACCGATCTCCTTCACTATGATTTGTTTAATGTTATGACTTGGTTGGTTAAGTAGGGGGAGGACGTATGATGCTAGGTGCACACACATGCACACACACAAACACGCACTTACACACAAAACACACAAAACACACACACAATCGCATACAGATATGCACACCCTCCAGCCTCAAAGTGCTACAATGTAAAAGGAGCAATAAGTAGTGTTAATCCCCCAGGATTCTTCGTGGGAACAGTCTCCTGTTGTTTAGTTGTAATTATCCTTTAATATGGACTCTGATGTCGTCTCTGCTTTCTCTTGAACTGTCTCTCTCATACACATATATACACCCACACACACACATGCATACATACGGTACAGTACATCCGCACAGTTCCTCTCTGTTGCACACACACACACACACACACACACACGCACACACACACACACACTGCTCTGTGCATCATTACACTCCCTGTATTGCCTTACACAGGTAGAAACCTGAAGACTTGCGTTAAGCTGTTTAAGACTCTTTTAGCTTCATTAAGACAGACAGAGCTCAGTCAGACAAAGTAGCTTTCACTGAGGCCCATGGTCTGCGGCATTCAGTCATGGATAATTTAACACAGACCAAATGTCAAGTGATTTTCAACTTTTAACTTTGATTCTGCTCCATTCTATCTCTCCTCTGATACTTGCTATTCTATTCTATTCTATTCTATTCTATTCTATTCTACAGTCATAATACAAAAGTGCTGACTGAGAAGTGTTCCCTTGTCTGGGAGCCAGTGTCAATCACTCTGCCTGTTTGCGGAAATCACACCTGAGCCATAAAAAAAAAAAAACAAAAACGCTCTGCTAGTGGTTTCACATGTCTCCGTTGCGCCGGAGGACGGACTGATTCAACTTCAGAGCCGCTCAGAGTAGCACCAGAAATTAAAAGTAAGTGTGTGTGTGTGTGTGTGTGTGTGTGTGGGGGGGGGTGATCCGACAGAGACGCTCCTCGTGACAAGACAGAAGCTGGTGTTTTTTTGGTTGGTGCTGCCTGGCTTTAATGTGGTTTCACAAGCGGACCGGAGATGAAAGCGGTTTGGAGGTGTCATCTTAAAATTCCCTATATTGCTTCAATGGCCTCGTGATGTCATTCCATATTTTCCACAATTTCCTCCCTTAGATGCAATTACTCCATCCTCAGCCTTATATTTTGGTCGTTTTCTTCAACATTTGGCTTGAACGCACATTTTACCATCACATTCTGCTCCCTTCAAAGTTATCTATTTGTCACATCTCCTCATTTTCTAACCTTCCGATAGACGTCATCATAGCCTTGGACACAGGCTGGGACACTTTCAGGATGATAGAGTTGCAGTTATTACAAACTATTAAAGCTCTGCATCACTGCCATCAAACCCACAAGATCTTTCAGAAGCTGAACTTAATATTCTGTATGCGTGTGTGGAGGGGTATGGATGTGTTCTTGCATCGGGCTCTCATGTTTTATTATTTCTCTGTGTGACATGAACAAGTGTGGATTGTGAATATTTATATCCCAACCTGGGATAATAAAGGACCATGTATCTATCTTCCCTAACTCCCCTTGTCAGTTGGAAAAGACCTGAATCTAATTTTCCAAGAAATTCAATGCCAAGATAAATGGATATTTACTCAGCTTGGTGGTCTATTAAAGGATCCATAGGCTGCTTCTTTAGCTACTAAAAAAAAGTTGTACTACTGAGGGACTGGCTGGATCAAAGCCCTGCTGTGATAGCAATCGGCCACCAGGGGGCACTGCAACTTCATGGCCCTCTACATTGGAGCAAGGGAGGATCACTTCTGGAGAGAGTGTGAGTAGTAAGAGTTTGTGACAAAGACGAAATAGTGTGACAGGAGGAAGAGACCTGGGAAAAGCAGCTGGGAAGAGGGAGATGTTTATGGTGAAAATTGGGAAAAGTGGGAGAGGTTGAATTTCAAGAAGGCATCCGAGACAAGGACAGGACTGTACCCTGTTTCGGATGTCTAAAAGTCCCTTTGCTTTACGTCTGCACAGAGCATCTTAGGTAACAATATTCATAACACTATAGAAATGTAACTTTTATGTCAAATCTGACCTTTTTTTTTATCTGTTATGCTTGCAATACGAGATGTATGTTTTCAAAAGAAAAAAAAAGGTTTTACATGGATTAGATGAATGTATGACGGAAAACAGCCCACAACTTTGGTTCTCAAATGTGATCCAGTCTGTCCTGGGCTTCACTTGGACTTGACCCTTATAGTTGCGGTCTAAGATCTGTGTTGACTGACCTGACTGACCCTAAAAACCATTATGAACTCTTATTTAGCAGCCCTAAACTGCTCACGGCAGCAGCAACAACCCCACAATGGGTGAAACTGGACAATAACCTGAAAAGAGCGAGTGCACCGACGTTATGACCAATGGGTTTGAGAGTCAGGGGTCAGAGTCACAGAGCCCCAGACAACAAAGGTCACCACCTTGCAATAGGATGGAATGTGTAACGCAAGAGTTAGAAATTTAAAGAAGTGACAGTGACAGATAGAAGAAAGAGCTTTTTAAGAGAAAAAGAAAAAAAATAAAGGAAAAGACATCAGGTCGGGACTGAAGTCAGAGTCCGACTACAGTTTACCTTAATTAATCTGAATATTCAGTATCTATGGTACACTTAAGGGTCTTTATGGCCACGCTAATGATTCGTTTCAAGTAGATAGAATATTTTTTTGATCCTGATTCTGACAGTCTTGCACCAGGATCACACTCACTAGACTGGTTGAGCTTGGAATTAAAGGGGTACTCCACCAATTTCCCACACAAAAGTTCAGTTTATTAGAAAAATAAAACCTAGCCTGTGGAATAAAAGTTGAATAATGTTACCTCTGCTTTGGTATGTGGCTTTAAAATCCTAGCAGATGTCTTGTGTTACAGACTGGAAGTGTGGGGTTTGAGAGAGGTGGCATTTTGGTTGCAGGTGCCACTAATGGAAGACACTATTGAGTCACATTATTAGAAATGTAGGACCCAGGGTTTTTGAAATCTTACATCTGTCTGATGTGACTCCTCTAACTTTATAAAAATCCAATGCTACCATAAATAGCTGCCACTTAAGCTAGTGAGCCTTGTGTAGGGTAGTGAAGTTGTCCCAAATGATGTTGTATTATCAATTTAAATTTGATAATTTAATTGGTAACTGGATATTCCATTGATAGGTGACACACTGTAACCCAAACTACAAACAACAACAATAAATAATGTTTTTTTCGTCTTCTCCTCGGTTATTTTTCACAAAATTACAATATCATAGCATAGACGATGAGAAAAAAAAGTAAATATAAAAAGGAAGGAAAGACTAAGAGGTAGAAGGAAAGAAGAAAAAGACTCAAAGAGGGATAAAGACAGAGTGAGAGAGAGAGTCAAAGGGCTGGAAGTGTTTCTTGAGCTCTTGTATGAGTGTGTGTCGTAGTGTGCGTGTGTGTGTGTGTGTTGTGTGTGTGCGTGTGTTTGCATGTATGTGTGTCCAGAGGTCCTAGAAGTGGGAAAAAAACATCTGTGACCGCAGTGATGTCATTGAGAAGGGTGGCAAGAGAGGAGCAATTAACCATCACACACACACAAACATGCACACAAACTCACACGCAAACACACACACACAGGAGCGCACACACAGGAGCGCAGTGTGGGACAAAACAGAGCTGTAAAAACAGGGCCAGCTTGCGGCCAGTCAGTCCGTTACCCATAATGCCTTGGGTCTGGATGGTTGTCACTAGGTTCCGGTCGGCGTGGCAACAAAGCTTATTAATCTGCTGATGGAGGGCCAGCTGCAGAGGTGGCAGACACACACACACAAACACACACACACACACACACGCACACACACACACAAACACACATGCTTAGACACACACACACACACACACACACACACACACACACACACACACATGCACACACGCACACACACTCACAAACCCACAGGCACACATTCACATAAACACACATCCAAAATAAGCACAAGTGACTATTTGTTGTGATTATATTTTAGCACTAAACACACATACATACGCATACACACACATTCTTAAGTTCTTGCTCACCTCTGCATCACTGTTAGTTTTGAGTCAAACCTTTGAAGGTCAACACTCAGTGTGACACTTCATCATTTCTCCGCACACACTGTCACAACATGCATCACTCACCTTCCCTCTCTGTTATTGCCCAACATTTCTGATTGGTTTTACAAATACACGGTGAGAGAAAGACAGTGAGACTGAATGTGTGTGTGCGTGTGTGTTTCTTAGTTTTTCTCCAACTTTAATGCTGTTCCCCCAGCATATCCTTGCTGGTTGCCTAGAGACAGGGATTTGAGCGAGGCCCCTTGGTTCATTCCCACACAGTCCTCTGGTCTGTGTGTGTGTGTATGTGTGTGTGTGTTGTGTGTGTATTTGTGCTGTGTGTGTGTGTGTGTGTGTGTGCGCACGCGTGTGTGTATGTGAGTGCACGCATGTTGAAAGGATATTTCTCTCCTTTGCCTTTTGATTCATTCTCAGTGTGAAGCCGCTCCCTGTGGAGACAGTATGGGTGGGCAGAGGAGGAGGAGAGGTGGTGGAGAAGGAGGAGGAGGTGAAGAGGAAGAAGAGGAAGAGGAGGAAAGAGGAGAGGAGAGGAAATGGGGAGAGTGAGAGAGCAGGAGCAGTCGAGGTTAGGCAAGGAGGGATGATTGAAAAAGTGGAAGAAGGGATGAAGGAAAAGAAGGAGAAAAGCTGGGCCGTATGAACGATGAAGGGAGGAAAAGGAGAGCTGTTGGTCACACATCAAGGCCTGGAAACAAAGAAGCCAAGAACTCTCCCTCCTATCCCTCCTCTCCCTCCTCTCCTTCCTCCATCCCTCCATCCCCGACAGACACAAGTTTCTTTTCTCACAGGAAGAGAGTGAGTCCAATGCTCCAGCCACCTGACAGAGTGGAGGAGGAGGAAAACATGTTCTCATGGTTTGGTTTGTCTCTGGCCCGTCCTCAACATCAAGATGTGAAAACACGAACAATATTTACCGCCTCATTGAACACTATACGTTTTTTGGTTGGTTGAGTACTATCACTTCAAAATAAAAATGTAAATTCACTTCAATCGTATGTTATCTACTTACACAGAGATGCATGTACTTCAAAGCATTTCTGAATAACTGTAATTGCCCAGAACAAGTGTATAACCATACAATGTACAAGTATGTGTAGTAGAGACAGTTTCCCCCTGTTGTTCTCTTTGAAAATAAAAGCAGGTCTACCCTGTGTTGTAGTTAGAACAGCACCTTAGTTTTACACTGACAGCTATGTGGTATAATCAGTTCACTGACATAGTTGGCTACTATTGACTGCTTCAAAACTGTGATACTAGTGATAGTCATTATATTAAATCCCTTGTGATTTGCTTTGATCATACACTGCATTGCCAAAAGTATTTGGACACCTAGACATCGCACCCATATGTGATCGTTGACCATCTCGTACAGTACAAAATGCTGCTGTAAAGGCCTCCGCTCCTCTGGTTTCCAGCTTTCCGCAGGACTTTGGCAACCGGCTGCAGAGGTTTGCGTACGTTCAGCCTCGAGAGCATTAGTGAGGCCGTTAGTGTTGAGGTGATAAGGACCTGGCTCACAGCTGATGTTCCAGTTCATCCTAGTTGGTGTTGCACAGGGGCAGGACACTTAAGTTCTTCCAAACCAGACTTGGAAAACCATTTGTTTATGGACCAGGCTTTGTGCATGTTGTTCAGTATCATGTTAAAACATGACAGAGGGGGTCCTCTGCAAAACCACAAAGTTGTAACCTGTAGCATTAACATTTCCCTTATTGGGAGGTAGGGGGCCAAGCTAAAACCATGACAAACAATGTCAGGTGAAAACACACAAACATATACACACTAAACCCTTCATACTTTTTTCACACGTAGTATATGTTGCTTTTTCCTGTGACATTATTTATTAGTTTTTACTTCACTGCTACTCACTGTTATAGCCTGGTTTTATATTTTGTATTGGCAGTGACAACGCCGATTTTTTTTCCCAGTAATGAGAAACACAGAAAATTACCACTTTAAGGTCACTAATAACAGGTATTAGTGAGCAGAAAGTATGTTGGTTTCCTTGTTGTATCATCGCCTCTTAAAGACTGAAGTTGAATCATCTAAAATTTGCATCCTTCCTCTGTCGATCTGACTTCTTTTCCCACAGAGCCAGTCATCGTCTTCCCATGATACGCTGCTGCATCTTGAATGACACTTTTAATTCACTTCTCGATGGTCTGATTTAACGACTTGACGAGGACGTCACACACAAAAGGGGCCCTATGGTGTTAATCGCTCTTAGGAGAGGGGAAACTTCACAGACTTGTTAAAGTGAGGAAGGGTCTTTTATTACGGTAAATTAATAAAGCAAGTAATGTATGAAATTACTGCCCAACAAAATATTCTTCCTGTGCAATTAATTTAAGAAAAACCCTCAGAGTTTGCGGCTCCTTGTTTTCCTACCTTCCTCATACTCCTAATCATCTCTCCTTCTCTAACTTCCTTTCACACCTCCTCTCTCCTCCTTCCTCACCTCTGCATCAGCACCCCCCTCCACATAATGCTTCCTGATCCCAATCAACCACCTCTCCCCCCTCACCCCAACCTCCTCCCCTCCCCTCTGCATTCCACCCTGCTGATGTCAGACTTTAAATGAACTCCAGTGTGTGTGTGTGTGTGTGTGTGTGTGTGTGTGTGTGTGTGTGCGTGCGTGTGTGCAAGTGTGTGTGTGTGTTTGGTGTGTGCATGAGGGTCAGGCTTGGTTGCCAGGACGATAGGCCCTCCAACAGCTTTCTGCTCCGACGCTTTGAGCCCCAAAGTCCTCCTCAAAGCATCATGGGAAAACAATTAAAACCTCCTCCAAATCTCTCTCGCCCTCCTTCACTTTCTTTCTCTCTTTGTCCTTGTATTTCTCTCCCTTCATCTCTCCATCCTGCCCCCCTCCATCTCCATCCCTCTCTCTTTCAGACAATCTTCACTCAAGCTTGAGTTTCTATCCTGAATTGGAAGCAAAGTTTTTATTTTTATTCCATTTTCCACCTGAGATGTCTCTTATAGGAGGGACAACGGGGGGCTTTATTCCAAACACTAAAGTCTGAACACTTTGTTCACATGTGTGTACACACACACACACACACACACACACACACACACACACACACATACACACATGTGTGTGTGTGTGTGTCTGGTCATTTGTGCTGTGTTTATTATTCACTTTGAGGGAAAGCAAATGGCTGCTCAGTTATTTCCAGAGTCTTATATTATTTCGCCAGTAGATGTTCACTAATAAATACTAAATTACACCTCGAAGGCAATCATTTTGCAGTAAGAATGAATCATATCCTCTACATACACACACACACGCACATGCACGCACGCACACAAACACACACACACACACACACACACACACACACTCTGTCCCATTTACACTTACATTTATATACACTTGCAGTGGGCCAGACTTCAGATGTTGAATGTAAAAGCTGCAATCTCTAGGTTTTTTTTTTATAACCAAAACTGGATGAAAGATCATTACTGAGAAAGTTATGACCTCAAATTTTTGTACCCACAGCCCATGAAAATTAACGTTGTTTTTCTGGCTAAACTGGCTGATGACTGCCTGCACATATGCCACTGAAATTACATACTAACGCTGCTCTTTGTGATTTTTGAGTTTTGGATTGGATGTAATAGCTCAAATTGTGGTGGTACTACATCACGTAAAGCATTATTTGGGTAGTCATTCAAAGCTTATACCAGGCAGAATGTTGATATTGGATGAGTCTGAAAATGATGTCTTTAAAATAATACACAGTTGTACTAGATCCTTAACCACAGCATGGTGTCTGCAACTATGGCATATGATATACTTTTTCTTCTGGTCTCCCACAAGAGAATTAATTGAGCTACATTGTCATCCACTATTTTGATCTCCAGATCATTTCTTTTCCTCTCTCTACATCGAGGGCAAAGCGCTTCCTGTATTGTCCCAAACAGAATTTGTGGCTTGCAGGAATTTTCCCATATGAACATATTTTCAGGATATTGAGAATTATTTCTGCCTGGGCTGAGCACATCATCAAAACTGGAATTGCTGCACAGCCCTGCAATACTTGTAGTTCAATGCAAAAAAACAAAAATAAAACAACAACAACACTGCTATTATTGTATTTAATCTCTAGGTTGTGGATTAATGAGCCAAAAATATGTCCTACCCTTCCTGCGTGGAGCTTCCTCTCCACATCCCAAGGATGAGATTTCTATTTACTTACATTTGCTGAGGCTGAAGTGCTCTGCTTCCTCCTTTACAGTGCATGCTAGAATATGTCTGTGAAGGTTTATCTCAGTCATCCAGGTGATGCAACGTCCAGGAAACGCCGAATCCAGCTAGATCCAACTCTCTCAAAACAATGCAGGGATGGGGCTGAGTGACCCTGAATAGAAATTAGTTGGTTAGACCAGAATGCTTTTCAACACAAATGGAAAGAATCCAAAGCAAGTAATTGAATGAAAAAAAAAAATCAAACCAGATAATCACAGCCAGAAAGCCTGAGTAGCATTTATTCCCAGTCTTTGCTGAAAGAACACAAGCTGTGCATTATGATTAATGAAGGACGAAGGATTTGAAGGATCAATAAACTACAAGTGTGCCACTTGGCAAAAGCTAGGAAACAGAAAGTGGAAGTCGGCAAGGTTGAACTGCAGGAATTAAAAGACTCGCCTTCCACAGATCGTGGTTCACAATTGCAGCTGAATTCCTTGTCTCATTATGACTGAAATCATCCATTTACAACAGTAGCACAAAGGCCAAAGGCTGCATGGATCAAACACCGAAACTAACTTGTTCACTTATGTTTTGTTTTTTTTTTTTCAATCTATGTTTCTTTAAACACACAAACAAAATATATGTTAATTTCTCTCAGGCCTGCCCAATGCAATTACTCTGACGCTGATAAAGAGTCAAAATGAAGATTAATGCAAGAAACAATGAATGGGAGAAGTTGTCCGTTTCTGGGTTTTTTTTTTTTGCCCAAAACATGCCAGTAAAAATGCTTATGGCTAAACCCTTTCCCCCGTCCGTTCATTGTTCTTCAGGCTCACAACAGCGAAGTGGCGTGTCAATAGTGACAAGTTCTCAATTAGAAGAACACAGAGTGGAGTGGGAGAACTCAATCTGTGTAAAAGGCATGACAGCTGTCTAAAGCCTGGGTAAAGACAGTTAAATTGTGGAAAGAAGGATCAGAGGACTGTGTCTATGTTGAGTCTAGGGTTTCTCTCACAGTTGCTGAAGTTAGGTTTATAGTGCAATACGTACCATCGTAAGGTTTTTACTGGGTTATGGTCACAATGTCATTGAATAAGGAAAAAAATCCCAAAATTTAGCTAAAATGGCTCCACTGTGGGAATGTCACACAAGGGTCCCACCCTTTGTGAATAAAACCATACTTTGACTTACTTAAAAGGATAATTCTACCAAACTAGGACATGATAATATCTTTCAACTAATCACAATAACTGCTAAGATCTGTGAACGTTACTTCTTTTGCAATAAAGTTAAATGGGACACGACACTCAAACAGTCAAAACAGTCAAATGGTCGGACAAGTTTTGAAAAAACCTCCAGGCCCAACCAACCAGACTTCTTGGAGAAAACTAAGGCGAAAGGTAAATTTATTTCCCAAACTGTTGTTTTTTAATATCCAACATAGTTTACAAACCAATTTTTCCAAATAATTGTAGGTGAGTTCCCTTTTGGTCTTTTCCTCCAAGTTAAGGGTTGTAATCTGGTAAAACTGCTTGTTTCAAATCTTTCTATTCAGTACTGTCTTTAGGTTCATCAGACTTAGTTATGGTGAATGGTAACTGGACTGTACTTTTTCAGCGCTTTTTTTTCTTTAGTCTTATCGACCACTCAGAGTGTTTTACACTACTGCCACATTCACCCATTCAAACATATATTCACACAGCATTGTACACATTTCTACACATTTAGCGCTTTCTACAGCCACACACAAACACACACACAAACACAAAGTAATACACTGATGATACATCGGGGGCAGTTTGGAGTTCAGTATCTGGCCCAAAGACCCTGCGACATGTTGACTGCCGACCTGGATGTTGTCTTGTTTCCAGATTCCAGATTCACTGTGGTGAGTAGAACGATGCAATAACCGATAGAAATGATGTGGCAAAAACACTTAGATAATACCAAAGTAGTAATAATATGATAACTTACCTTTCTCTCTTGTCCACAGTTTTTATACCAAAATTCATCACATTTGATGTGGTTGAAAGTTAAAATTCAGGCCAGATTAGTGTCTTTACAGGTTTATTTTGGAGATGAATGTCACTTTTTTCCACCTTTTGCCAATAACCTTTAGTTCCTAATGCAGCCTCAGAAGTTTGTAGAGGTGAAAAGCAGCCACGGTCCTTGTGATCCTCTGTGATTCCAACTCTCCCTCGATCTGACGGCTCCTTTGTGAACTGCGTTGTCATTTTCGTATATGCTAAGAGCTACCACATCATCCGTTTGCCAGCTTATCATCCGCACATGTACCTTAATAAATTAAATTAGGCCCCTTCTCTCCCACTTGCCACATTTCCTCAGCGGCTTAAAAATCATTTCTTTTGGTGATTATTTCTCAGTGATTAACCCCACAACATTAACATTTTCCTGTCCCGAGCCGCCCCCGTCACATCCTCGTTGCCCTGACAAACTTACGCTGAAGTCGCAGATAATTAATTTGATTCTAAATTACAGCTTTCCATCGCAGCGCGTCGCCGCCACCTCTTGCAGGAGCTTGTTGTGACAAGCGGGCGCGCTGCTCGTCTCCAGCCATGATTTCCGTCGGCCCTGGCGACAAAGATATCATGCGGCGCGTCTTTAAACATGATGCTGACATGTAGCACTTATCCACTCACTCAGAGCGAACACGACGGCGCTGCTCCCCGTGACACTTCCCTCAATTCCCCATGATGCACATGTAAGGGGGTCGCCTCCGCATGACGATTAGTAATAATAAGAGTTCTTGAAAATTTTTGGGATGGGACTTTATTTTAGTTATTTTTTTTAGGGGGGTGGGTTGCTGAAAGGGGGACAAAAGCTGCCAAAGAGCCATTGTGCTAGAGTAGAATGAGACATTTCCTCTATTGTCAGTTAAATGAGTCACTTATGAAGGCAGCAACGCTGTATAAAGACAGACGTTTATTTAATTCTGATTCCGGTCCACAATTTGCATCTGAAACAATGAAAAGGCCTCATTTGATGTGTTTGTCTTGTTGGATGACTGGAAGCTGGGGAGGGGGGGCAGAGAGGAAAGGAAAGGAAAGGAAAGGAAAGGAAAGGAAAGGAAAGGAAAGGAAAGGAAAGGAAAGGAAAGGAAAAGGAAGACGAAGAAGCAAGGATTAGGGTGTATGAAATGAATAGAAGAGGAAAGAAATGCTAAAGCAGAGGTAAGAGGCTTGATGGGGTGATGAGAGCAGAGAGGGCAACAAACTGGAGGTGTTTGAAATGTTCCTGAGTGATAAACTTCTTTTTTACATGGAAATATAAGGTTTCAACTTTCTTTACACAGATTGAGTCATGAATGGATGTATAGCCAAGGTTTAAAATATCATTATACTATTTTCGTTGTTTTTTGTACAGGTTTGTGTGTCCATGTGTTAATACACACATGAGAGGTTGAAGGTCATGTCAAAAATGTAACAAAATATACAAACAGATTTTCCCTGTTATTTGAAGAATATAAGATATTATACTTCATAATGATAATAAGACTCTGTCGGTGTTTGAATGTGTGTGTGTGTGTGTGAGGCTTTGAGTCTGTGAGCATGTCAGATCCCAGTGTGTGGGTTTTAAATTGAGAGCTGATTTATTGCCACACTGCCTGAATGTCTGGTTTTCTGTCTCTGGGTCAATCAATAAATCTCTGAGATTGATTTCTTTCGCGGGTCAATGACCTTGACTGTTTACAACAACTTTCCACACTTCAGACAGCCTTGTGGGAAGATAATGACCCTCTGATGTACTCGTTTCTATCTGAAAGTCAGGTATGGACCTGGGGGGGTCATTTACAGTGATTATAACTTTTTATACACTTTTTTCATGAGTATTTGTTTGTGAGCAACACTTACTTGAAGTGTTCTTCGAGTCTGTGAACCTGGTGCACAGCTCTTAGACATGACTGGGGTCATGTTTGATTTCCTCATTCAGGGAAGATTCTTTAAACTGTCTATGCTATTTCTATGTTATTTTTGATGTGCATTGATTGGTCATGTCCAGGGTGTAACTCAGTGCCTCTAACCCAATGTCAGCTGGGATTGGCTCGCGCCCATTAATTTTCTGATGGGTAAAACAGGAACAGCTACTTTGTTCATGGCCTTCAAAAGTGGTGCTCGCAAGAGTCAGAAGTTAGAAGAGAGAGCAGGATGGATTGTGACATGTCAAAGACATGTGTGAAAATTTTACCTGTAACAGATTTCAAAAGCAATATGTAAAGGAATCCCTTTGTGTGCCCTTCATTTCTCTATCCCCAGGTCTACCAGGGATCACCTGAGGTTCTTGTAACCAAATCAAGTTCTTTGTAGAGTGATTATAAAAAAAAATAAATAGGTAATTTTACTTCGATGGAAAACTGTTTAACAGACCAGTAGCTCTGTCAAAATTGGCCAAGAATGACGTTCAGTTATTCCTTCTGAAAAAAACAAATAACTAATTCAAATCAATCCAATATTTATTTTTGCACATTAAGTCCATAAGAGAGCAAAACCAAAAACCAATTACCAGCCAATCAGCATGGGAGGAACAGGTGGGACTGTGGCCCCGACATGGGTGAATAGTGGATAAGAAATCAATGCACTTACTTTTTAACTGATAGAAAACTTTCTGGAGTTGTCTCGCTACCATCATAATAAATTTCACACCATAACCATGTATTGCAGCTCATGTATAGGGACAGATATCTAATGAACAGCTCCTCCAGTCTGAATGATATCAATAGTCACCATCTTGAGGGAGTTTTTTTTGTGAGAAAATGCAAAGGTTTTTGTGGTAATGGCACTCTTGCTCCAATGCGAGTTTATGTTTTGTTTTGTTTTTTAAGGATACTTTCTCTAAAGACCAAAAAAAATGACAAATTAAAAAAAAAAAAGAAAGAATGGACAGCTTTCAAGAGGGAAGACGGAGAGTTAGACACACAAGGACGAGAACAGAAAAACAGACGGAGAGACCTTGGAGGAATTCTGCTTGACCTTCGCCTTGTGTGAATTAGTCTGGGGAACAGCCGGCTCGTCCAGCCTGAGGCCACACACACACACTCACACACACACACACACACACACACACACACACACACACACACACACACACACACACACACACACACACACACACACACACTCTCACACACACACAGGGGAAAAGGGAGAGAGATGTCAAAGAACCTAGTGTGTCTCAAAGACCAAAGGACATGTTGCATGTTTGCTGCATGAAATTCCCTAAAAATGATTGGTGTGTGTGTGTGTGTGTGTGTGTCACCAACAGTGGGCCAATGGGCAAAGAGGGGCCATTTTGATGGTCCACTGTTGGCTATACAACAATTATGTTCATGCCTAAAACTACACTTTGAAATTGTCGCAAATGTGAACGAGATAGATGTTAAAGAGTTAACAGAGTTTTCAACATCCTGATGATGCAGTTATATAATCTAAACGGTGAATCTACAACAGGGATATGAGCGAGAGCCTGGTGTCCAGGACTAAACTTTTGTTCTCCTGCAAAAATCATATATTTTTTCCATTTTATCTTGAGGGTCCTGCTCTCTTGCTGTACCACTAGCAACAAAAACACAATGTCTAAAGTCTATTAAATTGTCTATCAACTTCTTAGGCAACTCAGCCTCCTCCCAGCTATCCTTTAGCACTACTGAGGGACCATGCACAGAAAAGAGAAGCTCATTTGAACTAAACTCTCTTGTACGTCCTCCCTCGCAGCCAGCATCAGACACGGAAGCTCCTCCTCCCAGTCTTTGTCCTTCATTCTTGGTTCTTGGTTCTTGGTTCTTAGTTCTATGTTCCTTGTCATTCATCCTGGTGAAATATGGATGCAGGGAGAAACTTTAGAGTCTGATGGAATCTGAAACCAAAATTTTTCCCATGAAAGACCAAACACTTGTTTTGCTTTATGCATAAAATCTGTAACACCTGAGCAAACTTATGATGAAAATTTGACCCCTGATTGCCCTAGATCACTTTTTGGGAAGCCAGATATTAAATTAGTTGTTACTGACTGCAGTGGATAGGCCACAGGACATCTAGTCCCTCTGAGGCATAAGTGTAGTAAGATATTTACAGCCAGATTTAGAGCTCAGTAACCTACCCACATAGTCCACAATAAGATGTTCAAACGGTTTGCTAACGGCAGGAACTCTCTGCATTGGAGGCACGCTTAATGCTTAATGCTGACACACACAGGAGTTTTAATATAAGAGCAAACATCTCTTTTTATGTGCCCCCCCTCCCAAAAAAAAAAAAATACACTCCTCACTGTCAAGATGCTGCCTCCAGCTCGGACCTACACATGGCCCATGTGACCTTGCAGCCTGAAAAGACCTCAGGTAACTCACTGCACTGGACAGAGTCAGATGGGCAGAATGAAGCCACAGGTGTTTGCAGTGGCTACTGGCTGAAAATGAGGTGAACCACCTCAACGGACAGCTTTTACGCAGCACTGCCGCCAACTCGCCCTGCACCGATTCATAGTTAGGGCGCCATCTCGTGTAAAGGAATACGTAAAATGGCTGATCCCATCCCAGGACTGAAGATACGGTCGCCTGCGTCAGTCTCAGATGAGAGTGGCAACACTGATTCCACCTTGAAAGAGTCGTAGGTTTTATTGTGATCAAAGTGATCTTGCATCATGTCAGATGAAGTGTCACCAGACTTTTCGCCCCTTCAGCCAAAAATCATCATGCTCAGCACGGTAGTGCTCTCTCCAAAACTGCCCTTATCAACAGCACATTTTTATCTTCTGATACGCAAGCTTCACTATCACTTGTGAACCTTTTCTTTGTTAATGTAATTTCCAATGCCATCTGGAAGTGCTTTTTTAAAAAATTATTATTTTAATTGCTCCAAAATAATCAAATCACTGCGGTCATAAAAAAAAAAAAGTAGACACAGCGAGCACAGTTCATCCACGTTTAAGTTGGTTCGCCAGACCTGATGCAAATTCAACCTGTGTTTGGCCGTTTCTCTTTTCCCATGACCTGAAACGCTGAGGAAGTGTCTCTGCCAGAAGCTCATGTGCTTTTAACACAGCAGAGTTTACTTTCAAATAACTGAGGCCGTTTTCTAGGCTAAAGGACAAATAAGCTCCCTGTGATTTCCCCGTGAGAAGCACTGGAGGGAACTGAGCAGCATCACACCAGTTTCTGGCTTTAACAAGTCACTCGAAAACTATGAAGCATCTGGATCCCTTTCATTGAACTGAGGAAACAGACGCAAATTATTAACATCAAAGGGGCCATGGACGTCCCCTCATTGATAGATGGACATTGGCATGGGGTGGAATTCCCCTCTTTGTAGTTTTTTAACAAGAAAATTATAGAAGTAGTTTTGCAGTTATATTATGAAGTAAAAACTTCTCTTCTGTTTTTTTCAATATGACTATAAATAGTAACCTCACACTTGGTCGGCGGAGTCCGTCTGTCCGCTGTTTGTAAAGTGGGAATGTATGCATGTATATGTGTGTGTGTTGAGTGAAACCTCTTGGCAAGAACTTGAGTGCTTCTGTCAGCTTCAACTGTCTCCCAAAAGCATACCACTGTTTCATTAAAGGAAGACAGTGAGCGGTAGACACACACACATCTTAAACACCCCCCGACTCTGACTCTCAGTGTTCTCTTTATCTCTCTCTCCTCTCTCTCTCTCTCTCTCTCTCTCTCTCTCTCTCTCTCTATCTCTCTCTCCTCCTAACTGCTGTTTTGACAGCCAGTCATGGGCGTGGCTAACGGGTCTGCAAAAGAAATTTTTCTGTCGGTCAGTCTGTCTGTCTGTTTGTCAAATTTTCAGATGATAAATTGTTGGGGAGTGGATGTGATGATGCCTTGGACTCAGCTTTCAGCAAGCCCCCCGCCTCTTTCCATTTCTCTCTCTCTCTCTCTCTCTCTCTCTCTCTCTCTCTCTCTCTCTCCTCCTCCTCCTCCTCTCTCTTCCTCACCGACTTTTCAATCTCTCCGACATGCATTAAAGGCAACTGAAGGGAACAGCCACAATTTGAAAGATAAGAAATTTCATTTGAATATGAATACGAGTGGGTTTCATTTGTGTGAGTGTGAATGTGTGTGTGTGTGTGTGTGTGTGTGTGTGTGTGTGTGTGTGTGTGTGTGTGTGTGTGTGCGCAGTAGGTATATTTTGGCATGCTGGGAGCATTTTTTTTAACTCGAGTTTTGCTTTTTTTTTCCTTTTTTTGTATCACCCGGACATCTTCGGCCTATCAGGATGAGGCAGCAACAGCTGGGATGTTGTTGTCAGGTGAAGTGTTTATTCTGGCACCATGCCTGTAATCTTTGTCTGCCAGGGATGTCAGGGGCGGTGATGGAAAGACATGACAGAACATAAAACACAAATGTGCCCGAAAAACACACATCAAAACATCGAGAAATAAAAGAAGAAAAAGGGGCAATTTTGGGCAGCAATTTGCATCAACTTTCAAGTGTGAACAACGTGTTGCATTCTGTCTTACCCCTGAGCTACGTGGTACTTTTGATCAGCTGGCAAAATGCTGATGTTTGGCTCTGAGTGCGCTGAGAAATTCGGATGTGATGCAAGACAATGAACCCTGACTCTTGGGGGGCTTTTTTTCCTGCAATTGCAAATGCAGAGGGGAAGAATGAATCCCTAGTTTTGCACACTCACTCACTTCGGGGTGCTCCGAGCATCCATGGTAAAAATTCAACACGTAGGCTTGGATTTATTTTCCTCGTGGTGCATGGCTGTAACTGGTAAACATCATCATCATCTCTTGAGGGTCGGAGGACCTTCTGGAGTCAGTTTGAAACTGAACATGATAGATTGCTCTTTGTATATCATTTATTTGTACATTATTTGTGGTTTGTGCTGAAATAGGGATCATTTAGTCAACATTAAGATCTATAAATCTCTATATTGAATTCGATATTGATAATGATACCGGTTCCTAGCTTTTTTGAGAGTTTTTTCAGTCGTTCCTGTCTCACATGTTGCCACCAGTCAAATCTCTTTCAAAAATGGTCTTGAATGTTTCTCAAGGACCCTGAGGTGGTGGAATTTTCTCCACCTGTGCAGCAGAGACTATAAATAAAATATAATTCTCTTCTCCACCATGCCACATCTGTATCTCCCCCAACCTTCCCCTTTCGTTCATCAGCCCTCTCCATTAGCGCTAAGGGTGTTGAGCTTCTGTCTATATATTCTCCACACTGAGAGATGTGCCTCTCCTGATTAATTGCTGTCTGATCGCTGCCGTTGCCGCTCCCTACTAATTTCTCTCTCCCCGGGTTCCCTGCAGCCCGCGGCGGCCCGAGTGTGAGGGTTTCTGGCGGTAATTGTGCGGTATTTGTTGCTAATAGGATAATAATTGGAGCAGGTGCAGATAGCTGGGTGGGTTTTTTTTTCGGGGGCCTGGTGAGGAGAGATGGAGTCTGGCGCCGCGCCAGGGATGCCCGCTGTGCAGCACGACGATGCAGACACGTAAAAACACACTTTAAAAACCAGAGTGCCACAGAGGGAGGGCAATTATTATCCTTGCCTTTTTTTATAGTCCTCATCCAGCCCTATCTAATCTTGCACTTTTTTTTTAATGAATGTGTTTCTGTGAATTTGTCTGATTCTTTATTTGTCTCTATGTGTATTTGTTTTTTTGCTGGTTACTTGTCCCTTTTTTATGTTTTCTGTGCTGTGACTTTCACGTGTTTCTCTACTTCCTGGTTTCTGCAATTACTTTTCAAAATCCTGCTTCTCAAAACTCCATCAAATCCGGATGCAAGTTGTTTTTCCGAGGAAAGCAATGGAGACCATTCAATGAGATATGAGCCAGGAGTCATTTACAAAGCTGTGGTTGGAAAACTTTGTAATCTGATCAGGCAAACAAATACCATTTTCAGGAGGAAAGTAATGTCTTTTTTTTAGTATGTTTTCATTATGTCTTTTAAGTCCTTCTTTAATGTGCTACATGATTGCTGTTCACTGACTGTATTTTTCCCATGTTAATTATTTTATGCTGTAAATCTGCAGTTTCCAGGAAATGGATGGAGTTGCTTTTGGGTCACATGATAATTTAACTCTATGACAAGTGAGAAACTCCAGCTGCCAAGGAAGACCACAAGATGTGTTTTAAAGCTATGGAAACAACATGTGAATTAGACCTTGTGTTGAGTTATTTTTTTTGTTGTTGTTGCTGTTTTTATTTTGTCAAACTTCCTATAGAGTATAAATCTTCAAGTACCAAGCTGTTACTGTTTCCTGTTACAGTTTATTCCCCATGTCTGTGGCTGCAGTGTCAATAACACATTCTTCATCATAGTAGATCCCTAGAGTTCAGGCATCATGAGCCCATCCAGTGGCAATGGGACTGCCCTTAAGCACTGCACACAAATAAACATGCAAGAATACACATAAAAAGCACAAAAATACAGACTGAAGGGAACCCATAGTTGCACAATGCAATGCTCCCTCCACATCTAACCTAATCCTATTAAACACTTCATTTCTGAAAGTCTTTCAGATCAAGAAAAATAAGGCATCGCTTTGCTGATGTGGATTGTTTTGTGCAATTCAGGTAAGTGCGTACATTCATTGTCGTTGACTACAGTTACAGCACCGTTCACGATGTGTTAGTGTTAAGGATTTGTTTAGTCATGTGCTGAACACCAGTAATCAAGAACCCAATGAAATCTAAAAGAAGTCCTGCTTACAATATCTAAATTGATATATCTATACCTACAGTAAATATGAAACTACACAGTATATAGGTAGGGAATAACAGTGCACTGTCAGCTTTTCCCATGTTATTATACTAACTGACAGACATGTAGATTTTTTTGAACCTCTAGATCCCCTCAAGGTTCTCCACTGTATTTTACATTAAGTGACCCCGGGATCCTGATAAAAAAAAAAAAAAAAATGAACTGTGCGGTATTTAAACAGAAAAAAAACTGCTGTTGCATCCACAAAAGTTTGATTTCCAAATTTTAGCCGGGCAACATTACAGTGTCAAACACCTGCTGTTCAAATTATTTACCATACCCCCCCCCCCTTTGCTTCAAGGTCTCCTGGAAGCAAAATGAAAAGTGGAGAAGAAGCAGACTTTGTCTAATTTCCAACATGGGAGGGGAAAAAAAAATCCATCTGTAAAAGTGCTGAGTAACACCTCTAACCCACCAAACTAGGGAAAGCTGCAGTTCTGATTAGAGACGAGAAATGTCTCCTCGCTAAGGTCATGCTTTCAAAGAGCGAGCCGCCATATTCCAGCAGCAACGGTGCTGTCGTGATCACCCCTCCCTCGCTCCCCTCTGAGACTTCTCAGCCTTGAATATGGTGATGATATTAATACTAATCATAATATAGCCGGCGATAGATATAGGCTCTGCCGCTTTGAACTGTAAATGGGTTGTGTTTGGGGGAAGAGAGGCGATTAAGCGCCGCGAGACGGTATAAGACGTTAAATCTGGGGAAGCAGAGGCGTTCCAGGCCCCCCCACCATAAACAAATAATCCAGTGCTGCTTCTCACCCCCCCCCCCCATGCCATCTCAAATCAGTTTGGATTAGGACAGAATACGGGGATGTTCCCTTTAATGTCACACAGAGACACAGAGAGAGAGAGAGGGTGCATCATCTTCCTCTTCCTCACCCCCCCCCCCCCACCCACCCCACCTCTCTGCGATGCGTTGTGTTTAGCCCTGCTTAGCCAAATGAGCTCCTAATAAATGCAGCGCTGAGCCCGTCTGCTGAGGAGTCGTTTATAATTGGAGGGCTTTCTCCTTTGCTTTGGAGAGGAAAGTATTAATGAAGGGGTGGGGTGGAAGGTGTGTGTTGAGAGCAGAGAGTCTGTGCGTGCCTGCGTACATGTGTGTGTGCCTGCATGCCTGTGTGTGTGCGTGTGTGTGTGTGTGCATGTGCATGCGCACGTGTGTTTGCCAGGTGGAGTGAGCGACTGGGTAAGTGGGTGACTGTGTGTGTGCAAAAGGTGGAGTGTGTGAGGGTGAGCTGTGCATTGCTGTAAGGTGTGTGTGTGTGTGTGTGTGTGCGTGAGAGTTTTTTTATAGGGCGTGTTTGTGGTTTCTCTGCGTTTTACGGTAAGTCCTGCATATGTGTGTGTGGGTGTGTTTTTCTACCTGTGCCTCGTTAATATGGAAATGTGGTTCCGCGTCTTCGTTTTATGCTGCAGCTCACCAACCAAACACACTCCTGTTCTTTTTTTTTTTTATGAACCTGTCGTTATCTTTCTATTTCTCCTCCATTTCTCTCCCTTCCACTCCATTCCCTGTCTTCTGTTTAATCCTGCCTGCTAACCTCTATGCACCGCAGTGGAAAGCTGTTTTGTGCTCTGTTAATAGGGAATCTATATGTTTATAGATACGGCTCATTCTGGTGTTTGAGCACGCAAACCGTAAAGACCCCTCAAATCCTTCACTTTGCCTCTTTTCCCTCATTGTGTGTCTCATCCGTTGCTATTACCTCCTACAAACGCTAGACTCTAAGCAAGTGGGGAAAAAAGAAAAAAGAAAAAACAGACAAACAAAGATGAGGATGGCTGCCTCGTTTGTCCGGCCGGGTAATAAATTGTCCTCTGATCAGAAACGTTGACCAGTGTCTCTTGGTGTGTGTGTCAGCTGAAAAAGCGTGAAGGCTTTTATACAACTCCTGTTGTTTTTTAATTTTTTTTTATTTTTGATGACAAGATCAGAGGGATCATGGTCGCCCTCGCACAAAATAGAGTAAAGAGAGGTCCGCCTTAACGTCAGGGCCTTATCACCTAATTGACCTGCAGAGTTTGAACTCTGACAGGGCAATGTGATGGATGAGAAACTGGTGAATGCGCGTGTGTGTGTGTGTGTGTGTGTGTGTGTGTGTGTGTGTGAGAGAGAGACAGAGATAGAGCGAGGGGTTGGGGGGCCTTGAGCAAAGTCCTCGGCGGCCATCTTGGCAGTTAGATTGTGCTAACAAGACCAGGCCCCTATCTAAATGGATGGGGCGAGAGCCATAACTGCACTTTCAGTGGTAACTTGGACATAAAAACTGCCTGTATAGACTCACTAGTCTTAAGTAGTTTATAAGGTTTAGTGATTATAACAGAAAATTTGGTTTAAAATGCTTTTTTTTTATATACTTCAACCACGCATGGGCAAGGTGGCTCGATCCAGAGCGCAGTGACACAACGCTGTCAGCTCATCTCACCAGAGCACTAGAACAAAAGGTTTTTCTTATTATCGTCATGTGACAGTTATTACCATTTAATATAAAAGTTTACAAGGTCAATCTGCACCTGCTCCTTCCTGGTGCCACATCAGCTGAAACCGTCCTGAACCTCAGCCTGCTTGCTTCAGTGCGACAACTTGATTGGCGTTGATACATTTCCCATTTCAGCTGTTCTAAGGCAAACCACTGGCTCTTTGGGGGCAGGGGGCGGGATATGTGTCGTACGACTGCCATCCTTGGCAATACGGACCTTATAACAGCTCCGTGGTCATCGCTTTGAGGGTACCTGATGATATTCCTGTTCACCCTACAGCTGCGCAGAAAGATGTTATGATGGATTGTATTGTATTCCATAAAATGAAATGTGCACATACCCTCACACGCTTCCTGCAGGTAGGGGACCAGACTGGTTCTTGCTATGGTCCAGATGTGTTTTCAGTTAGGTCTGGGGTTTGCTGTTTGACAGTAGGTGCCCTGCTATTCCAGAGTGACTCCCTCTCGGACACCTGGAATTGTATTAAAAATTAATATGTTGATGATGTCACTCTAAACAATGAATATATCAACTGCTGAATTCCAAATTACTGAATGCCAAAGAGACAAATCAGAGACAGAAACACAAAAAGAGGTACATACTGTAAAACAATCTCCATTAAGTCTCACAATATTTAATCCTAGTACCAATGTAATTTTGAGTGTAGTTATTCTTGGGTAAAGGCATCACAGAGTGTTTATGTTTATGTGTTCAGTGTTTAAATTTAAGTTTCAGTTTAAGACATTTTTAATGAATAAAATAAAAGAAAAAAAAATAAAACAACTCAGGAAAAAAAAAGCTGTTACTTAAAGCACCAAATTAAAAACTGTATTACATTTTCAGGCCCTTCCACATTTGAATGCCACAAAACAACACGATCCATACTCCTACTATCATTACATTTCAGTCTCAATGTCGTCTTGAAATTCTAGTGAGATGGAAACATTACTCACTTTATTGTGCTGATGTTGTCTGCGGGAGTCGAGGAGTGACTTTAAGCTTTTTGCATCTTTCCAAACTTTTATGGATCCTGGTCAATGGGACAGTCTGCAGATTAGGATAGACTATCACAGAAGGACAGAAGCAGAGGAAAGAGTGATGGGGAGGACAGATCAGAAGTGGTAGAAAGTAAAGGAGATTTATATCATCTTTAAGGACGATAGAGGGCTAAGTATGGGTGATCTAGGTTAAATGTTCTGGGGTTTGGTATAGCTATGCTAATGTGAGCTTTTGGATGGTGAATATTAACTAGTTTAACAAAAAATCCCTTCACATTTTCCATGTACAGTATGACAGGCAGCATAAACTGTCTCTCTTTAGGTCATTCTTTATTGTACTATTAGGAAGATATACCTGCCAGTGGGTCAGCCCAAGTAATTTATATATATATATATATATATATATATATATATATATATATATATATATATATATATATATATACATATATATGTGTGTGTGTGTGTGTGTGTGTTTGTGTGTGTGTAAAATAATACCTAGGTAAAATTGTGAGGTAGTTTTACTTCATTTGTAAGTTTTAATTTGACACACGTGGTAATTAATGACTGCATCACATTTACTGTAATAAGAAGCATTGTCACCAAATAAAATACACAGCAGCAGGGTCATTGCCGGATACACATGACTATAAAATAGATATTTATGGGCCACACCAAAAACAATTTACACTACTGAAATATGATTATCCATGTTTAACCCAGTGACATCTGCAGTGTGATTTAAAATTGTTTAGCGAGAATTTGCTGTCAGTCAGGATGCAGTTTGTCCAGGATCTACAAAACTTTGATAACCCGGGTCTTTTATAAACATTTCCTGCAAAAAATTAAAGGAAAAAACATATAAGTGAAGTATGACATTGGTTCGAATGGCCTTCACAGATATACGGTTTGCAGAGCCACATTAGGAACGGGTCAGAATCCAGAGATAGAAAAAGTGAAAATGTGCAGCGAGCAGGCTGATGACATAAACCCTTGTGAGGGATCCTCATCTAATATAGATTCATGTAGAGCAGCACTGTATCCAGATATCCCGGGTTTAAGTTGAGCTTCACAGACTCTAGGTTGGGAATGGATGTCTCAAGGTGTCTGCACATAAAATCTGAGATAGTGCCAGCCTTTGCTTGGCTTAGCACATGAGAAATCCCGGCCTAATGATTGAAAGCCCTGAATCCTGGCACTGACAAGGGCTGAACTGGTGACGGGAGGCCGCAGGAGGGTATCTGAGAGATAGAGGAGGACCCTCAGTGCTTAGTACCTGGAAATCCTGCTCTAATGACATTCACCATGGAGAAGGTAGGACCTCAGCTGCCTAAACCTATGCTGAAGAAGGACTGCAATCTATAAGACCTCATATAATTGTCCTGCCAGGGCAATCGAAGTCTGGTGTGTAGAGTGGCAAGTTAATGCATTGGCGGTGAATTCAAGAAAAACCACAGAGCATGATTATTTCTGATGTACTTCAAAAGTCAGTCTTAGTTCCCTGTTGTACATGCACAAATAACCGTATACATAAATGGTCCAGAGCTGTTGCCATCATGGTTGTCTTTGGTGCTCTTTACCCAGGTGGAGGTGATGGGAGAACAAGCCCAAAACATACAAGTTATATCACTACTAGATCAGTAAAACACTTAACCAGGGTAAATCTCAACTAAACTGGAATTTCACCATGATACTGGAATTTCACCACCATACCATGTGACTGTGACCAGATTGAGAAAATAGTTCATTTTTCAAGGCCAACAAAACAAGTCAGACATTTGTTTTGTGATCTGTCTCTTAAGTAAGCTATTTTAAGCTTTAAGCAACTAAAACTACTCAGAAAAACTTTTTTAGGACCTCTGAAGAAAAAAAAAAAACAACCCACACTGTTATTTTCTTCAGGCAAGGACAGTCTCCTCACAATGACGTCAGGATGATGAATTTCAGTTCGAATTCTAGGAACCAAAACTCTTACAAGCTCTTTTCCTTGGAAATTGATGGAAACCAAACTAGACAGAGCTCAGTAGCATAAAACTCGTGTCGAGTGGCTGTAGTGAGTACAACAGGATCGTAGGAGGATTTCAGGTGGCATTGTTACTGAGCATCAGGGCAGATGAATGGATCAACAAAACTTGAACACAGGAGACCTGTGTTTGTTTCTCACTCCAAGCCTAAAGTCGATATTTCTTTTCAAAAGTACGACCATGACGGCTTCATAACCTTAATCACGCGGCCATAACGATAACGACAAGGGTCCCCTAATCGTATGGAATTCATCATTTCAACCTAGACCTCCTTGTTTTAACCTTAACAAAGTGCATGTTTTGAATCTTTGTTGTGTCTCAACTTAACCAAAGCTTAACCATAAGGTTGTCAAATCATAAAGCAGATTTTGTTATAAGTTTTAAGAGGGCAATGACAAAAGATAGCATCCCGGGAATAGGGGTGTCAGATCAGAAAAACCCTTCTATGTGTCCTCTAAGAGAGCATGGACAAAATGTTGCATTTTTTCAAATTGTATTTGGAGAACTTATTGGATGAAAGCCTCCCTGTTTCTATCACGAAGGAAAATGTAAGGTACATCAAGCTCCCTATCCTCGTCGGCTAGCTGGAGTGTATACTGGCAAAAATAAAAAAAGTTCAGTATACAAACTGTTGACATAGAAGAACAAAATCATTTTTCTTGTTTTATTTGTGATACTTTGCGTAGACTTTTTGTATAGGGAATTTAAAAGTACTATAAAAGTGTTACTCTCTCAAGCCCTACAATGTGTCCTTCCGACCTTCACCCTGGAGAAAACATACAAGAAGGCGGCGTCTTGGAGAAACTCTGAGACAATCCGATCTCGACAAAAGGAACTCGGAGGCGAGGTAACACAAGCCTACAGTTCACCTGCATTGAGAGTAAAATGAGAGATCAACAAGGCAAACACAGCTTTGGTTTGAGATGAGATCAGTTGGTGAGTGAGATTACAGCAAAAGAGAAAGAGGAGATAGAGCTTTCTGTGTATATGAGTGTGTGTGTGTGTGTGTGTGTGTGTGTGTGTGTGTGTGAGAGAGAGAGAGAGAGAGAGAGAGAGAGAGAGAGAGAGAGAGAAACACAAGGTCATGTTCATTATGCCAAGCTGCTAAAGAGGGAGCATTACCCTGAAAGGAAGCTGACCCCCAACCACAGAAGGAGCCGCCTACTGAAAAGCCACTGTACGGAGAAGAAAAAAAAAAAAACATGACAAATGGAAGAAAGAAACATTCTGCGCTGCAATGTGTCTCTCGTCGACGCTCACAATAAGGATCTCGGCCGCACTTTTGTTGATTTTTTTCCCTGTCACTCCTCTCTTTCTGTTTTGAGCGGTAATTTGATTTCTGGAAATCAGGGTTTTTGTCTCGTGGGGTGACTGACAGTTGCCTTTGCCTTAATGAATACGGAGTGGGGGGGGGGATAAAAAGAAGAAAAGATTTCGGTGGATAATGCTGCTCTTCCTCGTGCTCTCTCGCTTATATCAAGCTCCAATAATTAATTCACACACATATCTGCAACATTAGTTCCAGCGGAGATAATTAAGAAAATGATTTTTTTTGGGTATTGTTCCTCCATCATCTATCAAGACAACGCCGCTATCTGTTTTTCTTTTTTTTTTTTAAGAAAAGCTAGTAGTTACCATTACCGTATCTTTAAAGGGCAGCGATTTAGCGTTTGGTAATTGCATGACGGATTTTTAAGCGATGCTATTAATTGAACGTAGTCAGTGTGCGTTTATCTCCGTTTTGCTCCCATCGGGTGTGTGTGGCGTTCATGTGTGTGAATCTGCGGGAGGGAGATAGTGTGTATGTGTGTGTTTAAACAAATAAACTATCTCTGCGTCGCATTCGTTATCATCTTAAGTCATTTATTTTTTTCGTCAGCTATCTGGCAGCAAACATTTGTGTGTGGAGTTCTTTGTCACGGCAACACCATTCAGTGGCAGTGTTTGGCGGCTGCGCCGTGTTTTCATTGTGTCTGTATCTTGTTCATCGTGCTAACGTCAACTGCTAACATGAAAGACAACTTTTTATCAATACAGTTGGGCACCGGGCCAGGCCTTAAATTGAATTCTGATTGAGGAAGTGGAGATATGCATTCTTTTTCCTGTGTTGCTTTTCCAAAAATTTTAAACTCGAGGCATAATTTTTTTAAGTTAATTTAGATTTTGTCCGTGAAAATCCAACAGCAGCACCTGTGAGCTATTTTCAAATAAAATCGTTGCGCTTTGGTATAAATTCCTGCTAACTTGTGAGAACGTGAAGTAGCCAATTTTAATTGTAACCGCATTTATTGATTGACCACTAGGGGGCAGTGGGACATGCTGAAAACAAAGTTTAACACATTATCTCCTCTTAAGGTTACCATGACACTTGTGTTAGCAAATTTTCTATCCATACATCCAACAGACATGGAGCAACATTGTCATTTCTTTGGAGTTGTTCAAGTCGAGTCTCTTTTTCTTAAGCTTCATTTTGCTGTGAATCCTCTCTTGATGGAAAATATCCCGCTCTTCAGGGATACCTCATTATAAGCTAGCTGCTAACCTCCTCTGCCAAATGGTGATGGGCAGGTAGCATACATAGGGTTTATCGAGCCTTTGTAGCTGGAAAGACTGGAATGGTAAAGTTGTGGGCCATAAAAAGAAAAAAAAAGCGAGCTTCAAAGATGCTAATTTGCTTTTTAGAGCTTTTTAGAGGGGAACTGTAGAGTCTAGTAGTAATTACCTGTTGGTTTATTACTGTGGGAGTTCCCTTTCATTTTATATTTAGTCTTTCGATATAAAGATACCGATAAGTGTTTTAACTTTGTTTTTGTATTGTTTTTTTTATCTGCTGAGCCAAAAACAAACAAGCATTAAAAAGAGCCCCTTCTGCACTGGAACTTTTATTGCCTCCTCCTTGTCTGTACTGTAAACTGTTCCAGGAGATTTACTGCAGAATTCCCCAACGTGGCGGCCCACAGTGTGAAATGCAGTGGAAGGCCCCAAACACATCATATGATAACTCGAAGCAGACACTCGACTCTGTCGCCACACATCAACAGCACCACAAGCACACTAAAAAGTATTTATACTGAATGAGGATTCCTGCCTGGGTCCGTTTTTTTGGGGGGGTTTTTTGGTATCTTATTTCACTCGATCCTCCACGGAAAGGGGTTAAACTCCTTGGCAATCCTGGGTCATTGACCTCGGAATGGTTTTCTCTTCTCTTTGACAAAAAAAGTCATCCTCTTGCCCATCGTGACAGCTTCAGGACCACAGAAGGGAAGAAAAGTCAAGGTGGACATGACATGATGGGAAACCCCACGGACGAGCGACTCAGCTGCTCTTCTGGGGCTGGACGATAGCACGGCCATGTATTCTACTTACCTGTTTGATGCCCAGTTATGCCAGCATGTGTCTTGCCACCGTTAATGTGGATGTAAATTACATGGGCCTCTGTTCCGACCTACATTGTTCCGTATCCACCTGGTGTGGATTTCACAGCCAGGAAAGGAGCTTATTCGCGTGATTTTTTTATCGGTTAATTTTATTTAGCATAACTAAGATCTTGATCTAAAATGATCAGACATGTACCTGGTAAACTGAATATTTGGGTCTTGGATCAGTTTGAAGTCCCCCTACGTTTAGGATAAAAGTAAAAAAGTTAATTATATCAGTTTTTCCTCCTCCCTCCTCTGCTTTGTCTGCATAGGTGTGAAACCGGATTATCTGCTATGTTTACCGTATTTAAGCCCTCGTTTTTGATTTTTTTGTCCTGATCATTCACAACGATGACTTACTTCGTTCATGCATTTAATGGGTACCATAGAACAAGGTGCAGAGGCTGCAAATGTCTGAATATCTTTGACAAAGTGAATATAACTGAAATTGCGTATGACTGAAAAATGTTATCAGACCCAGAAGAATGTGACACGGCAAAAGACGTCACTTTTTTGTCCAGTGTACGTAGCCTTGTACACCTTGTTTAAGTAGTGAGTGTTTACATCTAAACAGCTGAAACCTTCATTAATGATTAATTAGCTGAGGATGAACTTCCGTTGTATTATTGTGAATATTCTGTTAATTAGGGTTTGACCTGGTAATTGTAAATAAGCACTGCGAGTATGAAGTTCGCATCAGGGAGAACATTTCCTGATGCAGGGCAGTTTCTTTACTCCATGTACTCCTTCCTCTCTGTGTCAGAAGTGAAGATAGGTACTTGCATTGGCTTAAGGTCAAAGGTCTTGTTTGTAAAGCAAACGCAGTTGCTTTAGTATATGTGCTTGATACGGAGTTAAATTGCGTGTGTGTGTGTGTGTGTGTGTGTGTGTGTCCGTTTCCACATTTGTCCCACATGCGTACTGTGCATGTGGGTTTTTTTTAAGCATATACGTACTCGTTCATGTTTGCATGTGTGTGTGCGCATGTGTGTGAAAGTGCGTGCACCTCTGTGTGTGAAAGCAGGTGTGTGTTATATTTAGCAAAAGGTGCGTTCCTTCACTCTGACGTCAGTCAACACGGTGATTGACCAAACCCTGATAACTAATGGCCTGTCAGTCACAGAGCCAAACCCCTCCCTCTTAGGCAATAATCACCCCCTTCTTCAACACTATCTGCCCGATTATGTGTGTGTTCAAGCACTTTGTGTCTGTTTGTGTGTGTCTATGTGCTTGTAATGGACTTGTATGTGCTGTATTTAATGTATACCCATGCTTTTGATTGACATCTTGTGTAAACTTCAGTCTCTCTGCTGTAGAACAGGTCAGATTTGAAGTTTGATGGGAGACACTTGCACTGTAGGATTTAAAAGCACCTTTCTGTCAGGCCTCTTATATGTTTTTTAAAATAAATCTATCCTTTAAACATCATACTCGAGCATTGAGTGTTTGCAGTGATTCGGTAAACAGTGTCATAATATTATTTATTCTGTTAACTACACATTAAAAAAGATAAAGTCAAGTATGTGATATGCTAAAACTGTGTTTTTCGATTCTGATTGTATTGGTGCTCAATTTTTCGAGAAGTTACTCTAAAAACCAATCACAAAAAAACCCCTAAAGCAACCAAAACAAAACAACAAAAAAAGGGGGATTACATTAAAGTGGATAAAAGTTACTTAATGAAAAACAAAAATGTAAAAATGTAGCTGAAACAGTGAGAAACATTGAAAAAAAATTACAAAATGGCCATAATGTAATAACATATTTCGGTTAATGTAAAAAAAACCTTGATGATGATAAGTTTTTGTGAGTTATCATCATGAATTTAGAAATCACAACATTACTGCTAATCCCTTTTGAAAGCGTCATATAATGTATTTTTCTCAGTTTTTTCAAACTCTAATGTCTCTCCAAGTCATGCTGCCAGAAAATCGAACCCAGTTTTCAGAAATAAAAATGTGTAAATGGTAGCTTCTTAAAAAGGAAAACACGTCATCTCACCGGCACGTGAACGACTCCACCATCTCTGGGTATTTTGGGTTTTTTTTTCCGAATCAATCCGCACTTCCAATAACTTCCACAAAGTGAGATCTGGTTTCACGTTCATTTCCTCCTTGTTTAACCATCACGTGAAGTGGAGCGTTTTGCTGTCTGGTGGGTAGGAACTTCACATGCAGTAACCTAAAACAGAATGTTATACTTTAGGAAACAGTAATGGAAAGTTTAAGTGCTTTTGCCACAATAACCTGTTTGTAGTAACAGGAACAGACTGTAATCTTTAGCTTATTTTTCTGCTGGAGCTGCATGGGTTTAGCGCACAATATCAGCAGAGCGAAACGAAAGTGGAAAGATCAGATTCACACAAGATAAATTGGCTAAATTAGCTTTTTTTTTTCTTTTGTTTTGTTCTCCATGTTTATAGTTGTTTGTTATCATGAGAAAGCAGATATAAAAACTGCATAGCTCCTTCTTAATTACCTGAATTTTTTCTATTATCATTTATATTTGATTTGATTTGTCTATTTCAATTAAACTCATTTGTCGGAAATCTCAGATACCTCTGGCTCAGAATTAGAGGTTGTCTCAACAATATGATGTGAATGTGATGTGAATTTCAGCATCTACATTATCCATGACAACTGGGCTAACACCGCCTTTGGAGGAAGATCATGTGATACATCTGGAAGCTACGAGAAAGCTACTGAATAGGAACTGTGGTGAGACAGGTTTTTTTTTGTTGTTTTTTTTAATTTGAGACAACTGTTTGCCAACAACTGTTCACTAGATTTGTAAAATACTAAGCTTCCTTTCTTCCAGGAAGCTGTGTCACCAAGTCTATGGTGGCACATAGAGGGCTGAGTTTTATCTTTCCCGAGTAAGACCTGGAACATTTTGCTGAATCTGGAACACAAACTCGTGTGAAGGCCTTTTTTATGGGTTTTGCTGTGGGTGTTGGCCATGTGGATCGAGTGTCAGTGTTTAATCTGGTGACATTTGCATTATGAAAGAAACGCTGAGATGAAAAGAATTTTTTTTTTTTTTAATTCCCTTTGTTGCATCCAGAGCAGCTGTTTCCTCATACGACAATACTTAACGTGACTTTTAGAGTTAGATTGAGCCAGAAGTGAAACGCTATGTGTTTACCTCCTTGACCGCACTTTAAGATTTCATATCAGCACCATGCTTTTAATTTTGTAAATTCACATAGCCTCTCACAAACTCTCTGTTTTTCTATCTCAAACACACAGACACACACACAAACACACACACACAAACACACACTTGTTTGTTTTCCCTCTCTGCAGCTCCAAGTGAAACAGGTTTGACATTTGAGACCCAGGTGTTGCGCAGAGGAAGGGAACGAAGGCTGTGTTTTTCTTTCTCCAACACGCCAGGAAAAAACCCCAATTAATTAGCTTCCTCTGTGTTTCCCCTCCCAAACATCTCATCGTGGTTTTTTTTTTTTTACGTAACACCCTTTGATATCAGGCCCGTGATCTGCGGAAAACAGGGTGTTTGATTGTCTGACCGAGTCTTTTGAAGTAACCACCGTGGTTCAAGTTAATCCCATTACTTTGATCCGACGATATTAACGTTATTATGGGTACGACTGAGCAGGAGATGTTTTAATGACAGCCGCTTAACTCTGCTGCTGTTGCACTTAAAAGAGGGGTTATTTCTTTTCTTTTCTTTGTCAACTGGCCACTGCAGCAAGTTGATTCAGAACCGTGTTTTGTCGAAGTGGCTTCACAATAGGCAGGAGTGAAAGAATACAGGCTGGCTCCTTGCCAGAGTGGCTGGCAGCAGACTTCCAGCCACAGGGCAGAATTACCAGCTTCTGGATCGCAATAGTTTCAATTTCCAGACCTGCCCTCGAACCACATGCCCCTGAGGGCGGAGCAACAACGCAGCAGGTGTGCTAAAAAAAAAGAAAAGAAAGAAAGACAAAAGAAATGGAACTTAATTAGTGATAGTTTGCATCCATCTGTCAAGCGTAATTTTTTTCAAACTTTTGTGCTTATGTCACAAGGATACAAATTAAGTGACTTTAGACGCGAGCTAAACTGAAGAAAAAGATGCAGATTTCTGATCAGGATTTTTTTTTTTTCCCATAATTCCTGTCAGAGTAAACTATTGTTTTTACGCGTCAGAGCTGAAGTTTTATAAAAGACAACAACAGCAACAGCAACAGCAAGACTGATGACAGTAACAACAAAGGATATGAAGAACAGTAAGAAAGCAGATGATTGGGGGGGGGGGGGGGGGCTGGTAGTTGAGGATTTTAACTTATAACCTCAATGTCCCTTGTTTGAGAGCTTTGATGCATGTCCCAATCATTCCTGTCTTCCGCCAAACTATCAACTTTAGAATAAATGTAAAAAAATGTGAGAAAAAGTCAATGATTTACTCGCTTTAGCCACCTTGTCGGAAACCGAGGCAATAAAAATCAAATGTAATACCAGTCACATGCCAGCTAATAACATGTCTCAGTAGCCTAAACTGTCCAGAAAATACGTAAAAAAAAAAAAATTAAAAAAAAAATCATTTTTCTGGCTGAGACATAGTGATTGTACCATGAGCCTATAAATAAAGTGAGTGAAAAAGAGATGTCAGGTTGTCGAAGCCTGATTATCACTGATTTTGCCACAGTGTCTGATGGTGAGGAGTCCAATAAGTCTGTGGAAAATACAGCAGATTACCATGATATCTAGGGTCCCGTTTACACTTGTTACACTCATTTCAAATGTCCTGTATATAGATAAAAATCTAGATTAGATTTAAAACACTTTCATCTACACTAAGCTACATACATATGCCTCTGATGCCAGATTGCAACCAGTTTAGACTTTTTTTTTTTTTTTGTAACTGTTCCAAAAAAAAAAAAAAGTCTGACTGTGATCGTGTTGGCAACCTGGAGGCTATTTAACAAGATAATTCAACTGTAATCTGCAAAAAAGCAGCTCTCCTCTCTGACATGATACTGTGACTAATCTAACCGGGCCACCCTCCGAGCACATGACGTGTCAGGCAGTAAATCAAAGCAAATTCAATCTGACAAACACCGAGGAGACGTACACATGTTCACTGGATAAGATAAATGAATTCCCTGGCACTTGGCCCGTACAGTATGTAATCTCGCTCTGTTATCTCTCCCATCTTGTCAGTCTGTGTGTGTGTGTGTGTGTGTGTGTGTGTGTGTGTGTGTGTGTGTGTTTGTGTGTGTGTGTGTGTGTGTGTGTACATGCGATTAAAAGGTCATCCTGTCACACCTGTGATCACTACCTTCTGCATGCAACACATCCCTTACACACCTCTCTTGGCCTGTGGCCGCCTCCAGTGGAGAGAGATTCCAAAACGAGTGTGTATTTGTATGTGTGTATGTGTGTGTGTTTGCATGTCCTTGTTTGTTTGCTCGACAAAGACTATGATGATGATTTCTTCCAACAAACACACACAGACATACACACACAGACATACACACACAAAAGACAACAACAACTACAGAGTTGTACTCTCTCTCCCTTTGTCTTCTCTCTGTCTACACATCTCTGGGCAACAATCTGTGCCTGATGGACTAACAAAGGATCAAACACCTGCAAGTTTATACATATCTATAAAAGCATAGTGACTGACAGAAACCCCATCATCAAGTTAACCAGATTCTATTGTGTTTCTGTGTCATGATCTTTAAGTCATTTCCTTCCCTATAGTGAAGAAATCACCAATATATTTTCAGGTGATTTTGTGGGTCGGCCATGAAGTTTGAAAAAGCAAAAAAAAAAAAACCCGAACAGCTGATAAAGATGATCATAATGCTCTTCCAATACAGACCCAGTTTTCTGTTATGGGGAAGAAGAAAATGTTTCACCTTGCGGACAGATTTTAGTTTTTCAGATAAATTGCACCCAGAGACTCATAGTGTGTCACCTTTTTCCATCCTTTTTAACTCAACAACCGAACTCTCACGACAATAATCCAAAGCATAACTTGATTGAAGTAGGCCTGTGTTCATCAGGTTTTAATTTTTTTTTTTTTCAAAATAAAAGCTCTGACCAGTACTTGCTGCCTTTTGGGCTCAATGGTGCATCTGTTGCGGGCTGATAACTGATGTTTCACTAAATAAACACTGAGTTATTTGCACTACATTCATTACATTCCAGGACCTTAACTACTGCACGTTAATTATCGTTACCGAGACGACAGGGGTCCGGCATGCCCGCAGCTGGTATGCTCCTATGGGTCGTATTATTGTTACCATGACAATGATGGTCCAATACACCTGCCCCTGGTACTCTCCTGAGGCTTGTGTCTGAGGGGAGAGAGGCAGCCTATGTGGTCACTTAGGTCGGAGGACGTTCCTGGCCACCTTTTTAATCTACGTCCAGTACTCTCTCTTCTTTTATAGGTCTGTTTTTTTTTCTCCACAAACCCCTGAGGGAAGAGTCTGGACACTTTAGCTGCAGGATGTTCCACTTTCTTCACCAGCTAGTTGCTAACTTTTTTGTGACATTTGGTGCAAATCAGGTACTGAATGGTGGCTCTATCAGATCTTTTATTTTTCTTTCTTTCTTTTTAAAAAAAATTTATTTCACTGAAAACAGCTGCGGGATGCAATTGGAAACAAGGTCATTGAGAGCTGAGAGTGAAAAAATAAAGTTGTGGAGAATCGGGGAGAATCACACACAAGCTGATACTGGAGCGTCAGAATTGGCAGATCTGCTTTATAATGTCAGCATCCCACTTTTACCTATTAATAATAAAATGCAAGAAGCTAAAATCTGAAAGGAAAAGACCCTTTACTTTGGTCTAATTGAGCCTGAGAAGCAGATGGCAGTACAGTACACACATACACACCCACAAAAACCCTCACACTCACATACACCGTTCATCACTTTTATACATATAATGCAGTGAATAACACATATAAAACTTAGACTGACTATGTAGAATGCATTATTTTTTGTTTTTTTTGTTCTTAAAAAAATATTATTCAGTCTGTTTAGTTATTGTACACAATTTAGTCTTTGAATACATTGTTTTTTGTTAACCTCATTTTTTTTTGTTTTAAATGTGAAGAGGCTGCTACCAAACTGCACATCCCTTTGGGATTAATAAAGTAATTTGTAATCTGCCTATCTAAGATCAATTACTCCTGAAAATTGGACTTTTTCCCGGCACTAAGACTCTTCTTGATCAATTCGGTTAAAAGCCTTCTTAGACTGAAAAGATTCATCAACCCCAGCTCAGCAGTAAAATACATGGATAATATGTGATGATGATAAACATTCTGAGCCGGTATCAGTCCTTAATAGTGAGACATGTTTAGTTCATCTGCATCCTCTGATTCTGACTGTTCACACCCACTTAAAATCCCCCTCTCTGCGACTATGTGCACAGACTGCAAACTTGTCGTCTTCCAGAAGCATGACTTTACTAGAAAGCCCGTGATAAAGGATCGACAATGGAGACTCTTTATGTGGCCTTTTCAACCTTCTTTTTACACTTTACACGTTTTGTTGCAGCAGATTCCAGTCTTGTATTTGTCCCCTCAGTCCATTTTTTAATAATGTACATATTTTTGGGGGTTACGGTGCAGACAAAAATAAAATATCTCAAACACAGGGGGGATAAATTGCCATACCTCACATTTTCCTTGAAAGTTGCTTGGCGTGCTGAAAATCTCCCTGTTGTGACTCAAATTGCAGATGTAGCCTGAAAGAATATAGAAATAAATGTAAATCTATCTCTCTCTCTCTTGCTCTGTGCCTCAGGAGGCTCTATCTGTCCTTTGATTCCAGGGTGAGACGGTTGCATTTCAGCACGGCAGCTAAAATTGCGGCGGTTAACTAAATATGGAAGTGCAGCCGCGACATTAAAGAGGGAGACATAATTGGAGAACATAACTACAGGACATCCCAGAATAAGGTGGGGTGGATGGTTGTCTCGGTGACGAATCGGTCACAAGATGGGGTTGGGTGGGTGGGTAGGTGGTGGGGTGGGATGGGGTGTCCTGTTCCCCTTTTTTACACTGAATCTCTTGTCTCACCCGTAATTTTCATGTCACTCTATCTCCATCAGGATTTCTCTGCCAACCCTCCCTACAGATGCACGCCTCTATGTTCACATAAGTAAAACTATTTTTTCTAATAACTGCGTTTAAATCTTTTTTTCTTTAACAGAACAGCTTTGTCAACACCTGAAACCCAAACTTCCCCAACAGTGTTCACTTAGCCTGCACCTTTAGAATATACGTATGTTTACCTTCTTACAGAAAAAAATATTAAAAGGAAAGTATAAAGGAGAAATCTCACTGTTGAGGGTGAAATCCATATGTGAAAACGCTTATGAAATCACTGACCTCTCTTCATTTTAATGACCATGTATTTGTGCAGTAGAAAGAATAATGAAACCAAAGTGGTACCTTTTGCACTGGATTCATTAAAAAAAATGTGATGCACCTTTTTTAGATTAGCACGACTGGCACAGAGAGATGCCAAAAATCTGTAATTTTACATCTAAAATATCTTCCTATCAAGGGGAAAGGATCATAAACAAGGTGTTAAAGGCATTTACGATAGAGGTCTGATAAATTAGAACTATTATTAGACATTTATTGATGATCTGATTAAATTATATTTGACAAAACTTACAGTCTGACAGTGCCAAATACGATAAACACATATGTTGGGCTTATGAACTTTAGTTTGACATATTTTGCAAGTAGGGGGGGTTTCAATGCCAATGATAACATGAAGGGGCTTGTCACTCCAGCCACCATACCATGGAAACTTTACAGAGCTCACACGGAAAAGTTACCATCTTGCAGACAAGAGTAGCTATTGAAAGGAAAAAAAAAAAACAAATATAAAAGCTGGGAATGTATAAAATTTAAAAGGGCAGTGATTTCACCTGACTAATTCAGAAGATTATCTTTTCTTCAAGTAGCCCTGTAAGCCAGACAAGGACCACGGTCATCATTATTATTATTAGTTTTTTATCAGTAGCGGATATAGGAATGAGGGCCAAATGGAAGCTCTGCTGAAGAGGCCACCGGGTGGATCCAGTAGCTCTGATTATGTGGTCGGTTGGATGAGGCTCATGGGTAATGACAGGTTGGACGTGTTCACAATCAGCGATGACGGCAATCACGTAATGGGTCCTGCCTTCCCCTCGGAGAAGGTGATACCAGCCTACTTGATACAAAGCAGATCAGCTGCAAGCATATAGCTGATAGCTTTAACCTGGGCTGGTGGCCGATGGGGGTAAACCGCTTGTGTGACCAAGGCCAGCTCCGCGGAAAACTGTAAAAACCTCTTTCTTTTGTAGCACAGCAAAACACAAATTAAACATAAAAGATATATTTTAACGGATTTTTCAGAATCTGGATTCAGTCAAAAATCTTTAGGAGTGTTCCCAAAAACAGTTCCTGCATCACTGTGCGGACATTTTCCGGCAGGACATGAGGCAAGAAGCGTTCAAAGTCGCTGAAAACAATTAAGTGGGTGTAAACTGATGCAAATTCTTATCCACGTGGCGCAAATGTAGGCAAAGATGAATCAATTCGAGGAATGTTTTACCTTGAGAGAAAAGATCTACATTTATCAGGGGTAAATGTTGAATGAATCTGCCTCATAAACATGCAAGGTCTTACTGTAGGCTGCTGGCTAGCTCCTAAGCATCTGAAGATGGTACGTGGACAGTTTGGGGTGAATAAACTCGGATTTTTTTTTTGCCCTGACTCTGGGCTGCCATTGGAATCCATTTTATCTGCTGTGAATTTAACCTAACTGCAGTTTGCTGTTCTCCCTTCCAAACAGAGCAGGCTACACACTTTTCAGAGGCAATATTTGAACCCCCAGGGAATAATTCGTCCATAATTAAAACTTTTTTCTTTATATATAAAGATAAATACAGTATATGAGGATAAACATAGAGTAGCAAGCACAAAGTAAGCTTCAGGTTTTATAGATTCTTAGGCCTAATCTTAAAAAAACTCTGGGAAAAACAAAAACTAAAGTTCAGCAAAACTGTTTGATCTTGTATGACTTTTTAACCCGTTATTTAGTTTCAATCAATCTAATAATCTTAATACTTTCTCTTGCCCTTCAGATAGTGTGTTCAGCAGGACTGAATATACAGTATTTAATCATCTTTATGATGATCTTTATGCGTGCGCACACACACACACACACACACACACACACACACACACACACACACACAGACACACACACACACACACACACAAGTGGGGGTCGACCATTTGCCAGCCCTTGCCCGTGTGAGAACAGGAGAGGCACCCAGCCATGTGTGTGTGTGTGCGTGCATGTGTTTGTCATAAATTAATAAACATATCTGACAAGTGCATTGCAGGCACCCGAGGGCATCATCATGTTTGCAAACAACTCCCCCCTCATCCCATTCACACACTCTCCCATCATTCACACACACACACACACACACACACACACACACGTACCCACTCACGTACATGCAGTCATACAGACACACATACACACTCACATACACACACACACTCCCTAAGGAGTAGCGATTGTTTAATGATTCAATTAGCTGTGTGGCGTGCTGAGAGCTAGAGGCAAGATGGAGTGATAATTGATAAACATGTTTAATCCTGAGAGAGAGACAGAGAGGGGGGGCGGAAAGATAAAACCAGACAGAGCACACACACAGACATACAGACACACAGACACACAGACACAGACACACACACACACACAAAAATGTTTGTACATCACAATGGCTTACTTGGTTCTGACTTATGTTCTTGGCATCGGAACCAGTTTAAACAACGTTAGGCATGTCTCCATCCACCTGTTCTCATGTGCTGCATGGAAAAAAAAAATTAAAAATCCAAAATACCAGCTGTGGAATGTTGACACATTGGTAGAGAGAACATGTAATAAAGGCTGATAAAAACAAAAAACTTACTTTTTGAATACAGGATCGACTGAGCAGCACCTGCTTCTACTTTTTTCCGAGTGACCTTTATGTCGTTCTGCCGCTCACGGTAACTTGCCTCAGCTTCACCAGAAATACCCTAAAAATAAGACGGCAGGGGTGTCAGGGTTCCACATAACATCAGTATACCCGGAATAATTCCAGACTGGGACCTCTGCTGTATTTCACCCCCAATATGCCTGTGTCTTTCAAAAACACCACAAGTACTTGTTGCTCAGAAGAGATACAATCATTAAAAAAAGAGGGTCATCATATCACTTTATTTCATGGAAAATTTCATACATTTTCTAAAAAACTGAAACATTGTAATGTTAACATAACTACTGGGTTTTGAAGTGAGAGCTGTAGTCCACTGTTCATTCTGGAGTTTCTATTGTTATTCTGACTTTATTCCTCGATTTATTTTCTCATAGTCTCTGTCTATTTACATGTGTAGCAGGATTCATTTTAACCGATGCCAAACAAAAATAATTTTGTTATGATTCAACCCCTAACGCTCCCATGAGGCTTGGACAGTGCTCCTCTCTCCACTGTTACCTTTGATTGGAAGTCACAAACAGGAAGCTGAGTACCCGAATTGCTTGGCATTCAAGTGGAACAAGTCATGACAACACTTGCTGTGACGACTGATGACAACATTGGACTATTTTTCCTTTTGGTGAAACATTTCGGGCTACAATAAACTGATTTAAAGAATAATAAAAGTAACTTCCTTGGGAGAAAATCTTTAGACACTTCAGTGGGTCTTTGAAATCGAAATGAAGGTGGAGAACATGATGTGAAAGACACATGTTGTTGTTGTTGTTGATAAGCCACAGGTCTCATTTGCATTAGTCTTTATTAAGAGTTATTTCCTGCTGAATTTAGAAAAGTAACATGACTAGAAAGATATCTTACCGTTGGGATTTCTTTTGTGTATGCAACAGAAGTCTCATCAGCATATACAGCATCTTAAAATCCTCCAGCACTGTAGTTAAAACTCCTGAATTAAAAAATGATGCTGAAATTTGAGGCCCAAATATGAGATGTACATATAGCCACACACACACACACACACACAAATAAGCAGATGATTTCATACACCCACACCTTTTTACCAACATGTTGTATCATTTACTGAGGCTTATTTGTTTGCTTGTTTCCATCCATGTTTGCGGTGAAGTTAGGTTGGCTTTCAGCGCCCGGCAGGCTTGGTGGAAAGTTAGTTTGAACAGCTGCTCTGTGTGTATGTTTGCCTATGTCTACAAGTGTCTGTGTTTTTGCCCATGCATGTGAATATGTGCGTGTGTGTGCGTGTGTGTGTGTGTGTGTTCGTGTGTGTGTATGCAGGGTTGGGGAGTAAACAGGGGAAGTCAGCTAGATCTTTTGTATTTAAGAGAAACGTTGACTTCACCTTCCCGGTTGGCCTTTAGCTGAGGGATTACTGCTGGAGCTTGTCATGTGACCCCCGGGGATCTGAAAGGTCACCAGAAACCAAAATAGTAATTAGTTTCCACATCAGTGAAAAAACAAAAAACAAAAAAAACTGACTTCCTCATCATATTAGTAATAATTGAAAAAAAAAACAACTGTAATGGCTTTTTGCTTTCAAAACTGTTATACCTGCATGTAGCAGGATATATTACCTAAGTTATGTGACAGTTTTCAGTGTTCCAATAATCAATTTTAAGATTTTCTGTCAAAGGTAGACAAAGTTACACCTTTTACTTTTAAAGTTACACCAATACTAGAGGGAAACAGCTCCGTAACTCAAACGGTAAATTGCTTTTTGTTTTTTTTGTTATCAAATGAAAAGTTTTGTCATGGTTAAAAGAAACCGGTTTTGACGGTTGTTGGGAAACAAACAGCCGGTTTGATACTCATAGAATTACTGTTGTACTGAATAAATGGCCTCTAACTTTCCACTCAATACTGCACATTTTCCTCCTGAATATTTACCAGTGCTTCAGTAGCTGGAAGAAGAATACTATTTCATATCCTTACAGCTGAGAATTCTCGTTATAACATATGATTCAGCCCTTTTAGTTTTGCTGAATGTGCAAATATGTTCATAGTTTTGCTTTGAACACTGCATTGTAAGACAATTTTCTACATATTTGGATTCAAAAAAACTTATTACATCATAGGCTGTTTTTGTAGGTAAAGCATTTCAGCCTGAAGAGTTGTAGGATTTACATGTTCCCTTCAATACAATCAGGCAGTTTCACAGTGAAATCATTTCACATTGCAGTTGTTGTTAGTGGTAGTGGGTTGACGTTTATCTGGCTGTGGAAACTCAGTAGAACGTTTGAAGATACTCAATATCAATATGCCCCTGTGGTCAGCACAATCACAACTCCTGTGGCGATGAGCCACTTGTAGAGCTGCAGCATGAGGCCGTCTGTGGTTCCCTAAAGAATTTTTGGGGCCACATTTAATCTACTTGTGACCCAAATCAGGGTCCCGACCCAGATTATGAAACGTACTGATGTCCCTGATTATAGGCCAAAATCCCAACATGTCAGTTTTCGAGAACCCCGGAGGGCCCCCCCCGAAGCCTTGCCCACCCTGAAGAGAAGCCACTGTTCGGACAGAGACACACTCACTTCACCCCATTAGCCCCACCGTGGGAGAGAGAGGGTTGTTTGTGTGTGTGAGTGTGTGTGTGTGTGTGTGTCAGAGGGAGAGGGGGAGAGAGAGAGAGAGAGAGAGAGAGAGAGAGTGTGTACATGTCCTGCTGGGTGGCAGAATTAAAGGAGAGGCCTGTTTGAGAAGAGCCTTTGAAATAGACACACATGAACTTGCTCTCTCTCAAATGCATACACACACACATACACTTCGATAACTCCTGAAGCCCCCTTTATTGACCATAACCATCTGGATGTCCTCCAGAGAGAGAGAGACAGAGAGAAGAGAGAAAAAGAAAGGAGAACTACATTACTATTGGCTTTAGTGGAAAGTTACTTTTCCTTCACCCGCCCTGAAGCTTTCCTCTTCTTTCCTGCTATGTAGCTTTAAGGTTGTTGAAATCATTGTATTCCATGCTCCCTGACTTTATCATTACAGAAAATCCTCCTCTAGCTTTTCATCAAAGCTATTTGACGTTTGCACGGGGGGAAATACTCAAACCTAAGACTCTACGACTTTTGTGGCTGGTAAAATTCAACCTGAATTGGCATTGTTGGAAACTTTGGGATCACCACCAGAATTTGAAACAAAATTCTGCAGGTTTGCAAAATGTTTGGCTGCATAGTCTGAGTTTGTTATCACTAACCCACTGGCAGGCAAGGGAGATTCAATGTGTTAAAAACATGTATGTGTCAAACATAAAGATAAAGGCAAGTCTGTTACTCTACTTGCTGGGGACAGTAAGTATAATTTTTTATTAAAAAAAGTCTACAAAAAGAGCTTTTTGTGTGAGATATTTGTTAAAAAGAGAGCTATAAAACTAGGATCATGCCTATATACCACACTAATAAACATAAATAGATGCTAGTGTGTGATATATACAACAGAGATAAAAAAGGAAGGAAGAATGAACAGGATAAGAGGAAGTTGAGTTGATCTAGAGAAGGAGGAGATATACAGTATATTGTGAGATATGAAATGGAAACTGAGACAGAAAGAGAGAGAAGACAAAGATATAAGAAAAAGAAGAGAGACAGAGTGAGGAGAAGAATGAATGGAACTCTCTTTGCAGTGTTGAGTCCTCTGTGCAATTACCTCAGGGTGATTTCAACGATAGAAATTACCATAAAATTACTTTAACAATTTGTAGCTGTTATTCAGATAGAAAAATCTGTAAATATTGACTGTTGGCAGCTTCAGTCACAAAATGCGAGTGTTGTCTAAAAATCCAGGACAACTGAGTTTTTTATTATTATTATTATTATTATTATTATTATTATTATTATTATTATTTCTGAAATCAATTCAGGAACATTTTGGACCTTCCTTTACCAAATAAAAGTGTGAAGTCTTGACTTGTAGGGAAACTGAGGGAAGTTGAGAAAGTAACACTAGGAGATGTTGAAGTACAAAGTTTGAAGGCTTCCTACTGGTCATAATGTTTCTGGAATATGATGTAAATTGTTTTTAAAGCTGGGAAAATAAAGATATTTCAATATTTTTGTGGGGAAAAAAGTAATGCCAAGGAACTTAAGAAACTGGACACTTAACAATATGTAACAATATGTAATTTATGGGCTAATACATACAACAGCTTTCAGCACAACTGTTCTGGAAAACAATGTCTGTGCAAACTGCATTAAAAAATGATAAAGTTAAAAATAATTCCTTCAAAATAAAAATCATGCATGATGTGTGTTAGGGATTCACATCCTTTGCTTCATTTAATATCAGTTAATTACATTTTATCTGATGGATTTCAGGTAGCACGATTTTTCTATTTTGGATGTGTTACATTTCTTAATTTTTATATATCTTGGAAGGGCTTTAATTCATTTACAAAAACAGTAAGTAAGACAGAGCATGAAAAATGAAAGAACAAAGTTTAAAGGTTAGAGGGGGAAAAGGGAAACCGGTAGAAAAAAGGGCCAAAAATCAGGAAAAAAATGAACACAGGATAGTTGGCTGAAAAGCAAAAAAAAGAATCAAACTGACCCTGCTCACTCACCACCCCCCTGTCTCTCTTAATTGCAGCATCTCCAAAACAGCCGAAACAAACCAAATCAGGCCTAATGTATTTCCCTGTCACAACTGCCTGGCGGGAGCCAAATAGCTGCGGAGAGAAATGTCTTTTTGAAAAACACCACTGGTAAATATGCCTCTCTGCATGGCAGATAGCAGTCTGGGCCCTCCCCCCTCTCTTGTCTCTCCTCTCATTTGTTCTCTTTCACTTTCCATCTGTTTATTTCCAAGGTAAAGAGAGACGGCTCTCTGTGAATGTCAAAATACGCCTGTCAGATAGTAACGCAGTCTTTCCCACTTTCTCCTCATCTTTCATTTCAGACATTCATCCTAACTTACACATGGCAAAATGGCTTGTTATTTAGCAATTTCATCTATTTCTTTATCACCTTCACAGCCTTTTCATTAAGCATCGATATCGGTTGAAATTGGCAAATGACACTATAATACAAGGTCAGACTGTTGAGTTTTCAGGAGTTTAAACTCCTTTGTGTATTGTGAGCATTACAAGTGATTATTCAGTGTTAATTGGCTTTTAGTCTGGAATATACACTTGGAATATACACTTGGTCAATCAGAAAAAGAAAGCATGCATTCATTGCTGTACATTTTTTTTTTTTTTTTACTAATCTCTGATGACATATTGCTGAAAAATATCCTGAAGATTAAATCAGTGTCATCAGTTCCTGGAAAAAAAACCTATTTGGTTTTACTGGGGGTCCAAATGTAACTTGTGGTTCATACAAAAAGCAAGTTCTTTTACTGAAAATTGCACTAAATGAAAGTTGTAGTTTTTCAAAAAAACTGTAAAAGGTTGTCCCAAGAGTAAAAAGTGGTATCATCCATATAAAGGCGCACATGGTTCATTATGGTTTGAAGTGGCCTTGAAAATTTGGGTATGTTCATTGCAGAGGTCAATCTGTATGTGTCTTACTACATTTTGAGATTTTTCTACTATGTATGCATATATAGATTAGGAACAATCTGCTGATGGTTACAGCGATATTAGAAAGAGAAATCTATTAATTGATAATTGTAGGAGAGAAGTCAGTTAAATGCTTTTCCTCCTCACTGTTGTTCTCCAAGGCATCAAACCAACATAGAGCAAAGGGGGACTGTTTGTTCCACTAGCAGATGCCTCTGCTTCACTACAGGTATTATTTGAAACACGGAGAGCACCACTTTCCGGTAAGTGCCATTTTCTGGTAGGGACTGCTGTTCAAGGACAAGAGCTGTGGAATAAAAAAAAAATCAAAAAATATTTTTGACCTGAATGTACAAGACTGTGTGTTAATTGATTCGGTGATGCTGGGTCCACAAACAAGAAGACTGCAGTTCAGTTTTTCAGGTCCAAAAATAACTTGATGTTCATAGAAAACAAACAAAAAAAAAGCACAAAAAAACATTAATTATCTCACCATACAAAAAAGCAATCACTTTCAAGAAAAAAAATTAACATGTGTTTTTGATTATTATTATTTTAAAGGGGTTTAAAGGCAGTAAATGATCTTTTTCTTTTTTCAAATTTCCACTTACAGTAACAAAATATCCCCATCAGTTGCCACCTTCAAACTAAAGATCTAATGTTTTACAGTGCAGCTTTCCAGGATGATTATGACAAACTCACCTCAATGACAAAGCACCTCCCTAATAACAGGCATATGTTTTGTGTGTGTGAGAGTATGTGTGTCTGTATTTGTGTGTGTGTGTGTATCTGAAGGCAGGTTGTATGTCATGTGAGGGGATTAACAGTATTTTAATGAGGGTTTAATGTTTACATTTTCTCGTCTGACACAGACAGACATGCACCAATGACAGGTCTCAAACACACACACACACACACACACACACACACACACACACACACACACACACACACACACACACAAACGCACGCACGCGCGCACAAACGCACACACAGACGAACAGAGAGACAAACAGATCAGAGTGTTTTAATGCTTCTCAAACAGTATTAATGACACAACTAAAGCTTATTAGTGGGTTAGAGGATGTTAGCCAGTCAGTCACACACAGCATTATGTAGCTGATGTACGCTGATGTAGTTAATCTAATTACAGAAATGAAACAGAACTCACTGTCAACTCCTTGTAATGAAAGTGCATTTAACTGTCTATCAGCTTTTCAAAAAATCTTTTTTTCACTTTTTCAACTCACATCACTAGAAAAACTTAGATATTTCCCCAAAAATGTTTTTTTCTTACACAGAGTGTATCAGAGAAGTAAAATTCACTAACCACTGACCCCTTTCAGTTTGCATAAGTAAACTCTCTGAATATTATGTTATGGTTGTAATATACACATGCACCTATATTACTAAACACATGTTGTATTGACTAAATACAACCCACAGCCTACATAATGTCAGCCTATTCCGTGAGGTCCCACACAATCTTTTTATTTAATATAGTGCCAAGCACCAATTGCCATTCATATTCTCTTCCCATTTCTCTTTTTTTCTTCTAGTTTTTTTAATCTCTGTCTCACCACTGCTCTCACTAATGCTGCACTGACCTCACACGAAAGTCCTAATTTGTCACAATGATTGGGGTTTTCAGGAGTAACCATATTTTCCTGACACGCTCTGATACACTATTGTTTCCAAAGAAAGAAAACAAGTTGATGTCACATCATTGAAGTTATTACTCTGCTTCTTTGCTCTTTCAAATTATTATTAGAAAATATTAAAAGAAATTTAAAAAATTAAGCTATACCCAGCAGTAGTTACAGTTAGTCCAACCCCTACCAGCTGCATCAGGTAAAGTAACATTTACATTAAACATTAATGATATAGTTATAATCCAATAATATAATAAATATGATTCTGCATAAATGAACACTTTTACTTTGGCACTCTGATTATATTTTGATGCCAGTTTTAATGTATTTTTACTTATGTAAAATTTTTGATACATACAACAGAAACACAAATACTTAACTCAGGATTCCCAGATCTCCCAAAATTTGTACTTTGTATCTGAGGAGGCTTTTTTTTGTCTGGAGTAAAAGAAAACACCTGCTGGACACAAAGCAAACCAGAGTCACCGCTTTGGTAATATCCCTTTAAAACCGCCCCCACCCTCTCCACCCAACCAGGTAAGTGAATGTGGGGCCACGCCTTAGATCAACGTCCTAATGCCTCTCACACTCTCCGTCTGCTCTGCAAACCGTTTCCCCTGCTGCAAGAGCCAACCTGCCCCTTACACCTTGTTTTTCTGTGTGTGTGTGTGTGTGTGTGTGAGAGAGAGAGAGAAAGCGAGGTAGGGTTAGGCCATTGCTCCGGCCAGTTTACCCTCACAGAACAAACAAATCTCTGATGTGTTTCTCTAACCCTGATAGCCACAGCCGACAGCGTGTCAACAACTGGGGGAAAAATATTCCTTCCTCTCCCCCTTTTTCTTTTCTTTTCTTTCTCGTCCATCCCCGTATTCTCTCCCTCTCGTCGTCTTTGCCTTTCACGAAGATCTTTGATTTTCAACATTCTTTTGTCTGCGTTCAACTCTTCCAGTTCCTCCCTCAACTCTCTCTTTCTGTCTTTATGCCGACTACGATCCTCCTTTCTCTTTCCTTTTTTTCTGAGGGGACAAAGAGAGCTATAACCACAGAATGGTTGTATTTAAAGGAAGCAACTGAGCCCAGCTTTACACAAATGTTTAATGATCTCTGTTGCCAATTTGTATCTGTAAATCTTTGAGGATCCTGTTTGTGTGTTTGTTTGAGCCTGGCCAGGTGTGCTGGGTGTGAGCCAAGGCAGAGATTAAAACCCTTAAATCCCATTTCCTATTATACATATTGCTGTTATAATAGTTTGCTTTGATGTATTTTTTTTCCACTCGAATTGAATGTTTAGTTTGCATAGTCATTGAGGTGCTGAGTAGCTTTTGTGGCCCTGGGGTTCATGGAAACCTTTCAAAACAAAAGTGTTACATTTAGTGATGCTGTGTTACATAAAAGCTGACTATGACCTTCCACAGCAGTAAGTTATAATATCAAAAAAAAAGGGCTGGGACTAATGAATGTTTTCATTTTCAGTTAATCTGATGATTATTTTCTCACTCAGTCATTGAATTTTTTGGTACATAAAGCATCAGATAACAGTGAAAAATATTCCCAAAGCCCACGGTGACACATTCAAATGTCTTGCATTTCTTCAACCAACAAATCAAAGCCTGAAGATTTGCATTTTAAGTGATACAAAACAGAGAGAAATAGCCAGTTCTCACATTGGAGAGGCTGAAAGCAGAGAATGGATGGATAAGCTGTTTAAAAAGAATACTTATATGATCAATCAATTATCAAAATTGTTGCTACAGTAATTGCTACCTATATAAATACATCTTGATTTATATTTGAATTTGTTCTTTTCAAAACTATATCCTACATAGTTGTAACATATTTTGAACCACTTGCAGAGTGAAGAATGGAGACCTTTAGATTTATATATAGAAAAAGTGCGAAAAGATCTGTAATAAATATTGAAAGGCTGTTTAGTTTGCTTTGGCTTGAACTCTACATATAATTTCAAACATACAGTATATGTTTTATGATCACCAAATCAATGATTCAGTTTTTGTTGATTTCAGTCTTAACTGGGAGTATTACAAAAGTGCTGAAGAGGCTAAAAACTACAGATTTAAATCCGAGTCTGAAATAGAAACGTAGAAATCCCTTTTTTTTCCCACAAAGGTGGCTCCATCCTCACAACACACCCTCTCAGCTCTTAATGCTGGTTGAAACCCTAAATAGTGGTATGTTAAAACCTTGTTTAACTGTTATGAGTTCTGAATCATACCCTCACTTCTACACACATGCATGCACATACACACTGTGGTGTTTTGACTGGTGTGTCAGAGTTAAGAGATCAGTGCAGACCACCCCAGAAGAAAGGAAAGGAAAGGAAAGGAGAGGAAAGAAAAGGAAAAGGAAAGGAAAGGAGAGGAAAGGATTGAAAATACATACGTTAAAGGGCACATATTAGTGCAACATGTTTAACTAAAGCAATAATGAAATGTATGGAATGATGGAAAGTTCTCTTTTCCCAAACACTTGAGAAACAATGCAAAAAAGTAACCACTGGAAAATGTCAAGAAAAGCCAAGGTCCCCCATCTTTGTAGACTTTAAAAAGCGTTTTCTCTCTCAGGCTCCGCTTGGTGATAAATGCACCTGAGTTATTAAAATGCTGGGTATTAGTGGGTAGAATAGGGGAGGAGAGAAGTACAGAAAAGAAGCAATGAAAGGAAGAATGTTCCTTGACCTTTTTTACCCTGCAGCAGCAGCAGCAAAAAAAAAAAAGATGAATCAAACAGTTTTGAACTTTTTAAGCATTGTTCCCCCGACTTTAACTTCAGCCGTGAACAGCAGCCGCTACATTAAAAGCTTAATCTGTGATCCAGACTTTATGAAAAAAAAAAAAAAGTCTTGGAAAATAGAAAATGAGACAACTGCTTGGTAAAGTTGATTAAAACATTTAAAGCACATCAATGAAAAGCAAAGCATTTTTTGAGAATTTTACTTTCATAAATGTGTATGCTAAATGGTAAACAATATTCTACATGTTATGTAATGTTAAAAGTGCATTTTTTTGCTCTGTCTGGGCCGATTCCATTCAGTCCGGCTTGTGTCGAGCTTCCTCCGAGCTTTGCTTAGCCCGTCACTGTGTACCTGTGTTCCCTCCTGTTTAGTCTCAGGGCAGAGCCGCCCTCACTCTGGACAAATACCTCACAGAAAACTTCCGCCCCTCCCAAAAACCACTTCTATCACCGGCCCAGACAATACACACTCTCAAAGGACTTGAAAAGGCCAGGGTGAAACACACAAGCATTTTACCTGAGCTGGGATCGTGCGCAGGAAAGATGTGCAAGCATCACTGAAATTCTTTTTAAAGTAAAAGTAGTGATACCAGGCTGAGATATGATCGTGTCTCCCGCATTTCGGCTTTTTCTGCCACGAGATGCCTGTATGTTTCAGAATAAGAATCAGAATTAAGAACCCCCACAGCACTGCACCTGATTATCTGGCAGGACTCTCTGGTCCTTAACTCCTTAAATTAAGATCTACAGATACAAAAGACCATTTATTTTAATATTTAGTGTGTCCTCATTGGGATTCTTCTTTCTTGCCTGGAGTGGGTGGTGGTGGTTGGTGGTGGTGGTAGTGGTCTCTCGCCAAGAGCTTCAGCCATTATTGCGTTTCAGAGAAAAAGAAATGGTCTGAGCAGCTCTACCTCTTCAGGCCAGACTGGACGCCAAAATGCCTCGCTATCGGAAAATGGCCTGGCCGGGCGGGGGCTAGCTCATTAGCGTGCTAGCATCGGTAGAGGAAATGAAGTGGTAAAAATAGAAGTAAACAGCAGGAGACAGCTCTTGGAGAGTAAACGAATGAAGTTTGATCCTGGACATTGCAACATCTCTTCATAACTGGTAAGATCACAATTAAACTTACACAAAGCACCTTTAATGTTTATCAACTTTTATTTGTCATTTAGTTGAAAAGGATGACAAAGCACTTTCAAACATTGTTTAGAGAGTTATTGATTAAGCAATATATTACCACAATGTACAAATACAGCATTCATACTTTTACTTAACATAAATAAATATTAACATTGAAGCCAAAGTATTATCAGTAAATATGCTCAAAATGCAGAATAATCCTTGTAAGAAAGGATAAATTATTAATAATTAAGTGATGAAAGAATAAAATCATTATTTCTGATTATTTGGTGGATTTCACTGCACAGGATAGATGAATTCAGAAAACTTAAGGCCCAAATAACGTTAGGCTTTTTCAGAATTCCTGAAACTGACAGTATGGAGAAGTTTACCAGACAAAGGTGATATTTCTAGAGCTTGTCTCATGGTACAGATGCCAGGTAAATGCAACTAAGTCAAAAGTAAAATACTCCCCTGTGAAATAGGGAAATTCAGAAAATCCAATTCAATGGAGAAAGTGAATTAAATGTACCAGCACCTTCAAATGTATTTGGTAATTTTTACCCTCTAACATACACACACACACACACACACGCACACGCACACGCACACGCACACACACACACACACACACCCCACACACCCCACACACACACACAGGCCAAAGAAATAGCCTGGAATGTGTTTACCTGTCTAACTCTACTCAACTCAACTTAATTTCCAAGGTAAACGTGACGGATCCCTTCCACGCCCCTCATCAACTTGTTCTGTTCCCACACACACACTCACACACACACACACACACACACACACACGCACACAAAGTTTGGAATGAGACTGGTCCACTGCAATGTGTTGACAATCACTCCAGTGACAGACAAGGCTTTACGCCAACATCAATCTCATCTGACAGCTCTGACCTGATCTCTGACCTGATGTATCAAACCTGTTCAGGTGGATTTATCAGTGAACTGAGGAGATTCTCTAGCCAGTTTACCCGTCGCTTGTTTTTCACCTGGCTTGTGTCTGTGAATTCACTGTGCTTCATGTAATCACACCCATTCTTACACCTATGTATAGACTGGCAAGAGGTCAGTATCCTGCAAATTTTTTCATTTGGAATGGATTCCTAACACCTCATGATAATAATAACATTACGGAATCTTTATCCTTATCCTTTAAGAGCAACACACACCATTGGCATTTTGATGTGCATCACTGATGTGAAAGAATCTGCCATATCTCTAATTTTATATACGATATCCAGTGCTGATGTGGGTAATATCTCCCAAAAAGCTGCAGTTTTGTAATATTTCATCCTGTAACTAGTAACTAAAGCCATCTCCAATCATGACAGATTAATATTATAGCATCATATTTCAAAACAACAAAAACCATACGGATTTTACTAAATACTTCAAAAAGGTAAAATGAACATATAGCTTGTGAGGAGTCTACAAGATCTCATCTTATAAATTTTGTAGTCATCTTCTATGTATGTACTTAGGAATAAGAGCTTCAGTCAGAAGTAGCCCTAGGAACTTTTATCAAACAGTGTGTTTTTTTGTTGCAACCCTCTCATCAAGTATCAGGCACAATGAAGAATGAACCAATCTTCCAAACACTTACATGCCTTTAAAGATTAAATCCATGAACACTGATAAGTAATGCGTCGTCTTTAATGTCTACACTCTCTGTAGTGCTGAAATAACAGTAAGTAAGTTTTCCAGTTCAAAGCAGGTGAACCAAAGCACAATGTGAGTGGCTACAGGTCAAAGGGACCTATTTGAATTCTGGGTAATTCACATCACAGGCATTTTTTGTTTGCGTTTTCACGGAACCAGCGGTGCCAGTCCAGATTCTGTGGCTGAAAAGTTTGCCTCCCGTAAGGCGTTTTTTGGAGGTTAATCCCTGGGGGATGTTTGTTTTCAAACTGCCTTGATGCGAAGAGACAAACCTGAAGGGTGGGAATATCTCTCACACTGAGTTACTGAAATACGCTGAAATAACCGGTTTCATTCATAAAAACAGGACAGCTCAATTTTTTCCTTCAGCTTCTGACACGACCGCATCACTGCACCTCTGTCTCTTACATTACAACATCTTATCTGTTTAGATTCATCGTTGTACCTTCATCTTTTCATCTTGGTTGTCAGGGCGCCAGCGGTAGCTTCCTGTTTTGGCCTCTGACAGTGACAACCTGAAGTGGTTTCTCAGCTTCCAGGAGCCCACCTCCTATTTTGGTGTCACTGCTGAGCCAGAGGGAACTGTCAGAGTCGGGGCGGGTCGGCACTGGGCGTACTGATACCGGGATTAAAGCCTAAAACTAGGCTGAGGGCAGGGCAAAGTATCAGGTAAGTCTGAACCCTCCGAAAAACAATTATCGTTTCCTGTCTGGGTTCGTGTAATAATATCATCTCATATGAGATGGCTTCAGTGGAATGCACCGTTAGCATAAAGTTTTAAGGCCAGATTTGAATGGAATGCACTGTTAACTGAAAGGATTAATGAAAGATCTGACTTAAATGGTCGGCTGAATTAGAGGAGAGGAAAAATGAATGACTTGTCTGGGAGATTCCTCCGAGGCTAAGCGGAGCTCTCACACAAAATCTACACACATTTGTAAGTGAGTGCACCCAATTTCCCAATCTTCCTCTCGCTCTCTCTCTCTCTCTCACACACACACACGCATACACTCTGTACACTCTCTACCCTGATTTCCTCTTGTTGTTGTGTGTGTTTTGTCAGTATAATCTCTGGTCTAATCCTCACACTGCTGCCAGACAGACAGGCCCACCCAGGTGAATGAGCCTGAACTTAAGTATAAGTGTGTGTGTGTGTGTGTGTGTGTGTGTGTGTGTGTGTGTGTGTGTGTGTGTGTGTGTGTGTGTGTGTGCTTTTGTATGTGTGTATTGGCGTGTGTGTGTGCGTGCTTGTGTCTTTGTATGCATCCATGCGTGTGTGTTTGAGCAAGACACACAGCTGACGGATGTCTCAGGTCATGTGACTTGAGGTGACACTTAATGAGGATGTGTGTGACACTGGAGTGATGTGACATGTTAGGAGAGAAAGCAAGGCCCCGTCTCTTAAATTCATTAAAAGAAAGAGTAAAGGCCCAATCACACCAGAATTTGAAATAGCAAAAATTCATGGCTTGGCCCTTCACTGCTACTTATGACATGTTATGACATGCTGATATATACTGGGCAGCAAAATGTGCCCTGTCTCCCGGGATTATTTTTTATTTTGAGATGTCATTTAGCTTAGTGAAATTGGTTCTATTACTTGAATTGAATTGGTTAAAGTAAATGTTCCATATTTCATTGAATGTTTTACATTTTAAGGGGGATGGATCTCTGTTTCAGCCTCGCCTGCCGAACAGTGACCACATGTTCTATGTTCTTTGGGTTGCCATAGTTTTTTAGTGTCTTCGTTGTTCGATTGCCAGTTTGTGGTCACTGTGTTTGGTCTGGATCTGTTCCTGATTTCTATGTCTGACATTTAAGAGATAGTCTGCCAGCAATTAACCTCTAATGTTCTAATCGACTATGGCTTTCGGTATCTTCTCTCCAGTGTTCCAGATTGGTTTCTTTACATTGTGTTTTAATTTTGTTTTGCTCTCATTGGTCTTAGGAAAGTGGTCTTGTTGTGAGACCTGTCAGAGTGTGTTTGAGAGGGGGCAGTTAGTCTCAGTACCAGCTGATATAGGGGACTCTTTCGGGGCTCTGCTCTTGGGTTTGGAGGGTTTTGGAATGCAGGCTGTCTCGGGCTGGTGGATTTAAGGTGCTTAAAAATTGTGATTGCTCTCTTTTTAATGTAAATTTTCTGCGGGTATCTGCCTAATTCTGCTTGATGGGCACTTGTTGGGATTTTTATTTGTATGTGTAAAATGTATCTGCAGAATTCTGCATGTAGAGATCCTGTCGGGTGTTTATCCCATCAGTTAACGTTTACTTCCCTACCATATGGTGGATATCCATATGGCCAGGATAACATTATCAAAAATATCAAGCCAGATTTTAATTGGAATTCGGAAGGTATAAAAATTTTCCCTTATTTGCATTTAGAGATCTTAGAGCTTTTTCTTTTAGTGCATTCACTGCCATTTGGAAATATCCTAATGTTTTGGGTTATAACAAGGAAGGTATAGCTCATTTCAATCATTTGATTACCTATGGTGAACTGGTATTTGTTTTCTTGGCATCCGGGCCTTTTTTTTATTTTTTTAAACCATGATATTAGTTTTTCATCATATTTATTGCCAGGGCTCAGTTGTGGAAGTATTTTTGGCTGGACCACAAGAGTAGGGCCAGATGGAAGGTGTCTGGGGGGCAATAGAAACTGGGTATTTTAGTGATACATTAATTCAGTTTGAAAAATACTCCCACCGCCACGCCACTCATGACTGAGTGCTGACAATACATCGTTGGCAGTTGCTCCTTCAAAATGAATTGATATGTTCTCCACATCAAAAAACTGATTCTGGTTAATGCCATCTTCAAGTTTAATGTATAAAGTTGTGTTTTTGTTCCTAATTGTACTTTTATGTTTATTTAAAATTTAATTTTACCTGAACCTTGAGGCTGGGTTTTTTGATTTGGTGGTGCTTCTCATTTGATATTTTTGTCAGGACTTCTCTGTTCATCTTGTATCCTTTATCAAACCATTTGTCACCATTTCGCCTTTTATCAGGGTTCTATTTTTGTTTTTTTAAGGTCAGCTTCAACAGCCGCTTTCTGAAATAACATGTTGATATCATCAGTGGCCTTGTATACACCATCTCTGGTAGGAACATATTGATTTTGGTCTTCTGTCCCAGGAGACCAAGCCTGCAGGCACCAGTTCTAGATATAAAGCAAGAACTGATTTGTAATGGTTGATAAATTGCACCTTTTTTGTACTTGCATGAAAATGTTGTTGCATATTACACTAAACAAAATCAGGGGCTGATGACTGGATAAGAAAAAAAGAAGTTTGAAAACCTCTGACCAGTAAGTTGCATGTTTGAGCCCCTGTAACAGTTGGACACTAAAGCCTCTACCTGCTGCACTGGGAAACTGTGGAACATGCTATGTATGTCTGACATGTATAGAAAACACATTTCTAATTATACTGTGTCATATGGTGTACTGGTGCTTTAACCCCCCCAAAACCAAAAAATTATAAATTAAAAAAAGTGAAAAATAATATTCCACAGACACTGTTAAGTGTAACTTTGAAGATTTTTTTTTTTAATATAAAAAGTAATCCATGTTCTAGCCATTCCCAGCTGACATTAAAAGCTGAGTTGCATTTTATTTCAACTGAGACATGCTGCAACTATTCTATATACCACATATGACACAAACAGCTAATCCTTATTTATGCCTTGCCAAGCCTGTCAAATATTAAGCTGCAGTTGCATTATGGCCAGTGGCAGGTAAAGTACAGTAAGCCTGACTGGATTTGGCAGCAGCCTCAGACGCACACGGTAAAAGAGTTTCTTTCCAAAACGAAAGATATCCCCTGCTTGAAAACTGACACCTTCTCCTGCAAAACCATTGTTGGTGTGAAAGTCATTATGTAGGCGGCAGGAAGTCTTAAGTTATCCGGGGACCTTTGCTTGCAGCGGCTGCAGTGCTGCTGATGATGTGATAATCTGTTGTAAATCACTGATTAATCGAGTCGAGTCATGTCAGGGTGAAACATACTGTGCCACGAAGGGAAATTTGGTCTGAGCCCAGGTTTTTTAAACACCACCATAACAAACGGCGGAATTCAAAACAAGAAAAAAAAAACAAACTCTGTCAGTTAATCAAAGCAATTTACAGCCAGTAAATATCCCAGAGTACCTTCAACAATGGTAGAGAAGTTCTGAGAAACAGAATCATCACAGCAAGAAATAATTAAAAGCATTGCTTTTCATCAAGAATAAAGCATGTACAAGTAGAGGACTACCAACGAGAGGAGAGGTAAGGTGGGAGGGAGGCAAGGGGGGAAATGGGGGTGGGTGGGCAGGAGGAGAGAGGAGGTCAGGAGGAGAAAAAAACAGTAAAAGCAAAGAGGGAGCAAAGATGGAAAAGTAGTGATCAAGGGAGACGCTGAAGAATTATATTCATCAGACGCCTCAAAGATACCGAAACTAAATGTACAAACATCAAAGACAGAGAAGTGTGTGTGTGTATGTGTGTGTATGTGTGTGTGTGTAGTGTGTGTGTGGTGTGTGTGAGTGTGTGTTTGTGTGTGTGGTGTGTGGGGTGTGTGTGGTGTGTGTGTGTTGGGGGGGGGGGCAGGCAGGCTGCATGGTCCAACTTGCTGCAGAAGCACCTGAAGAAACAACACAAGACTGGCAAGATAACATCTACCCTCACTGCCTTTCCAGCTGTGTGTGCATTTGTGGATGTGTTTGTGTGGGTGTGCGCAGGAGTCTGACACTCAGCCGTATGTGGTTTTCTTCGTATCCTGCACTATGTGTAACCTCTTAACCCTGGACGCTCCTGCTTTTGCTTCCTCCATTTAATCACCAGTAAGATCAGAGAAGTGAGACTAGAGCAACAAAAGACTGTGTCCTCTGCGTAACACATACTTTGATTTCGACAGGTATGTTCACATATTATTCAGCATAATTTTCACTGTTTGTTTTATCTACTAATTAGTGCTTAACTTGAGCACAATGTTCAAGAAACAATGCACAAACAGTAGACTGTGATCAGAAGACTCCGGAATCTGCATCCCAGTGATTCCTATCGTAATTTTCCTTTCGGGGATCATTGAGGTTTTTCTGCTTCTAATTCTTGTGTGATGCATGGGCCAGGGCCTGGTCGACCCTTGCTTGCTCGCCTGAGGGTGATACTGAGACACCCGAAAGACCCAATGAAATATCACCAGGGTTGTGTTCAGCGCATTGTTGGTTGTATCCAACAACACCCGCCAAGTTGAACGTCCCGTGATTATGATGCACGACATGGCGACCGCAAACGTGGAGGCTGGTTAGCCTCCGCAAAATCCATTACAATCACGGGACTTACAAACCCCGGAGGGCATTATCTCACTCGTGCCATGGCCACTCGCCAACTAGATGCCACACGTAATCAAGCTCAAAATATCAGCCGAGAGAGAAGTTTCTTGTTGAAAGCAGGTTGCACTGAAGCACCGTGGGGCTGATTGCAGGTGAAGAGGCCCCTTGGTATTCTGGGTAATTTACATGACATGATTACTCCAGCAACGCCCCCCCCCCTTTTTTTTTGTATATGTGTGTTCGTATGTGTGTGTGTGTGTGTGTGTGTGTGTGTGTGTGTGTGTGTGTGTGTGTGTGTGTGTGTGTGTGTGTGTGTGTGTGTGTGTGTGTGTGTGTGTGTTTGGGCACAAGTCTGTTTGACAGGGAAAGAGAGAAAAAGAAACTCATTGGACCAGGGTTCGGTAAAATGGTGCTAAACATCTGTGAGCTTGAGGACACTCACACTTAAAACACTGGAGAGGGAAGGTAGGAAGGAGGTATGATTGAAGGAAGGAAAGAGGGAGGATGGGAAAGAGGAAGGATAAAATGAAGACAGCAAAGTTAAAGAGGAAAATGCTATATACTGTGTTATCAAACTAAAAATATGGGTCGTTAATTCACACATAACTAATTTTCATCTGGATCTACTATTTTAAACATCATAAAATATTGTTCCTGTACGCCAGAGTTTTCATTTGCATCGCTGGGCGACATCTACATAAACAGGAAGAGGTTCACAAGACTTGGCTGGGAGTTTCACAGAGCGGATGTGTTTTAAAACCGGGAGGGAGAGATATCCCTGAGCCTCAAGAATAGAAAATAGCAATGTGCTTTGCTACACGATAATGTCACATTATAAAGCTTTCTCTCCCTTTCTCACATACACAGGCTGCCTCTCTCTCCCCTTCATTCTTACCTGTGTCTTCACATCAACTCATCCTCTGTGAAGTTTTGGCTGCATTTCCTAGCCGCTCCTCTGCAGCTGTTGCTCAGACTCTAGGTTTTCTATTTAAGTCCTTTTTCTTCTTCCTACCATCAATTAATTAGGACTTCAAGGTTCATGGAAAAACCACACACGTGTGTTCTTCTCACTGAGAAGCTATTTATCCTGTTTTTTCAGTTGCTGCTGGTGGTTACATAAATAACCCTAGATCTATGCTCTTTAGCCGAGGCTCAGCTGTTGAGTCCTCTACACACATTGTGGTACTGGTCCTTTAATTCAGAAAGGCGAATAAATCAAACTTCTAAAAGTTAATCCATAATTTCCAAGCAATCAGAATGGAGAATTTTCAGTGGCCATGGATTGCAAGAGAGACAGACAGACTTTTTCAGGGCCCTCAGTCAAGCAGCCCCCTCATCAATACAGATCAATGCTCTGTCTAACCCTTGCAGTCGTTGCACTGATCATGGATCAGATAAATACTACAACGGCTCATCTCCACTTTGTATGCATTGGATTTACTGCAGCCGCCTCAATGAGACAGGAAGAACGATGGCTAGTCTTAGTGTAACGTGAGCTGCCATTATCACAGGGGACAGGCCCTACAGAAGCTATTTTCACAGACCACATAGTTACACTCGGAAGGAGCACGCAGCGAAATGTATATGGAGATCCAGGTAATTTCTGCATCATTATTAACACATTTTCTTTAAAAATTCAGCCTGATACGTTTGGTATCCTGTTGTAAATTTCTTTAGGGTGTCATTTTCTTCATTTCTTCACGCAAACAACGTTTGATTGCACGGCATACATTTGTAATGATGTGTCACTACAAATGTATGTAATGACATTTGTTTAAGAAAACACCACTACACCTAACATCACTCTGCTCTTACTCACTTTTTGCACTCTCTCTCCCAGGCAGAGGTGGATTAGCAGAGTTCTGCTTCATTTACCTCCACCTGTCAACGCTGCTAGGCCCTATGTGTGTGTGTGTGTGTGTGTGTGTGTGTGTGTGTGTGTGTGTAGCTGTGTACGTATGTGTCCTGTGCATTCAGCCATGAGCAGCTACCACTAAGACCCTGCATCATGCATTCTATGTGACAGCTAAACAGTCCCACCCAGAACACAAACACACACACACACACACACACACACACACACACACGCACACACACGCACGCACACGCACGCACACAAAAACACTAAAACATTAATACACACAAACACACAGAGTCACACACTCACACTTGATGTTACACTCTTCGACAGTTAAGCCCACTAAATGCTCCGGGTATCAAGTACTATCAGCAGCAGCTAATATGAAAATTTGACTCTGCTGTGAAGTTTCTCTTTCCACTTTCAGCAGCTGAGAAGAAAATATAGAGAGACACAGAGATAGAGAGAGAGAAAAGGAAGAGAGAGAGAAAGAGACAGAGAGTGTATGAGTGAGAGAGAGAGAGAGAGAGGAGGGTTTGTTGTCTTGTTGTGTGGTCCCGTGTGACTGTGAGGGAGCTGCACCTCCACGCCTCACTGCCATCCTCCTTCCTCCTGCCTCCTCCTCCTCCTCCTCCTCCTCCTCCTGCCCCCCCAGCTTCAAGAGCCTGCTCTGGCCTGTTAGCAGGAAGTGTCCTCCCAGCTGACACACACATACATGCACAACTTTAAAAATGTTGGCAAAATGCCCCACAGGAGACCACAAGACGCAAACATTTTACGAAAAAACAAAACTCCTCGGAGCTAAGGGTGTCCCAGTGTGTCTGAATTTATTCATGGAAGAGAGCATCGAGGACTGTAAGAAATCAACCAAGTGTCAAAACTGAGTTTCAGCGGTTTGTCTGTTTAGCAAAAGTAAGCCTGACATCGCCAGCTTAAAATTTTCAAATCAGTAAAAGTAGTCTGGCAAGCAGCAGTGGGTATTTTGGTTGCGACAGATGCCAGGCAGGAAAAAGCAGGCTATGGAAATGTAAGATTTGTTTTAAACCACACAGTGAAAAACATTTTCTGAGTAATTCTGAAGTGAGAAGAAAGCCACGCAGTCGTGGAGACATTTTGTGGCAACAAAACCTTGTTTGAACAGTTTTTTCAAGATTCACAGTTTGAGGAGTTTTAGGAGATGCTGAGTCATATTAATATCTTAACCCTCCCAAAGCATCGAAGCAGTTTTCCAGTCAAGGCAAGAACTGTGTTTGTAAGTGTGTATGCCAGCTTTTTGAGGCAAAGCAAGGACATGTATCACTACTATGAACTGAAGTGCCACTGAACTGTATAATTTCAAAATTATTTTTTCAAATCAGTTCAGATATTTGTGTGAAACATGCACAAAGGGATATTTTTTCTACTAAAACAAATTAACTGAATTTCTTAAGTGAAAGGGCTCATTAACAGCGTCAAGCCCACAGTGAATCAGCTGCCAATTTTCTATGAACCTTTAAGCATCTTTTATCTCATCACTCTTGTTGAGTTCACATGTTGCCCCTGGCAAACAGTCTCAGACAATCTGACAGTCAGAAAGCGTCAGAACCGGTGAAGACGGTCCAACATCTCGCAAAAACAAGACTCACATGGGATGCTCATCTTGCTCTCTGCTGGATGTGCTAATTGCTGCTTGTTTTCAATTCAGTCGTTGTGCTTGCTCTTTCACATGCATCACTTACTGGTGCATGTAAACAAGCCTCCATTTATATCGGTAATCACTTTACCACTGTGCATTGCCTGCTATGGCTAACTTCAAATGTTAATTTGTTCTGTTTTTCAAAATGCATCGCTTCTAAACTCTTCACCTAACCCATGTTCCTCATTCCTTCTCACTGTTTTGTAATTAGTTCCTGTTGTCATTAGTCACTGGACAATGTATCAGATGACAAGGTTAAAACAATGTAAAAGCAGTCGCTTGTAGCGGTGTTGTTTAGCTGTTTTTACCATTTTGGTTTCACCATCAACACTCACATAGCATAATTTTCAACTGCAGCAGGGTGCTATCTTCGGAGAAAAAGCTCTTAAAACCCTCTCTACGCTATCTGCCAGGTGCCACAACAGCAGTCAGACGCAGATAGTGACAAGGTAGTGAACCTGATGAAGTATTTAGCCGCCATAGTGTTGAAAAATATCGGACTTGCTATCAAAAGGTTTCTAAATGAATGATGTATTGATATTCACAACTTATTTCTGCTGACCCCAAGTGGCCAAAAAAACAGGCTTAAGCAATGCATGAGTCTCACTGGAAAATCAAAGCATAGAAAACCGTCCATGATAAATATTTGAGTTTACTGATAAATTTTGATAGTGACAGATAAGGCTTTCCATCCATCCATCCATCCATCCATCCATCCATCCATCCATCCATCCATCCATCCATCCATCCGCTGATCCATGGATCCATCAATCAATCCATTTTCTCTTGCTTACCTAGGGTCAGGTTGTGGTGGAAGCAGGCAAAGCAAGTTAGCCCAGACATCCCTCTTCCCAGCGATGCTTTCCAGCTCTTCCTGGTGGATCCTGAGGGGTTTCCAGGCCGGGTGAGATATTCAATCTCTCCAGCGTGTTATGGGCCAACAAAACTCTGAATTCTACAAAAGAGATGCTGGTCTCAATCTGTGAGGTTACCACTTTTGTTTCCGCAGGCTCCGGCACCATTTTTCTCCTAATCAGATAACAATGGAAATTGTTTGCTCACTTGTTAATATGCCATATTAGTCTGTGAAGGTTCTCAGTCATCCAGGTTAGTTAGTTGTTAAGTCAACTGGATTTCTTTTTTTGGTTTTTGAAAACAGTTCGACTCTTATCCAAAAGGCTTTTTCAGGTCAAGGGTTATGTACCTGGGAACCCCAGATCATTTTTTTAGAACTGAAGAAGCCTTTTGGATGAGAGGTGAAACATTTTCAAAAACTCAAAAAAGAAATCCAGTCGTCTCCTATTTCAGCACTTAACGATGCCATATTGGATTTTTTTTCTGCCCCCTTGTGGTCAACATTTGCTTAATGCAGCTTTAATACAAACTGTATTTGTATTTGTATTTTGCAAGAACATTGTTTATGGTGTCTAAGCATTTGTGGATTTGTAACAGTGACGAGCCATGGAAAGACTGGAGGGAAAAAAATACACAAGCAACAGACAGTCGGCCCATATACCTTAAAAAGTCCCATCACCTGCTTGTGATAAATTCAAACCGTGATGCTCAAAACAAGGAGAACATGCTGTAGACACCAGGTCAACTTAGTTATTTATTCATTTTACTGTAACTTTTCCCCTATGAATTCAGTGACTGGTGGTTCATCTAAGTACCTGAATTAGAGAAAGATGGGGAGGGAGAAAGGGAGAGAGAGGAAGGGAGAGAGGGAGGTAATTAGAATCCAGTGATTAATGTTCTAATGAGTTTATTCTCCAAGGGGATTAACACAAAGGCTAATAGCGGCTGTGCTAAAAACATCCCCAAAAAACCCAAAACACAGGAGACAAAAAGACAGGCAAAGGATTTACTGGTCCACGAGAAGAAAAACATTAGTTTGTTGTTGTTGTTGTTGTTGTTGTTGTTTTACTTTATTCTGCTGATTTTCCTATCATGTCGAGCAACCTTGGAATGACCTCTGCTCAACCGCAGAAGTTTATTTCCAACTTCGTTGCAGCATTTAGGCATAGATGAAAAACTGTGGAGGGTAAACCCACTAAAAGTTTTAAATTTTTCTATCTACATATTTTGAAACGCACCAAACTGAGAGTCTATGTTGAGGTTTACCTGTCATTCAGTTTTTACATGAAATGCAAAATGAAAATGAACTAGGCATAACCCCACATACCATTAAATTCTCAATCACCTTGATGGTATTCGGGGGCTGTTGTTTCTGCCTTTTTCTTTTAAAATATCAATTTTGCCAAGAAGTTAATGAACTCATAGGCAAGAAAAAAACAGAGAGGGAGTTGAGGGAGAGGTTAGAGGTGAATGAAACACATAGGAAGGCAAGAGAAGAGGGAAAAATATATCCTTGTAACCAATTGGGTTTTTTTAGGAATGATAGGGAGAGTGACATACGGGTTGGCTTAGCCCTTTTCTGAAGGAAAAGGAGAGATTAAGACAATCCGCAGCGAGCCACCTTCCCTTCGCCAAGGTGCTTAGGGACCCAGGGAGCAAAGAGGATTGTGGGAGAGAGAGGGGGCTTCTGGGATAGCGTCGCAGGGATCTTAGAGGGCATTAGCAGTAACGCACTCTACCTGAGATAGTCGCAGGGGAGACCACACCGCCAGCGGTGGACCCCTTTTGTTGACTGGCTTAGCAGTCCTTTGGTGCTCACACACACACACACACACACACACACACACACACACACACACACACACACACACACACACACACACACACACACACACACACACACACACACAACCACACTCAAAAATATACACACACGCTTACATATACCTAAACACTACAGACAGACAGGCACGCACACACACTTGGAAATGCAAAAGTCCTGTATAATTGTATCACATGTGCACAAACACACTCTCACACATACACACACACACACACACACATACACAATGAGCAACTGCCCACATACAGAATAAACATTAACATACCTGTATGAAAATACTGCCACATGAACAAAGACGCACACATTAACATACACAAACATATATACAAAAACAAAGCAAAAGACATATTTGAAAATAAGTCACTGAACCAACATGACTCATATGGAATCACTTTACTGTGAGTCAACCCATTTAGCATCTATAACAGACTATAATATGGTTGTAAGAAGATAAGTGTTTACTAGTGTATTTTTCAACTCTTACGTGCACCCGTAAGTGGATGGGGATGCATTAACAGAGAATGAATGAAAATGTAGTGTAGCAAAATTCAGTTTTAATAATATAGAGTATGGTTTCATAAGATAAGTGACACTTACTAAAATATTAATAACACTTAAAAACATTATTACCAGCCATATGAATTTTTTCTGAATGTTTAAAGCACATGTAAGGTTCATAAGCACTTTTGGAGTCAAGGCACTAGTGCACAAAGACTGTGGTTTATACATCAATCAGTCAAATAGTCATAAATAATCATTCATCAAATTAATAAAGTTAATAAAGTCATAGCATCACAATGTAATGTGCATACTTTATTTACACTTATGATTATAAATTAGAGAACAGGGATGAAAAAATAGAAAATTGTGATTAAATGAAGCTTCACATTTGACATTCACTGTAACCTGTTAAAGGCTGCTGCCAATTAAACCTGTTGTTCTCTATTTTGTTCACGAGAATTCAATGGTTTACTCAATTCAAAATGAGTAGAAATCATTCTAAAATATAACGTAGAACATGAACTTCTTCATATGCCGAGCAACTGACTGGTTAGGATGGCTAGGTTTACTCAAATTTTAAAAAGAAAAATAGTGGTCACAGAGGCCTATGACAGCGTCTTTCCACATTAATATCTTTTTTGACTTTTTTGTTTAGTTTGATTACCTAACTTCCAGGCAGCCATGGCTTTTTATTCATTACATTACATTTTGAGATCAATATTAAAGCAGTTGAAACTGCCTTTAATATTTCGATTAAAAAAATGTCTGGTAAAGTGGCAAAACAGCTGAAAACAATTATGCAGCATAAATACATATGAAGTAATGACCAGTAGTTGATTAGCTAAAACATAAAAAAAAAACAGGCCATTATCCTGACACAAAAAGGAAACAACGTCCTCCTTTAGATCTGCAAATAACATTTTTGCCACAAATATCTTCAACAATGACCTTCAAATGATCATTTAAAGCATATGGATGTACTGTACTTAGAAATTAACACTTCGTAAAACATACTGTATGCACCCATACTGACTCCACAGTGACCGTAAACCTCAAAGGTAAACACTAGGTCCTTAAACTAGAGAAGATCTGTAGTCAAATCCAACAACTTACAGTATATATTTGTGCGGTCTGTTTTTTTTGTGTGTGTGTTGCATGCAGAAAATATCACATTACATTCCTGACACTGTGTAATCACTCTGGATTTACTCCCAAATCTGATGCAAACGGTTGACTCGGTATTTTGATTTTAAATTTTTTTTTCCTTTTGCTGCGTTGGTATTTTTTTTAGCCCTGCCGAGTTGTCAGAGTGCAACCTAAATCTAATCTGGGTTCTGCTGGCTTGTACCTTTGCCTGAGACATTGAGGAATTAAGGAGGAGATTAAGGTGTGCGTGGTAATCTATAAGGACGCCCTCATTTGTGATGTGGAAGCAGGGATAAGTATTTTGTCTGTGTGTGTGTGTGTGTGTGTGTGTGAGAGAGAGACTTGAGGGTTATGTAAGGAAGTTTGACTTTGGGAAGGGATCTGTGTCCTTTGAGTCAAGTTGTGTTTCCCGCTGACACACAGACACAAACACAAATACTGTGCGTGCACGTAAATGTATATCAGGATGTACACAGATGCTCACTTGTAAACTGCCATTCGGTCGCACTGTGATCCACCTCGTCCATTAAGATTAGTTGGCACTCTCTTTGTTGAGAGGCTGACTAATGTGTTAGGCCCACCGGCCTCTGCGTGTGTGTGTGTGTGTGTGTGTGTGTGTGTGTGTGTGTGTGCGTGTGTGTGTGTGTGTGTGTGTGTGTGTGTGTGTGCGTGTGCTTGCGTGTGCTTGCGTGTGTAGCCTCGGGGTAAAAAAGCACGACAGCTGCGAGAGGCCTCAAAACGATCCACCCTTCCTGCTTTTCTCTCTCCATCCGTCGTCCCTCATCCTCCCTGGCCAACACGTTAGAGTGTTGGAGGCCTCTTTTAGAAGTGTTTTTGCTTTGCTTCCAGAAACACCTGGTTTCAGATGAAAGTGCCAAGGTCAGAAGACAGAAGATGTCAAACCTGAACATTGTTTCTCACTTGCTGCTGTTATTTACTGAGAATTTGAAAGGTAATTTTTGTATCAGACTTAAACAAGGAGACCTTTTGCCCTATTTCTAAAATTTATCAAAAGATTGAAGAAAAGGTTATTGTCATAATCGCTGTCCAGGGTGCTGATTTCTGGCAGCTGTCCCAGATGCTCAACGACATTTGCTTGTTAACCTCACTGTGTATCCTTTTTATTGAAGCCTTCACCAGGAAAGCAACAGCATTGCCTAACACAACCTAACACAACCAGAAATGCAGAAATGAAATTCATGCAGGATGCCCGTGAAGCACAATTTTGCATCCAGTGCCAGCATTCAGTGCAGGAAGGAGTGTCCCATATGTAGTAAGGTGAATAGTTTTTCTCCTGCAGACCTGCAATTAGTGTTGCATTTTTGTAATCAATCTTTCCCCGGACTCAACCAGATGCTTTAGTTGCCTAATCTCAGCCATACTGTACTAGTCATCCCCAGATACTGTAGGAGTGCACTGAAAGTTCAAATACATTCTTACAGAATGTGTTCTTGGTTTGGCAGAAAATATCAACTGTTTCTTTTGTTTTATTTCTCCTACTTTCAAGACCACTACAGTTTGATTTCCAGCTTTATCTGAGAAAAAGCGATGAGACACAGGTTCCTTTCGTTCACAACCAGTTTACAATGTTTTCATCAGTGCTGTTTTTGGTTAGAGAGCATATTTACACATTTCTGCTCCTTATATTCTGGCTTTTTCAGTTCAGTGGTATATCTTTCCTCTCATGCCAGCCCGAGGGTCAGGGCAGACTGAGAACAGTCGAATGACACCGGACCAAAAATTAATACTACCACCACTGTACCTCTGCTACTGGCCAGTGCACCTCGACAGACAGATCGCGGCAACTGGTGACAGGTAGAGTAACCTGCAGTGTACTTGGAGTTTATCACCTAGCTGGCATTAGAGCTCACACTTGTTATTGTTTTAACCCCTAAGATTTTAATGTCATAGCAGTGAGTGGTCAGAAAAGACGCTAGGATGTCTCACAGGACAGAAAAGACGCTCATCAGTGGATTAGGATGTTCCTCCTGCGCTGTCCTCATTGTGTGCCTGCGCATCCTTATGAGCATGCTAGTAAGGAACATGCAAAAAGACAGGGGCACACCAGTGAAAACATGGCTCTGCAGTGCCACTAGTGGTCATTCACTTGGTTGGGTGCATTAACACCCCCACGAACCAAAAACTGTGCTTTCAGGGTTGTTTTCTGTTATTTACACCCTGTTATATTCCCTCTTATATAACTGTAACAGGTGGGCATGAAAGGGGGTCCCCATGGGGAGACGGGGGGGGGGGGGGGCTGTCAAATGACGGATTGATGGTGGGCACGGCTGATGCCAACTCTCTGTGACAAGGAGAGGCAGCTGAAACAGACGGTACCCTCCCCTTTTATTTGTGTGTGTATATGTGTGTGTGTTGTCACACTGCTTTGGCAGGGGTGGCAAAACCATCTGCCTGGTCAGGGTGGTAGTGTGTGTGTGTGTATGTGTGTGTGTCTGCGCCTGGGGCAAGACATGCCGAGATAAACGGGTGATTGAGTGTTGGAGGCAGCCTGGTGTAAGTGAATGGAGCAGTGGCACTGGCAGCAGCTAACACATACACACTCACACTCACATGCGCGCGCACACACACACGCACACGCACATATACACACACACACACACACACACACACACACACACACACACACACACACACACACACACACCAGCACACACACATGCGGTCAGCTGTATGCACGAGACATTAGGCTATAGTTGACCTGCTTGGAGAAAGACCGGGCACCATGTTTGTTTACAGCTCAGTCTGTGTGTGTGTGTGTGTGTGTGTGTGTGTGTGTGTGTGTGTGTGTGTGCGCATATTGTTCCTGTTACTTTACATGTAACTTGTCCTAGTTTAGGTTATGATAACATGTCTTTGCACGTGTTCGTACAAGTGTTTATCACTTGGATGTTTGCCTGCCAGTATTGTGTGCATGCATTGTCTGTAGTGTTGTGTGTGTTTGTGTTGTGTAAGTGTCTGTATGTGTACTTGTACTTCCAGCTTTATGAGGACCAGACTGAGTCTTAGACCTTACAGAGTGAGAATGTTTTTAGCTGGTTCTCCAGTCTTCTGGTTATTTTGGGGTTAACACTTGGTTTTAGGATTCATGTTAGAATCAGCTCTAGGTTAGGGTCAGGGTTAGTGGGTTAAGGGTCCTGGGAATGAATTACATCAATGAGTGTCCTCACAAAGACAGAAGTACAAGCGTGTGTGTGTGTATGCGTGTGTGTGCATGCACCATGTCTCTTACACTCTCTCCAACTCTATCTCTTTAAAGGCCTTATGTGGTGAATAAACATTCCCTCTATTGAGGCGTAAAAGCCACCATAACATCTGTTGTTTCTGCACTAAAACTGTGTCACACAGCCAGAATTATTAGTCCAGAGGCTGTATATTTATACCATGTGTGTGTGTGTGTGTGTGTGTGTGTGTGTGTGTGTGTGTGTGTGTGTTTGAGCATGTATCAGCTGTAACCAATATTTGAATGTGCCTCAGTTCTCCATTGCTTTTATCAAATCGAAGCAGTGAAATGAAAACATACAGAAGTAGTTTAGTCAAACTAATACACCCCCCCCCACACACACACACACACACACACACACACACACACACACACACACAAAATCGTGACACTGAACTTCCTCATCAGTCTGATTAAAGTGTGATTGTACAGAGGTACTTTTTAACTTGAGCTGAAAAGGTCAGGAACCAGGTTTTCACAAGCTGCAATAAAAGCTCTGAAGAATAGAAATATATCAAAAATGTTTCTTACTTTTACCAAAATGAAACAGTGAACTGTATTCAAATTCTGCATTTGTGATAAACGGATAAATGAAAGATTCTTTTTCTTTTGGTCACAAATTACAGCAGGAACATACATTATTTCATCATGTTCATTTTGCACTGAGAGCTGCCGGGTCTGAGTTTATCGATTAAACCAGATCTTTACATCCTCAAAGTATCTCTTCATCCGTATCTGCTTCTATTGTGAATCAGCAACCCTCAAAAATCTGTTTGCCCCTGTGAATGGTCAATGAAAACCAAACTGATTCATCTAGATCAGTAGCTGCTGTCTTTTCAGCCAGAGGAGAATAAACTGACAACAACTATTACCAAATATGTAGGAGGAAATAAAAGAAGGTTATAGTTCTTGGATAACTAGGTTTCAATTTCATATCTAAAACAAACATTACGGTAGCTTTTGATAGTAAAATGTTGGCAACTTTCACTTGTATAACACCTTAATACCCTTTTCCAGGAAATAATAAATGATAAAATGGTAAATTCTCTTTCTTTCTCCTCCCATTCTCTTTTAATATTCTCTTGCTCTCCTACAATGGATTTCTACCTGTTGAACAAAAAAAACAACAATTTTTTATCTAGAAAGAAAAACCTTGGTCATTGGTTCTGAGAACACAGAACGCTGCCTTGGGGGAAAAAAAAAACAAAACAAAAAAACCCAAAAAAACCTCAAGGTTTAATTGTTTTTCGACAGGAGAAAGGAAAAAATACACCACTGAGTGACAAGTGAGCCCGAAAGAAATGATGAGCAACGCAACAAATACTTACATTACTTAGCAATTTTTCTATAAATTGCTAAGTAGTAAATAAAAAAGGAGAATTCAATTCGATTAAATTCTCCATGTGCGTTGGAGAAGAAAACAAAATTCATAACATTATGTAATAACATAACATGTAGATGTGGGTGGCTGGAAACATTTTGATTCCTTTAATTGCACAATAAGAAAAATGTTTTTGACACCAATTTTCCTAAACTTCGGTTTTGTTTCCCAGTACTACACCCTTCAGGTTGGCAGAATTTACAAAGAAAAAAACCTAAAAGTGTAAGTAAGTCATTGTTACCTAGTCCATACAAAAAAATACAGCGTAAATTTCCAAGCTGTGATGTAAAGTGTTACTGCACGATTGTGCGTCTAAAGACCGTTCAGACGGAGAAACTTGACATCGCGTCCGATGTCTGACCTTGTGCTGTAGGCTGACAGCTCACTTAACAAAGACAGTGAGACGGAGGAGCACAAACAACTAGACAGTTGTCTTTTCACCCCCCCCCCCCCGTCCTTCCCTCCATCTCTAATTGAGACAAAGACAGAAACCACTGAGTAGCTGGAGCAACAGTATCTGCTGTAATCACACTTGTCTGTCTGCAGCCTATTGACTCTCTTGTTAACTGAGACCCACTGTGTGTCTGTGTGTCTGTTTGTGTGTTCTGTGTGTGTGTGTGTGTGTGCCTGCGTGTGTGAATGCAGCATACACTGTATGTCCGAGGTTTAACTCTATAGAAAGAAAAACAAATTGGTGACTTTTTTTTTTCTCAATGGTATTCAATGCATTTTAATAATTTTTCAAAGGTTTTATACTTTTTTTTTCTTTAAGTGTCACTGACACATTATCATCAATTTTTGCAATTTGTTTAATATTTTCTGTTACATTCTACAGGATCTAACTTAGATGTTTTCTTGTGTATATCTTATTAATATCGCCTTGCTTTGATTTCAGAGGGATCACTAAAGGTCCATCTCATCATTTTCTTCACATTTTCAGATCGCAATACAGTTTTAGACAAACCTGTGATTTGGGTGTGAGGCCCGAGTCTCTGCATCCTGGCCTATCTATCCATCCCTCTCTCCCTCTCTCCCTCCTCCCTCCCTCCCTCCTCCCTCCATCCCTTTGTCCAACATCTCTCACTTATCTCCTTCCTCACCCCCCCCTTCCTACCTGCCAGCTGCTGCTCCGGGGGCCTCCTGGCTTCTTACAGTTCTCCCTCGGACAAAAGAATGGGTAGAACTACAAAAAAAAGAAAACGAATGACAGCTATGAACTCCTTTGTTCCCTGTACCACTCTGTCCTCCACGTTACCTTGTTCGAGTCTAGCCCCCCGCATTTTATCCCTGAGGGAGTCTTCATGGTCTCTAGTGTCTCTTTCTTGTCTAACGGACACTCAGACCATCTCGTCTGCAAGACTTGAACCACAATGGCCTGCTTTCTAACGCACGGCCAAACCGGGGCCCAGCTGGGGCTTCTTCAGCTGCGTTTCCCCTACCAGGCTTGCACAGGGCACCTTGGGATTTAATTCCTTATGAGTTTGATATTCATTCCAGGGCCAAACAAGGCCAGCCAGGGCTCATTCCACTTCTCATAACATAATCAGTGTGATAAGTGTGTGGACTTTTTATCTAATCACCGGTGTGTCATATCTATATGACCTAGCAGATATAGCATTTATGTCTGAAGCAACAGTTTAATATGACATTATGTGATATTACACAAATTTGGCAGCTGTTAATACCAAGTCTGTCTCCTAAAAAAAATTATATTCATATAGGTTCATACTAAAAAAATTTTTGTTCTTTATGAGGGAAATGTTTTGCTGCTTGAATTTAGTTCACCACCAATATTTTTTATAACAGTCATGTGCTTGTACTTAAGTTGTACGGAGGTAGTCAGGCCAGATGGTGCAGGACTTTGAGATGAGAGTGCAGAATTTACATCCTGTATCTAAGATCATGTCATCATAAAATATTGAAGAACATACATCCTGTCTCCTGCTTTTTAAAAAGTATTTGATCAAGACCATGATTGTTGCAAACACTAACCAAGTGCTTTGAGTTGCCAAACCTTAACAATATAGACATTAGTTATGCTTTTTTCCACCAAGAGCAGAAATTTTTGCAGATACATTGGATATGAACATTTTACAACTTTGCAGATGCTGTATATCCATTCACATCTTTCCCCTTGAGGATAATTTACATTTACTTTAAACCATGATACAAATTACCAGTACGTTAAGAAAATTTCCAGGAGACAGGGTTGTTTATCCATGTATCTAATGTATAGAGTAATGGTTTTTATGGAAAAATCATGTTTCAACAAGTGGATTTGTTAAAATGTACCGTGACAATTAAAATACTTAATTCCATATATGGTCCTGCATACATACAGTATCTAAAACCTAACTCAGACTTTCAAAATTCAGTTACTTTTTTCCTTTTCTCCTATTTGTTTTTTTTTCTTAAAAAAGAAAACAACTTTTTAACAAGTCAAATAAAGAAAAAGAGATTACTCTTCCAACATGGACATGTAATGTGTTATATATAGAGGGTAGATGGAAACAGCAGAATAAGAATTAAAGAAAAACAAACAACAGAGTAGTAAATAGAAAAGTAAACTCTAACGTGAAGCATATATAAAATGATATGTCGTAAGTTCTTGAAAGTTCTTGAAAGTACAATGTTTTTCTTATTCACTGCGATAGGTAAAAAACATTGAAAAGGCAGCCTGATGTTTACCCTCAATGAAGTAATGTCTGGGCGTTCTGAACTGTATAAAATATAGACGGTCTTCGGTCTGCCGTCACTGTTTGTCTGTCAATCGATGCAGACCCTTAATGCACACCTGTGAACTGACATATGAGGAGATTAGAATGGTTGAAGGCAATTTGAAAAGCTGTCAGTGTCTTGAAAATATCCTTGAGTTCTTGCAGTGGCTCGGGAGGGATTTGACATGTACAGCAACATGGTTTTTAGGTATTATTTAGAATATAAAAAGAACTAATATAAATCTCTCTCAAATCTTCACTGGTACACACAGTGAGATTCAGGCTTACTATTCTGTATGATTCACCAATTCATCATCATGTCAGACAAGACGCCCGTGCGCTTCTTGTCGAGCTGACAAAGGGCAGTTCATATGTGATGGGATTTTTTTTTTTCTTTTCTTTAGGGATCCAGAAAACTTGTCCAGCCAAACTCAGACAGACACCTGATCCTTATGTTGCATGCCAGGAATTCCAGATGAGAACACGTCTTCTTTCCAGCTATCTCATATCGCAGAGGCGTTTCATTAAATAAAGTGAAAGGTGAAAACAGTGGACCATATAACTGGAAAATGTCAGGATACCCTCCACAGTGAGTGGAGTGGTTATTTGTTAGTAATGTGTTTTAAACAAACGTGAATTAAAAAAAACCTTCTAAGACACCATAGTAATGAAAATAAATCTGTTTTACAGAAGTTAGTATCGTTTTCTTGTGGTTTATATATCCTCAAAAAATATCTACTACTAATATCAACTGAATTCTTTCCTTCATTTGAATCTTGATGGTGGTGTCTCAGTTAAGTGTATGGAAATTAGTGTTGTTCAGCAACATAAACTTTTCTGCCTTAACATTTGTTTACCAGAATTAATGAATGTGCTTCTGAATTCTGAATATTGTCTCAGCTATTGCAGAGCTGAACACATGGTGCCACATAATAACACAGATTTGTTAGATATAGATATTCAACATAGATATAAGATATTCTGTTATTCTCTGAGGACTTTAATAGGATTTTTACATTACTTTCAAATCAAGGGACCTCGTACAAATAACGCTTCACCTGGACTAAGATAATTACTTAGAATGCACTTTGATAATCTGTTAATAGGCAAATTTATCTTCAATCATGTTTTGCTTTTGTTTTTCTTTTAGTTTATAAGGACAAAGCGACATGGAACAATATTTCCCTGCAGACACAATTAGGTAAATCCAGTCTTATCTTTGAAGATAATAGCACCTTTGCTCCTCATGTCAGCAGCTTCCTGACGGACTGAGAGCGAGTGTTAACTCTGACCTGCCATGGCTTTGTTGTCTCTCAGTTTTTATGCTAAGCAAACTGACTTATGGCTGTGGCATTAACACACACACACATATATATATATATATATATATATATATATATATATATATATATATATATATATATATACTGTATATATATCTATAGAACCTGGTGACCTTAATAATTTATCACAGCCTTCATCTCCATGTAGTGAGGTTAATGTAATCCCATTACATGTAATCCCATCCATCTCCCTGTCTGACAGAACTAAAAGGATGTTTTCAGACAACATATTTAATTGTGTGTTTAAATGATGTGTGTGTGTTTGTGTGTGTGTGTGCATGCATGTGTGCGTGTGTGTATGTCCATCTGACTTTGTTTGTGCACGTGTGTCTTAGTGATTTTTCAACCCTTCCACTGAGCCAGACCTGAATGGATCCCTCACAGGTGAGATGAAGTGCATTGTGGCAAGTGTTAATGTTTAACTCTGTGCACATATGAGGCAACATCGAGTTGAGAGGGAAAAGATAGACGAGAGGGGGTAAAGAAAAGGGAAGAGAGGTCTGTCTGTCTGTCTGTCTGTCTGTCTGTCTGTCTGTCTATATCCATTTATCTATCTTTTGTAATAAGAGTTCCTCTTATTAACCTGTTGCCCTCAGGCATGTTAATAATACAGGAGGAACTAATTTTGAATTTGACACCAAGGATCACAGGCCTTTAGCTTTACAAAATACCTCCTCCATCAATTATTCAAAGGGCAAATCCAATATGGGAGGGCAGGCCGCACTGACAGACTGACGGAGAGAAGGAGAGAAAGATGGACTGATGTGGAGCTAGACCGGTACACAAAGAGGCAGACAGGGCAAACAGACATGCAGGTAAAGGCAACACAGACGGTGTAGGCTCGCATCATTCTCTACATTATCAGTCATACAGTGGAGCATAGCATCCGCTGCTCAATAAGAGTAATGGACATTCGAAAAACAAGCACCGAGGACAGCAGGTAAAGGAAAAGTTCCCCTCCTTTAAAAATGAGTCCACATACATGCTCATCCTCAATGTGCGGTATGTGCTGTATGTATTCTGCCAGTGATAGCTATGGACTGAAAATAGCACCAGGGAACTGACATCTGATTCTAGATCTTCATTGGCCAGGATGAAGAGTTCTCAGCAGCTCCATGTATAATTATTTAAATGAATTCCAAAATGAACTTGTGTTACAGATTTGTAGTGTCTGTAACACATTTAGGATGAGGTGAGAATTTTTAAGCGCTGTCCCAAATTATTATTACAGTTATTACTGTTTCACTTTTGAAAGTTCTAGGCCTTTGTGCTTGGCTAAAGACAGCAACCAATACACAACCAGTAAACACCAGTGGTTAAACCAGCGGACTGTAGTTTTGAATTAAAGGAACCGATCTGAGAATTTGTCAAGTATGTCTCGGTTCAACTGTAATTCTCGGGCTATAGCAACGTGAGCAAAACATTTGTTAAACATGTGTAGTTGGAGTTATTAAAACTAAAAATGATGAATGAAGTTCCAGTTTGAGAGATATTAAAATCATAACTCCTCGTTGGTGTCCGTCCAGACAGTCGGTTCTGAACCGCAACTGCCTAGTTCACCTCCAAACAAGCTTGGCAATGCGATTATCTAATTAGATACTGGAAAGCTGCCCGAAGCATAAAAGAAGAAAAATGCTCAAAATTACCTTTACAGATCTATCGCTTGCTTTTGGTCTGAGCGTCACTCACTTGAGGTCAGACCGAGGAGAGCCCGCTCTGCTGGACGAGGACGAGGGATGAATGAGCGCTGCTTGCCAAGGCCAGTGGTTACTCTTCTTTTACTACAGTAACTGTAGAAGTGTACATGTACATTTTCATTATAAAGGACTGAGCTGGCCAGAATCATGAAAAAAAGAAAGAAAGAAAGAAAGAAAGAGAATATGGACTAAAATTTGATTTCAGATGCGTCGATGCTACTTTTTACTTCAATATCTTTTACTTGTAGATGCATATTTTTTTTTCTTTCTTTGGTATTTCTACTTTTAATTACAGTAAGAGAAGCATCTAAAGACTTTTTTCATCACTGGATAACATGGCTGCCAAGTGTGATGGTGGGGGGTCATTTAACCTGCAAGCCTCTCTGCTGGAATATTTTTCCCAACCTCATAAACTCTCGTCCAAGATCAAGTTGTGAAACACTTGGGGGGGGGGGGGTGAATGTGATCTTCATGGGACTGGTGCGTGAGTATGATGTGGTGTGAGGATTACTGGTGCTAATACCAGGTGTTAGAGAGCAATCAACCCTACCCAAACACACACACACACACACACACACACACACATACGCTCACAAACACGTACACGTCACAGCCCGTCTCCAGGCACCTCAACTCTCCATCAGCACACAGATAAGACAAACACAATGCCCACGCACAACTGTGTGACTCATCTCACACGCACACCTGCGAGCTTGCGGGAACACACTCGCATAGGAAACCATGCACGCCCCTTCGTCGGGGTGCACGTGCACACGCACGCCCACACCAACAAAACACACACATACACACACAAACATGCATTTACTGAGCTGGCTGGCTGCCTAAGCTGCTAATTACAGCTGTGTGTGTGAACTCTCACTCTCACTGGCTGAACAACCCAATATTAAACACTAGAGAGAGAGAGAGAGAGAGAGAGAGAGAGAGAGAGAGAGAGAGAGAGAGAGAGAGAGAGAGAGAAAACCTTAGGGTAGTTCCTCCATAATCCATATTTAATGGCTTATTATGGTACAGCTTGTGGTTGTGTTCTGCTTGTGTTTTCATTAGGCAGATTAAAGGGATATTTACAGAAACCTTCTGTCTGTAAATAGTTTGCGTGTATGCTTGTGTTTGTGTGAAGATGTTCCTCTCAAACGGGTGCAGCATTTGACCTTCATGCCCTTTTTCTCTCTAACTTCCGGTTGAAAAAGCAAGTTATGCGCGGCCAAAAAAGCCCTTAAGCTACAAAAGTCGTTCAAGCGGAGTGGCTCATGAGGCTCGTAAAAAGAATGAATCAAAAAGGAATAAAAATTCAAAAACAATTTTACATTTCATTCCTGTCAATGACCATCTGTTTCTTAGAGTTTGGGATTGATTACAAGGTCAGAAGCATATTAGTGTGTGACCTTGAGTTTTTATTTATCTTTTGAGATATTATACCATCCACTCAATCATCCATTAACCACAGTAAACACCCTACTCAGCAGAAGTACTTCTAGAGACTCTCTACTCAACTGCAGTACATACATTTACATACAGTACTTCTTCCTAAATTACCTTTGCACAGCTCAATTCATTATTTTCTGAGTGCTGTTTTGCCCCATATTCTCACATCGTAGAAAAGACTTAATTCCTTCCTCTGTCCTCTCGGGAATGATGTGGACAAACATGGACGCCTCCATGTGATAAAGCTTTTCGCTCTCTAGCGTGGAGCTGCCTCCCGGAACTACAACGTGTTCAACTATTTTCCATCCGACCTCTGCGACCTCCATTGTGGAAAAGTGCTTTTTACCAGGAGCCAGAAGAAGATGGGCAGATGTTGAAGAGAGTGTGAGAAGTGGAGTAATTAAATGTGGGTGCAGAGGAGAGAGGTTTATCCTTGAAGTCAGGACACAATGGCTTCATGTAGCTATTCTTACACTGCAGTGCCCAATACGCACTATTCCTTATGCCACACATTTAATTTCAGATGCATTTTGTTATGCAATTTTATTTTATTTTTTTTAATTATTATTCTTGTTAAACTTAGGAACTCACCTCAGGTCAATGCTAAGGATTTCAAACTTTTCCTTCCGTTTGTTTTTTTTTTGCCCTATTTGAAAACCTTACAGTGAATATCATACTGATAACAACCAACCAAATCTGCAAAAGGTCCATTGTATGATGGTTTTGATGAGACTTGTGACTTAGAAAACTTAGAATCTATATCCTGCTTGATGAAAAAGTTTTTCTGGATCAAAAAGGGGTTTATTAGAGTCTTAAAAAAAAAAAAATCAGAAAAATCAGAAGCATGGAAATTACCCACTTTAATGTCCCAATGATGTAATGTATCATAATTAGTATTCAGGAGAGAAAGACAGATATGAGCAGATTGTCTTTTAAAACAATCTGGGAATAAAGTGAGATAAATGACCTTATGTTCACACTTGAACCATATATATTCTTTGTACATACAGCATCTCTTTAGTGTATTAAAATAGCAGGCAAGCATTTGTTATGCATTAATACACATAATCCCATCAGCAATTTTTGTTAAATGTCTAGCAGCATAGTCCTCTTGGTTCAAATTGCAACCACTGGGGAGTGTTCCATCCGTCATAATCGACTCAGTATCAGTTGTGTAGGTGACACAGAATAACAGACGGAACAAAAACACTCTAATAAGGAAACAACTAATGAAATATGATCGGCTATAATTTTTCAAAAAGTCAACAGTGGGTAACTTTGAGGCAGCTGACCCTTTGCATTACAGTCTTTTTTCTACAAATTATTACTTCAAATAAATGCTAATTATGTATCACTGATATCAACATTTTCCAAGGCACAGTGGACTTTATGGAGTGGTTGACCTGCTCTATGTGTTGTAATGTCATACATTACAAAACATACATTCGGCAGCACATCCTCAGGTCTTACTTCACACTGTTTGTCCACCTTAAGTGGAAACTTTAGTTTTTGTTCACTCGCTCCAGTATTTCCTAATGACTTAGTCAACACTCAAGCTATCTTGCCTTGGTGTGTGTGTGTGTGTGCATGACTTGCTGTGCCCCGGTGAGCCAGCTAAGCCTTCACTTTGCCTCAGACACGTATGGAATTTTCCCTCTTCTCCTCCTCCACAGCTCATGTTCTCCTACTTCTTCTCCAATATTTATCTCGGTGATTTGTATAGAAAGTGTATTTGACATCTGACGGCCTCACGCTGTGTTACAGTAAATCCTCATGATTGTGCGGCGATGTTCTTTGTAGCACAGAATGAATAATAAATGGAAATAATTATCTGCCAGTGGTTACGGACTATTTCTAATCTCATCGTTGTTCGTGAAAAATAGCCTTGAAAAAAATTGGACCCAGAGGAGACGTCTTTGTGTTAGAAATGTGGGTGGGGGCTGTGGGTGGAGGCTGATGAAAAAGTCCTACCTTGACAAGGTGTCAAGTTGTATCACTTCTTTTTAACCCTTTTAGAGTTCATCATTGTATTTTATGTATTATATTTGGATTTTTATTATTATTATTATTATTATTATTTTGAAAATGAGTATGTGAGGTTTGAAAGGATTTCACCTGTAGCAACAAACCCACCAGGACTTATCACAGTGCAGTTACCCTCAGCTCTGTGGAGCGTCTTAGCGTCTCTCAGTTCACGGTTTTGGTTTCATGGCCCTCTACTTTACTGTTTCATTTCATCCTTGCTGCTCTCATCGGAAACGTTTACACTTGAGTCAGGCAGTAATTTTCAACTCTGATAAATTGGCACCTTGCTGGTGAACGTAGCGTTTAGCATTTAGCAGCTACGGAGCCTGACGTTTAACTCCGGAGTTAGTGGAGCCACTTGGGCCCACATTGGTCATGTGGTCAAAAACATGACTCTAAATGAATGCTAATGTTGCTTCATGTGTGCTGGATTTGTGAATAGAGTGTGCAGACAACAGTTTGCCATCATGTTTACCATATCAACTTTATCTTTATGTTTAATTGTTGCACTGTCACCTGGTGGCCAATAATCTAAACCTTAGCCAGAGGGAATATTCTGTTTTAAACTTGTTCACATTTACATATATAAAGCATCGGTTTGAACTTGGGTCAATGTCGGTTTACATGGTCTGTATTCATAAAAATAGAGAATGATAGTTATAAAACATTATTTTAATATGTTTGTGTGTGTGTGTGTGTGTGTGTGTGTGTTCTTTCTTGTACAGTGTGAAGATGGATGTGTCCTTCGTTCTTCTGATGCTCTGGCATATGTGTGAGTGCAGTCATGTGTGTCCCCGATAATGCCCGTTCTGTCTCTTTACCTGTGTGTGTGTGTGGGTGTGTGTGTCTGTATGTGGGTGTGTGTGTGTGTGTGTGTGTGTGTGTGTGTGTGTGTGTGTGTGCGTGTGCGTGTGCCCACAATACTGTTAACTTGAGGTGGTGACAGAGGAGGAAGGTAACACTTGCAGAGTTTTCCAGACGACTGAATGCACTGATGTCTCAGACTGATATAATACTATTATGACCAGACAGTGTGTTACAACCCTGTCTTCCAGAAACTGTGTTTCTATACAACTACACTGCAACAGCAGATACATAGTATTACACTTTCCATGAAAATTTATGTGTCTGGCAAGTCGCAGTTGTGTTGATATTGAACAAACAAACCAGTAAAATGTTAATTGACAACGTATTTGTTTCTCGCAAGAATACCTGACCTTGAAGTACAGTATCCACCTGTAGTGACAGTAACATTATTCAACTTTTTTTATGGTTATGTCAAGACACTCACAGAATTTAGTTAAGCTTCTGAAATGATGCTTGTCTGGTTTAACACAGAAAAAGTTCAAAGTGACCTCACAATGACACAAGTATATTTATATTTAACCCAAATTTGTTAACGTTTTTTGAAAAGAGGCTATATAGATAAGGTTTTTTTTATTATTGCAATTATTATTACTATTATTATTATTATTATAAATGGAGTTTACTGCCTTATTTAATCAATCTTTCAATGTGTGGTTCTGTTTTTACTGTCAGCTGAACATAATTTGTGTATGATGGCAAAAGACTATTAAACCTCCGCAGATTTGAATAATCTTAAATTCTGTTTTGACTAATCACAATCAAAAGTGAGTTAAAGGCCTTCAACAGTGCCAAAGCTCTTTTATGTACATGTTATATGATAATAATGTGATAATATCTTATTATCGAGCAGGTTCATCATCAATAAATCCAGGAATCGTCTCTGAGGGGGCACAGAGTAACTTCACTATAAGGACAACACAGAGATACTGCATGCATTTGAAACTGCTCCTTACGCTACAATATCTCAGTCTTATATGTTCCTATGTTAAATACACTGCATAGGAACAAATGTGTACATGAGTCTGTAAGTGGAGAGCAGCTCCTCACTCCGTTACTCAGTAAACACACAAAGTGCAAAACATTGTCAGTGTCACGGGAATTTTCCAACTTCAGAAAAGTGTAACCTGCCAATTAAGGATTGAGCCCTTTTGTGTGTCAGGCCTGGACCAGCTGCTGTAAATGTCTGTGTGTGTGTGTTTGTGTGTGTGTGTGTGCGTGTGTGTGTGTGTGTGTGTGTGTGTTCGTGCATGAGGAAGTAAGGGGGATGAGGCTCTGTCAGCAGGCAGGATTAAACCCAGAGCAGCTACAGCAAGAAGAACCTTTTCAGTACTCCTCATCAAAGAACCTCAGGAGATGTGCGCACGCACACAAACACACAAACACCTACACCAACCCACACATCCACACACACCCAACCCTCCTGTGCTGCTTCACACTCTGCATGCTGTAAATCAGTGTTCACAGTGGGTTCAACACACCTGTTGGCATGTGTCCCTGTGTTTGCATCTGCGTAAGCCCTCCTCTGAGCAGCAGGGTTTTAGCGAGTGCATTTAGAGATCAGAGGTTTCTCAGGGCGATAATACAGCAAACTCCACTCCCTCCTTCCCAACCAAACCAAACCAAATACACCTGAAAACACTCACACAGGTGTGAGTGGGGGTGTGGGAGTGTGGGAGTGTGTGTGTGTGTGTGACAGGGGGTGGCAGGGAAGGGGAGGAGAAGGGGTGTGGAGGGGAGGGGAAAGTGAACACACAAGCACTTGCTCTCATATACGAAAACAAACACAAGCAAGCTCGCTCTCATATCTCATATTCTCTCTCTTTCTCTCTCTCACACACTCACACTCACACACACACACACACACACACACACACACACACACACACACACACACACACACACACACACACAGATCCAGGACTGGCAAGCAAAGGATTACGGCTCTGTGGTACAGCTTAGCTTCGATGTGAAATGTGATGAGGCCTTAGATTGAACTTTAAGACTAATTCAATAATTACTGCTGTTATGAGCGAGAGGACCAGCCAGCCTGTCTATCGCCGTACCTGTCTGTCTGACAAGCCTGTGTAACAACTTGTCTGTCTGTCTCTCTGTTTCTTTACCTATCTGTCTGACTGACTGTCTGTGTATCTCTCTATGTACCTGTCACTTTACCCGTCCTACTGTATCTGTCTGCCACAACTTGTCTATCGAGTCCCGCCTAAAAGCCAATTGGTCTGATCTATATGTCTGTACCCGTCTATCTGTCCGACCTGTCTATCTCTGTCTCTGTTTGTCGCTCTACCCGTCTGCATGTACTTGTCTATCTGATAACCCTATCTAGAAACCTGGCTCTCTATGTACCTGTCTGCCTGACCTACCTGTCAGTCTCCATACGTGTCTGACTCTGCACCTGTCTTTCTTTACCTGCCTCTCTCCGTGCAGCCCCAGTAACTGTCTCTCTCTCTCCATCTCACTCTGTACTTCTCTTGTCTGATCCACCCGTCTCTCTTTCCTACCCACCTCTGCCTGTACCCGTCGGAGTGTTGACCTGTGTGTCTCACAGTTCGTCTGTCTTCTCGTCATCCGTCTGTCTTGACTAACTGCGTAACTCTCTTATCTACCAGACATCCTACCTGTTTACGAGCCTGTCTTCCTGGCCACCTGCCTAACCT